>BLBF01000017.1:2525852-2726985 GCA_015471245.1 Laticauda colubrina | reverse complement strand
TGAATCATAGTTATGTATGTTAAAGTGTCTGCAGCTTTAACTGTGGAAAGTAATTAAGGGAGTGGTTATGAAAACAATATAAAAGTAGCAAGTCTACAGCTTGCACTCTCTGGCTTTGATGATCCCTGATTACTGCTTGGAATCAAGACTGCATTGCTCAAACGGGAGAAACAACAAAGGACTGATTTGTAAGTGAACTGACATAGGATATTCTACATGGACTTTGCTAACTGAATATCCCTGAATGGACTGACTACATGATACATGACTATTGGACTGTTATTTGACTATGCTATTAACTTATAATGGAATAAACTATATTCTTGATAACACAAGCGTATCTGTTATTTTTACTGTATGTTAATAAACATACAAGCTTAGCTCACTCATTTATCTGTGTGCCTATCTGATTAACGCTGCACATTCTGTTTAGCTTGTCTACCTAACCCTGGTTGGGGAACCCAGGCTTAACAACCACCATGCAGCATCGCCCAGGGACTGTGAGGAGCATCATGGAAGCTTGCTGCATCCTGCACAATCTCATGCCCACCCGCTACCCTGTGTTGCAGAACAGACTTGTGGACCGTCAACAAGGGAATGGGGACATGGAGCCTGGTGAATGGAGGCAAGGACGTAACCTGATATACACTGTGGATGTGCAAGGCCTCAACAGAGCTTTATGTGGAGGGAAGAAGCAGCGCAACCTCCTGAGACACTGGTGCAACTCCCCAGCTGGAGCAGTGGAGTGGCAAGACAGGATGGTAGATGCTTAATGGATGCTTCCGTCAGCCTGTCTCATCACACTGATGAGATTGTGCCATGTATGTTGAGTGGCCTTACAATGAATAGGGCATTAATAAAGAGTTTTTTTATGTTGAAATGTGTGGATCAATGATTAAATTGTTATTGATAATAAAGGGCCATATGTGTGGCAGCTGGGAGGGTGGACCATACAGTCCCACTATGCTTGCACTGGAGGTTTATCTGTCCCACAGCTATCCTTACCCATCCCACAACTATCCTTATCCCACAGCTATCCTTACCAATCCCACAGCTATCATTACCCATCCCAGAGCTATCCATCCCACAGCTATCCTTACCCATCCCAGAGCTATCCATCCCACAGCTATCCTTACCCATCCCAGAGCTATCCATCCCACAGCTATCCTTACCAATCCCAAAAGCATGCAAAGGCTTAACCCTTTTTTCAAAGTTTTCCCCAACACTTTATTTAGTAAAAAATATGAACCAAGTGTGTGAAGCAAAGATAACTTTTGTTGATTACAAACTGTATGACTTTATTAAAAAAGCAAAATGACCCAAGTAAAGTGTCTTAAGCAAAGATAAAGTGAGCAGGTAACAACTCAGTCTCTGGCACTCTTCTCAGTCACTCTGAGGTGTGCCCATGGTCTCAGATGTAAAGGGGCCAGGGACTGTGGAGGTGGCTGTGGCTGAAGTGCTGGTCTGAGGCGCCATTGGGGTGCCTAGCCCTGAGAGTGCAACAGGAGATGGTGTTTGCAGGAAGCTCTCAGAGAGCTGACTCAGTCCTGTGAGGTTGAGAGGCACTTCCTCAAGGACTTGGGATGTGAGGCCCAAGACTGATGACAGATGTTCTGAGGAAGAGCTTGGCTGTGGGGTGGAGGAAGGAGGAGTGTGGTGGGGCTGTCTGGTCTGCAGCTGGGTCAGCTGAGGTGTCTGTGGTGTCTGTGGCGTCCGAGGAACCTGGGTCTGGACTGGGAAGGGCTGCCTCTGCTGTGGGAAGTTCTGGTAGTGGTAGGCTTGGTAGGCGAGGGGCTGCTGAAATCTGTGGAAGGGCTGTGACATCGCCTGGGGTGGAGGAGCAAACCTGGAGTGGGTAGCAGTAGGTTCAGCTGGGCTTGGAGTGTGGTGCAGAAGAGCTGTGATCCGCTCCTTCATCACCTGATACTGGGCCTCGGGCATGTCCATGAGGGTCTGGCTCACATAGGTGATGAAGGGCTTGCGGTTGGAGGATGGTATGTCGAAGTGGACCAGCTGGGAGAGCAGATCTGTGCTGGATTTTATTGTGTCCCTGATCTCCAAGAGGACAGTGTGGTTCTGTCCCTCCGGTCTGCCTCTCTGCCTGCTTTCTGTGGAGGTGGAGCTGGTTGTGGGTGTGGGTTGGTCTCTGGTGGCTGCTTCTTCTTGCTCCATCTGAGACAGGGGATCCTCCAATCCTCTGGCATGGGGAGTGCAGTTGTGAGGGGGGTCTCTATCGTGGGGCCCTCTAAAGACACCTGCCTGGATACAGTAGCTGTCTCCTGGCTGGAAGAGGAGGGCTCTCTGTGGGCTATCTGAGGGAGAGGGTTGACAGAGGGGCTGCTCCTCGGTGGCGGATCTCACCCTCCAGGAAGCTGCATCTGGCCATGACATAGGTCTCCCGGTCAGTGAGCTTGACAGCGGCCTGGTCAGATTTCTTCAGGTGCAGCTTGCCATACCAGGTGTGCATATGCTTCCACCACCCCAGGAGGACATCTGAAGTGTAGCCCAGGCTCTCCGCCTTCTGTCTCCACGCTGCCTGCTTCCGCTTGGTGTGGTGATAGAGCCTGTGGCCCTTCCTCCACAGGTACTCGTTCTCCCTCAGCCATTCCAGCACCTCCTCCTCATGGTCCTCGGAAATGGAGTACTGTTTCCTCTTCCCCTTCTCCTTGGCTTGCCTCTTCCTCCCTCTGGCAGGGGCTTCAGGGCCTTCAGCAGCAGGGCTTTCAGGGCCTTGGGGCTGGTCCACCACAGCAGCAGGAAAAGCAGCAGCACCAGCAGGAGAAGCACCACCACCACCAGCAGCAGCAGCAGCAGGAGAAGCACCAGCAGCACCAGCAGCACCAGCAACACCAGCAGCAGCAGCAGCAGGAGAAGCACCAGCAGCAGCAACACCAGGAGCAGCAGCAGCAGCAACAGCAGAAGCACCAGCAGCTTCAGAGTCAGCGCCAGGGGGTGGGATGGTGGTTCTGTCCTTCTTGCCAGGGCTGGCAGGAGTAGGCACAGGCTTCCTCTTCTTCCCCATGGTGTTCTCTCAAGATGTCTCTGGCAGCAGGTCTTTCCTCTGAATGGTGACCTGCTTGCGAGCTGCCTCCTTTTATATCCGCAGAGCTTCCGCAATTCATCCTCCCCGCATGCGCAGTGAACGCTTTGCATCCACTATGCATCTGCTATGCATCCTATAGGCATCCGTGATGCATCCGCTACGCATCCGCTATGCATCCGCTCCTTCCGCTACGCGTCCCCTTTGCTGTTCTATACCGGAAGCCCTGCAGATGTGTCATCTGCTTCCATCTGCTTCCATCCGCTAGGCTTCCTATGAAGATCCGCTTTACATCCCCGCTACATCCTCCCCACATCCATTCCTTTCCGTTGGTGTCCACTCTGTTTATGCAAATTTGGGGCACTTTTGAGAGCGGATAATAACGGATGGAAATTTTGCTCGTCCGCTGTGTCCCTTTTACATACGTTTTGCATCCGTCGGCCAGTGTGACCTAGCCTTTAATTGGAACTTCATGTGTGGTCCTGGTCTTTCACACCTGACATTAGTGTTGCAGATTAACAATAGCTGTATCTCCAAACCCAATAATATAAACTGGACTCAAGGAAAGAGAGAATTAGGCACGGTATACAGGACACAAGTTTGAAGCCATTGAGATATGTACCACTAAAAATGCTCCCTCCTCCATCAGAATCTTCTTCGTCCTTTGAATATTGTTGCTCAGTTCAGTGCAAGAATCAAGTAAATGTATGATTTTTTTTTTGCATGCACTGAATGCATATATCTACAAACTAGATGGAATTCTAAACATCTTATAAGCAATTATTGGTTTTTCCTAGTGATAAACATGAAAACCTATTTCAAATATCCAATAATATTCCTTCTAAAATGTTTCTTCTTTAATTTTGTTTATTCATAAAATAAATTGCTGTTTTTTTATTTTGCTGCTGGTATTTTCTTTTCATTAATTATAGGTTTTCATGTTTACTTGTTGTGTATTGTTCAGGGCACTTCTCTGCTTGAAATATGGAATGTAATACCAATATATAAATATTTTAATAGGCCTAAATAAATATTCTTAATATAATGGCCTGAAAAATGGTTTAGGGTTTAGTTTTATTGGTTATTGTACTATATTACTTTCACCTTTGTTAAACTTTTAGTATATAACACTTGAGTGGCATATATTTCAGATATAATAACATATATATTTCTAGATTCCTCTGATTCAAAGATTAATAATTTGTTATCAAAACTTTTAATTGTTAATAATAACTTTTCTCATTTTTTATATAAAGCAATGAAAGAAAAGAGAAATATATCTGAAAAATAAACAGATCAAATTTGACGATGTGCTTTTTTATTAATTGTTTTCTGAGTTAAACATTTTCCTAATTGTTGTTTTCTGAGTTAAGCATTTCTCTGACTCAGCCATATTGCCTTTGATGAAACACAAAGCATTGGCTTTCTGTGATCAAGAGAAAATTGAGGTTAAATGAATTACTAGTAATTGCTTTTATCTCTTAAAGTATGTTTTTAAAAATCCATATAAATGATAAGTAACATTTATCAAGTTTCTCTTTGACTGATCCCTGGTAATTTCCCAGGCAAAGAAAAAGGGGGAAAAAAGCAATGAAACATCATAAATACCAAACAAATGGGATTTATTATCATCATATCTAAAAGCCAGGACTTCAGCTCAGACCCACCACAGTATTAATAGAACCCCTACTGGGCCACAAACATTGGTACAAATGATGGGGTCTGTGAACATAATCGAAAGGAGAATGGACCTAAATTAGTTGGGGCCCAGTAACCAGTTTACTAACACCTGTATTAGTACTGTATCACTGTGGGGAGGATCACTGTTAGACAAGCCATAATCCCATAAGCTTGTCATTTGCATATCCTCATTAGCTGATTAAAACCTTAAGGAGGAAGGTTTTTGCAGCTGGTGGGTCCATTCCAACACTCAGTCTGCCTGGGTGGCTTGGTAATGAAGTAATGTTAGAGAATGTGAGGTTTATATGTATTGAACGGATTAAGAGTATTAGAATTTGTGTGAACCAATGTTGCTATATTCTCTGTACTGGATCACAGTAATTGGATGGGAGGAGCAAGAGGGGATCCATTAGCTTTGTCTGTTTGCTCAGAAGCTGAGTGCTAGAGATTTAATTTTGTTTCCTTTCGCTCCTTTGCTTTTGTGTAGCATGCCCGCTTTGTCCAGGGGAGCCCTTAGCACTTCTGAACACTGGCTACACTAAGGCGATTCAGCTACAAAGACGACGTCTTGGAGATTGTGAAACCAGCCAGCATAAAATGCAGCCTAGATTCAAGAGGCACTTGAGAGTACAACACATTCTGACCTAGTCCAATCCTGAGATGGAAAAGCAAGGAATAATTGAAATCTATAAACACCTCAGGGTCTTTATTATTATTTTATTAGTTCTCTGCATTTAAGCTTACCCAACTTCCACATCAAAAGAGTTTGGGGAGCTACTTACAAGAAAACTGAATGGTTTTAAATTTAGGAACTTAAAAAGCAATTGTTATGAGCATTTGCTGGCCATGCATAATTTTAATGCCTGGAGAAAAACTCATTGCTGTGCTATTTGTACAGCTGGAATGATCACTATAGGTGACTTGATGTGTTTTTTTAAAAATCTGATTTTTTTTTTTCTCACATGCAGTCAACAATACAAGTCTATTAATGCTGCTAGGAAAATTTATTTCACCATTCAGAAAACCTAAAAGCTACATCTGGCTGCACATGGCATTGGAAGCGACATACAAAATGCTTTTCAGTTGAACCTTAATGTTTGTAAAGATTTAAGACATACATTATAAGATTTCAATTATAGGTCCATTCAGGTTTTTTTTAATCTTTAATATTTTATATGTCACTTCGTCTGCAACAAAATAAAACCTCATTACCCTTTTTCTTGAAAGAGCCAAAAATCAATTCACAAAATAATAAAATCCAGCACCACTGTGCAACAATTTCAAATATCCAATAAAGTAGCCTCTAAAAATATCAAAATATATGTATGGTGAATTGGTTGATAAATTCTACTTCGTTTGTTGGTTTTTAAAGCTAACAATATAAAACCATATTTAAAACAAAAAATAAAAAACAATAAAAACTAATAAAAAGAATCAAATAAATTAATAAAGTACAATAGAACAGGATCTGGAAAATAAATAAGTAAATAAAAAAACACACACCCAACTCCCACCTTCCGCCCCAATGACAGCAGATCACACAAGCCATTTGATGGGCTCCATTCCACTCTGGGTTTCCCAGGCCCATTGGCAAAACCAGGTCTTCAGTGCCTTTCGAAAGAGTTTTAGAGTAGGGGACATTCTAATCTCTGGGGGAATGATGTTCCAGAGAGAGGGAGCCACCACGGAGAAGGCCCTTCTGGGTCCCACCAGGTGTGTGGATGATGGATATGAACCTGAACCGATAAATAGTTGGTCTTATCCAAGGTGGTATTTAGCAGGTTTTCAGTTCTGGAGAACCAGTAGCAGAAATTTTGTGTAATTCAAAGAACCAGGAAATACTAACTCTGACTGGCCCCGCCCCCATCTATTCTCTGCCTCCTGAGTCCCAGCTGATCAGCTGGGTCTTCTTTTGTTGCCCTGCACAGGAGAACAGAGATGGAAAGCAGGTTAGTGGGGTGGGGTGGGGAGGGAATTGGGATTTTGCAGTAACTTCCCCTGGAGTGGGGTGGGAATGGAGATTTTACTGTCTCCTCTCCCGCCACGCTCACCAAGCCACACCCACAAAGCCAGTACTTAAAAAATTTTGAATCCCACCACTGGTCTTATTCCCTTTTATGTTGGAATGACTATGGAGTTACTTCAGTCTTGGGGAGTCTGGGAAATCAGAGAGGAGAGCAAACTAGGGGCCACAATTCAAGATCTATTGGTAGCATCTCTGATGGAATTAGATTCCCCTTAAAGAGATTTTTACCTTTCTTTAACAGCCTGCCCTATTTAGCCATTTTGCTTGCCATTGTCATCATCTTTTTAAGATGAGTCTTTTTCAGACAGGATATTTCCTGGTAATTAAAGTTGGTTCAGATTGCCACAACTTTTTGTGTATGGTTTGTTTAAATTCTGGCATGAAAGTATCCCCTGTCAGATAAAGATTGGGGAGATACAATTTTTTTAAAATGAACTTTATTGAATTTTTATTACATTAAAAACATAAATATCACTCAGCAACAGCTATTTGTGCTGCTTATCATATGACAATTTGTGCAATATTTACAGGTATTATGCATAATTACATTCTTATTCTATTACTTATATTTAATAATTACCTACCCTTAATCTATCTCCGATCTATTCAGCTATACCATTGTTCCCACACCTTATAAAATATTGAAGCTTCTTTATTTTTTAAACTCAGCGTTAATTTATCCATTTCAGCACAATTCATAACTTTTTGTATAACCAGTTTCTCTGCAGGTATATATGGTTGTTTCCAACATTGGGCAAAGGCAATCCTGGCAGCAGTCAATATGTGTAATAATAAGTATTTTGTGCTCTTTACATTTTTTTTTTTTTGAAGATTCCCCAATAGGAAGAGTTCTGGTTCTAGGCCTGATTGTTCATTGGTGATTTTCTGTAGCTAATTTTTGATTTTAAGCCAATATTTTCGAGCTTCTGGACAAGACCACCACATATGATAATATGTTCACTCTTTTTTTTTTACATTTCCAACATATAGGACTCATTTTAGGGTACATTTTCGCTAATCTCGAAGGGGGTAAATGCCACTTATAGAACATATTATATGCATTTTCTTTGTATGCTGCTGTTAATTTGTGATTTTTACTCCATACAGTCTCCCAATCTGATAACTTTATGTTGTGACCAATATTTTGACCCCGTGCAATCATACATCCTTTCACTATTTCTTCTAATTCTACTTCCAGGAGATATTTGTAAATTTTGGTAATATTTTTTTTATCTGGGCCTAATAAAATTTTGTCTAATTTTTGTGGTTTCAAGTATATTCCGTGATCTAGGAGATACAATGTTACAAGCCTGACAAATATGAACTTTTGTAGCTAGCCCAAGAGTAGATTTTAAATAGCTATGGAATGAACTGATAATGCTTTGATAAATATCTCTGTCTCCCTTAAATTACTAATGTATATTTTTTGCTGGAGAGCTTTGGATGTGGTTAGGATCACGTCTTTGCTAAAAGAGACTTTATAAAATTGCATCTTCTGTGATGCCCTGCTGTAGTTGGCCAGTATCTTAATGAGAGGTAAAATATTCTATTAAAGGGAGAGGGCAAGAGACAAATTGAAATTTGCACAGCAGGAAGACAATTGTGGAAGTATGAAATTTGCTATATCAAGTTGAGATTCTGGCCACCAACGTTGCTTTAAAGAAGATGCAGCAAGAGGATATTTTAAAGAAGATGCAGCAAAGCTTTAAAGAGGATTAAACTCATTAGTGGATTAAAAAGTCTTTTGTGGTTACTGTTATATGTTATAATCATATTATCATGTCTTTCTATTATATTCCATATGACAGGCATTTGGATTTTTTTTAATATATATTGTTACTGCTTTATAAAATTTGGCTTTGATATTCATCAGTAGACTTTATGGGCCTAATTTCCCACTAGCCAGCCACTCAGTTTATAATGTACTTTAATAGAGGAGAGATAAGAGGAAATTCTTTTAGTCTTATCTCCATCTCTTCAATAACTGGGTGGGTTATGGACTCCACTCATAAACCAGAAGTTGATGAAGGATCTGAAGAAAGAAAGAAGTGATATGGCATGTAGCCTGTCTTGCAAGCTACATAAGAATTTGTGAACCCTAAACAATGCCCCTTATGAACAAACACAGCTTTTCATCTCCTATATTATTCCTAATTTGTCTTGGACTCAAGCAGAAAATTGTGCTTTAAAGCAGCATCCTGGAAGATTAATTGCATTGTTCACTTTGTCGCATCTCTTCTCTTCCCTTAGTCACCCCAATTTGATGGCTTTGCATGCAAAAGAATGGGAATTATCTGCTAGAAGTTCTGTACATTTTAGAAAGATGTTTAATAGTAGCCTTTACATACAAAGGCATTAAGCTAGAGTAAAAGAAAGAAATGGCAGACTTACTCCATATTGTTGCCATACAAATGAGACGAGTATGTCCACGAAGTCAAACCAGATTTAAATTTAATTTCAAAGAGAGTATACATTTTAAATAAATGCCATCATTTTCCCCCATAGGGGAAAAAAGTTTTCAAACTTTGCACTGGTTGGAGTGTTGTATTGTTTTTCTATGCTATCCTGTCACAAAAACTGTAATAAATGCCAATTTGAGTTTGCATTTACAACATAGCTCTCTTCAGCAGCTTGTATCTTTATGTCATCATAATGCTAATTATTATATTATATTGCTGGGCTGTTTTGCACTTCCATTAAAGAGTTTAATAAACTCTTACAGAAATCCATGCTTTACTGAGATGTTAATATTCTTTTTTAAAAAAAGTCTGTCCAATGAATTCTGTTAAACTGGCACTGTGACAAATTCTGTAACATCTCCTAATGTGCCTAGTTATTATTGTGATGCATTTTATGACTCCATGTGCCCATTAAGCTGATGTACTAATGTTAAAATGTTCAACGTTTTTCTCAGAACCAAAATGGCACAATATCTCATCCAAACAATTTTATTGCTAAGAATTGGCCATCTCTCAGATTAATTTAATTAATGAGTTAATTTTTAAGGCAATAACCAAACTGGTTTGTATAAACCAATAAACCCTATGTAGAGTCAGGAATTTATGTGCCCTGAAGATAAAATCAGCATTAAATTAAGAAGTCTCAATACTTTAAAGTAATTGGTCAGGTAGATTCCAATCAGCAGACCAAATTATGGTGCTCCTAAGAGGAGAATGCAGTCCAGGTAGTCCTCAACGTATGACCACAATTCACCCCAAAATTTATGTTGCTGAGTGAGAAATTTGCTCATTGAGTTTTGCCCCATTCCATGACTTCACTTGCCTCATTTGTTAAATGTATCATTGCAGTTATTAAATTAGTCACACGGTTATTTTCCCCATTGACTTTGTTTGTCAGAAGATTTCAAAAGATGATCACAAGATCCCAGGACACTGCAAACCATCCTAAAATGAGAATCAGTTGTCAAGCATCTGAATTTTGATCATGCCCATGGGGATGCTGCAATGGTCATAAGTGTGAAAAATGGTCATAAGTCACTTTTTTCAATGCCATTGTAATAGCACTGAGTGGTCTGTATTCGACTGGTCACTAAATGAACTGTTGTAAGTCAAAGTCTATGTGTATGCTTTCTGCTTTCATATGAAAACAGATTCACTAGAACTTGTTTCTATTTTGGGAGCTTTTAAAGTACTGCTTGTAAACTAGATACATAATTTTGGGCCTGGAATTAATGGATATATATATATGAAAATTAATCCATCTTTTAATAATTATTTATGCAGGATTCTTCCCACCTCTTACTCTAATTATTTTATAGTTATTTACTTGTGCTGTCCTTTTATTGTTATTTTTCCTCCATATCCTTTTCCACCCAAATCCATTCTTTGACACCATGAAAAATTTGTCCCCACACTTAGAACCTCTTATTCCCTTGTAGTCTCCATTTCTTTATCATAATCACTCAAATAATTCATTTTGCCATTATGTGTTTGATTAGTCTTATGTTTAAACCATATATCTGAAATATTTCTTAGCAATTCTTATCACAATTGCCATTCTTATTCATTCTGAAGAATGAAGCTGTTCCTTTTCTGCTTCATATCATTTAGTAAAATTATCTCTCCCCCTTGGATCACATTCAGTAGAAAGTGGCACAATTATTCCTGGTGTTCTCTGATTCTTCCATTATCATTGTTTGCTCGAGTGAAACATGTAACTATACTAATTTATAGATTTCTATTATCATATGTACTGCACAAACTAGATCACACCAATTCATACTTTCTGACATATATTTTAGCCCTTTCATTCATAATTAAACTTACACTTTTAACTTAATTGCATGTATTCATGAACTCCATGTACAAATCAGGACATAAACCAACAACATATTTTTCATTTTTTTAAGTTCATGTTGTTTGCAATTTATATTTATATTTACTGTTCATCAGAGCTTTGTCAATCACTTTCACATATTTTTCATTGAGAAGGCATGGAATAAGTTAGCAGCCCTACTAGTATCATATGCAGCATCATTTGTTAAGTAAGGAGGGGTGCACGCGCGAGCGCACACATGTGCAAATGCACCTTTGAGTAAGTTTTGACTCCAGGTGAGTGCCTGGACAAGTCCTTGGCAAGATTTTAAAAGTGGTTTGCCATTGCCTTCTTCCCTCGTCCCTTGAGGTACCTTGTGCTCCGCTTCCCACTACTTGGGATCTTTGCAGGCCTGAGGCCTGCTTCCCACTCCACCAGTCCCCACCCTCTCCTCATCCCCTGCATTACCCATTCAAGAGCTTTTGAAGCTCTTTGGAGCTCTGGACCTCAGGTTAGGAAAGGAAGACCAACCATTCCATTGCTGGGCCACATGATGTGATCCCAGAAGTGGTCATCATTTTACAAGTGGTCACAATTCAAATTGGCTGCCCCAGAAATGATAGCCACTTCCAGGATCATGCCATGAAGTTTAGCAACAGAGAAGCTTGCTTTACTTTGAGCTATAATTTAATCAATAAATAGTTTTTAGTGCCTTCTTGGGCCCAAGTCATAAGACTAATTTTATTTATAAAGGTGTAAATAATTTATATGCAAGATATTTAACGATCATCTTCTGTTAAGTGAATCTATCATCAGTTGGGATCCTCTTAGGCCAAATTATCTTCATAGCTAGTTCGATGTGGAAAAGATTGGTAAATTTCAAGTGTATCTTAATTGTACATGTGTACATAGAGGAGAAAGAATATAACTGGATGACATTCAAGGCCCTGCTAATTCCATAAGGGATTCTTTGGTACTATTTCAAGGCCAGAGTTACTTTATAACACTCTTTTATCAAAGCCTCAGTTCCATTTCTTTGCACTTCTGTTCACTGAAAGTTAAGCTGGTCAGCTCCAAAAACGGTCTTTCTCCATTTCATGCCAGTTCAGCTGGGATCACACTTCTGTCAATATGTGTATATGTCTACAATTATGACAGAAGAAGACAGAATTTCCTTTAAACGTAATACGGATTTGCAAAGTTCAAATCAGCAACTCATTTGCATTATTAAACTCATGTTTGTTGCCTTGTTGTGTCTGATCTGTCCCTACCATTTTACTGCTCTCCTTATCTTTATTGATCACTTAATTTGTCTTTTCTTAACTTCCCCTCCAACTGTCTGGTCTCCTGAGTCTAAGGTATTGAAACTAAACACCCGTCTGTCCATATTGCCATGACTGGTTTGCTTTTGAAATAATAGGGGGAGCAGGTGGTGTGACTAAGTAGCCCCAGAAACAGAATAGGGACACCACTGCCATAGCCTGCCACAACCTGCCATTCATTTCTCCACCCTCCCAACTGTTCTACATTAACGCAGTCAACTGTGGCTTATACAGTCCAAGTTTTACACAACTGTTTTACAGACCAGGAAGAATTTCTTTTGCAGAGAAGCCTTTGTTGTATAGCAGAAAAGGATCAAGAGGTGGGGGAAGGGAAAAGGCAAAGCCAGCTTCGAAACTGAATGTGTTTGTAAGTGTATAGTTACAATGCATGTAAACTGTTTATTTAATAATCTTGTTAAATTAATGCTGCATTTAATTTCAAAAAGTGCTTGCAGTAAAAAAAATGGACATACACCAGTATCTGGTGATCTTGCAGATAATTTTAAACACTTTGTTTTTATTTCTAGCCTTTAATTAGACTGTAGTTGTAGACAGTTGTGAGCAAAGGATTCATCTCTTTGTTTTTTACATGCTTTTAGTGGGCAAAATATGTTGTTCAGAATTAATAGAAAAAAGGAGGGGTGGAAAAAAAAAGAGAAACAAGAAACAAAGTACATAAAATAGTTGGGATATAAAAGGGATAGGGTAGCCTTTGTGATTTTGTGGCTTTCTCTTTCCAATTTATTAAAAGTGTGTGTGTGTGTGTGTGTCTATATCTATATATATATCAGCATAATCACTGCATGGTATAGAGACTAGTGTATGTAATATACATGTGTGTTTCAAAATATGCTATTCGGAAGAAGCAGATTCCAGTGCACATATGAATGTGAAAAAAGTGAGAAATAGAAGTAAATTCTTTTTTTTAAATAAGAATACAATTTTACATGGCATAAGGCTTGATTGGTTTAATTTCACCTAGTGCCTCCTGCCAGTTCAGATTACCAAATTCTAATTTGGTAAAATTAGAAAGCAAAACATGGCAACTCTAGTAGTGTCCCAATATTTTGAGAAACAAATCCTTTTTTTTTTTTTTTTTGCCTTTTTGCTGTTTTCAACTGATAAATGAAATAATATTTTGCTTAGCATATGGAATAGTAATCTGATTCATAGAAAAAAATACAAAGCAGAAATAGTTCAGTCTGTGTTTGAGGCTGAGATGTATTGGAGAAAACAAATGCTCTTGTAGATTACCTCTGTTGGGAATGGGATGGAGGTATTGTGGCTCTCGAAAGCCTTTTACATTTTTCAGTAGCTTTTTGTGTCATTGACAATCTGTGAGGGCTTAAGATCAGAGACATTGCTTTGCAGTGGTTCTACTCCTCTGTCAATGAGCAGCAGTGGTGAAGAGATTCACCAGGTGGTCATCCCCTTGTGTGTGCACCAAAGCATCTGATGCTGCAGTTTAAAGCCCCACATGGCCTAGGGACAGGTTATTTGAAGAATGATCTTTCCCAGTTATATCAACCCAACTTACCTGGTGGAATTAAGAAGAAGGGCCTCTTCTGTGGTGGCTCCATCTTTATAGAACATCATCCCTGCAGAAATAAGATTGCCACACCCTTCCCTGTCACACTCTTTTGAAAGGCCCTGAAAACATGATTCTGCCAACAGACCTCAGGGTGATATGGAGCCAATCAAGTGGTTGGTTTTATTGTTGTCACCAGGAGAATGGGGATTTATTGGGTTTTGTACTTTTCTGTAAGCTGCCAGAGTTACTGTGAGTTGGGCTGCTGTAAAATTTCTTAATAAATAAATACTGGTTCTATCTACATATGCTCAGCTGTAAGCATGATGTTTACCACCACCACCACCCCAGTTTTTACCTTTTTATTTCAGTTCTCATGTCCCTTTTCCTCTTCCCCTTCAGCTCCTGTTGGGATGCAGTGAAGTGATTATTAGCTGAATAGAGAAGCTTCAAACTACACTGCTCCAAAAAATAAAGGGAACACAAAAATAAGACATCCTAGATCTGAATGAATGAAATATTCTTATTAAATACTTTGTTTATTAAATAGCTGAATGTGCTGACAACACAATCATACAAAAATTATCAATGGAAATCAACTTTAACAACCCATGGAGGTCTGGATTTGGAGTTACACTCAAAATTAAAGTGGAAAAAAACACTACAGGCTGATCCAACTTTGATGTAATGTCCTTCAAACAAGTCAAAATGAGGCTCAGTAGTGTGTGTGGCTTCCACATGCCTGTATGACCTCCCTACAATGCCTGGGCATGCTCCTGATGAGGTGGCAGATGGTCTCCTGAGGGAATCTCCTCCCACACCTGGCCTAAAGCATCCCCCAACTCCTGGACAGTCTGTGGTGCAACGTGGCATTGGTGGATGGAGCAAGACATGATGTTCCAGATGTGCTCAATTGGATTCAGTTCTGGGGAATGGGCGAACCAATCCATCGCATCAATGCCTTCATCTTTCAAGAGCTGCTGACACACTCCAGCCACATGAGGTCTAGCATTGTCATGCATTAGGAGAAACCCAGGGCCAACCATACCAGCATATGGTCTCACAAGGGGTCTGAGGATCTCATCTCAGTACCCAATGGCAGTCAGGCTACTTTTGGTGAGCACATGGAGGGCTGTGCGGCCCCCTAAAGAAATGCCACCTCACACCATTACTGACCCACTGCCAAACCGGTCATGCTGGAGGATGTTGCAGGCAGCAGAACATTCTCCATGGTGTCTCCAGACACTGTCACGTCTGTCACGTACTCAGTGTGAACCTGCTTTCATCTGTGAAGAGCACAGTGGCACCAGTAACGAATTTGCCAAACTTGGGGTTCTCTGGCAAATGCCAAATGTCCTGCAGGGTGTTGGGCTGTAAGCATAATCTCACCTGTGGATGTCGGGCTCTCATACCACCCTTGTGGAGTCTGTTTCTGACTGTTTGAGCAGCCACATGCACATTTGTGGTCCACTGAAGGTCATTTTGCAGTGCTCTGGCAGTGCTCCTCCTGTTCCTCCTTGCACAAAGGCAGAGGTAGCGGTCCTGATGCTGGGTTGTTGCCCTCCTAGGGCCTCCTCCAAGTCTCCTGATGTACTGGCTTGTCTCCTGGTAGCGCCTCCATGCTCTGGACACTACACTGACAGACACAGCTGTTGAGGTAATTCCCCATTAGGAGAATGAGTACATACAGGGAGATGTATAGAGAATAGTGTTTGAATAATACACACACAGCATACAGATACACTGTACAGTAAATGTAGGTTTTTACTTTCAATAAAGGTTTAAGCAAAATTCAAAATAGGCAGTCCAAATTCATTCACAGGTAAATCAGTCAGTTTTTCAATCCAGGGATAATTCAATAACAAAGTCCAGTGTCAAAAAGAAAAAAAAACAGTTCAGCATCAGACTTACATCAAATCCAGAAATATCAGTCAATTAGGAGAAATGGAGCAACGACAATACTTTCCAACAGAAGGATACAGAGATACACTCACACTCTCTCCTGAGACTCAGACTAAAACAACCCAAGTTTCTGGCTCCATCTTATGGCCGTTTGAGAAACCACACCCAACTACAGTTTTGCATTTTCTTAAAGATACAGTTTTAAAATTTCTTTCCTGGTTTATATATTTCTAACCCAAATAACTGTTAGGTGACTTATATTCCTAACATTCTCCCCTTTTGGGTAAGACAATATATACAATCTTACATTCTAAGTCCATAATCTTCACAGCTAGCCTTATTCTTTATAGAACCTATCTTAAATCTGTGTGTTCTTGTTTTTACAGAAATATTTGAAGCCATCTGTATTGCTGTTTGGTTGTCTTCGTAAACAACAATAGAATCTGTTACATCAATTCCCATTTCAATCAGTAATTGTTTATACAAAACTAAATCTGTACATAGTAAAGACAAACATGAGAATTCAGCCTCCACTGTTGACAAACTTAGATGTTTCTGTCTAATAGACCTCCATCCAATCAATTTTTTTCAACAATACAACACTACCCGATGTAGATTTTCATGTATTTATGCCTGTAGCGAAACTTGCATCAGCATATGCAGTCAAATTCAGTTCATCTTTTGGCTCCAAATACAATGCATCATGCATTGTTTATTTCAGATATCTTAACACATGTTTAGCAACTTGCCAGTGCCTTTCAGTGGGCTCAGCGTTAAATCTTGCTAATTGATTAACACAGTATGCAATATCTGGCCTTGACCAATTACTGAGATAAGATAAACTACCAATCAAGGACTGATAAATGTTTTTATTAAAAAGAGGACTTTGGGGGACTTCGGGTTTGCAGGGCTTCGGTGGCTTCGGTGCGATCATGCACAGTTTCTGCTTGGGCTCGCCGCTGGAGCACCCCAAGCCAGCTGGCTTCGGGGCTAAGCCACCCCCTAGAGGTTGGTGAAGACGGGGGAGACTCCAGCAGGGTCGAGGAAAGCCGCATCTTTCCTCCCCAGCTGGCTAAACTCCCTTTCCCGAAGGTGGTAGAGCAGCAGTCAGAAATGGTTGCCTCAAAGAAGCCCTCATCTGGAAAAGAATGTGCAGGAGGAAGAAAGTGCTAAAGTGAAAGTTTTGGCTGACCAGGATAAGAAGAAACAATTAAGGCATCCTGGAACTTAAACTTAAAAAACAAAAAAGATACATTGCTCCCAAAGAAGACTCGGAAGCAGCGAATGAAAGTGAAAAGGGAAAGTTGTTTTTTTCATTCTCTTCCTAACGGTGACAGCGAACAGAGATGAATGAGAAATCAGAAAAATCTGCTTTGGCATCAACAGGTATTTAAACTGGAAAATTTAATGCCAAGGGGATAATAAAGATTTCCGAACATAAAAGGCAAAAAAAAAAAGAATAAGAAAATTTTTCTTTTGCTGTAAGTGGGAAGAGAATAAGAACAGGATTTGGCAGGAGGAGATAGCCTGGAATCTAAAGAATCTAAAGTTAAATTTTAACAGGACTGCTAAAAGATATATTTTAACTGGAACTTTGTAACTAAATACTAATCCCAGGAAGAAAAAGTGAAAAAAGGAAGAAAGTGTAAAAAGAAACAGCTTGTGTGTATTTCGATTGTTTGGTGACTTTGGGACTTTGGGAATTATATTGGAAGGATTAAAAACACTTGGGTGGTTGTTTTAAAAGAAGAAAAAAAAACTCTATAATGGCATCACTTGTGGACGAACTGAAAATAGAATTTAAAAAATATAAAGAAGAGGAACAAGAAGGAAAGGGCTCTCTTGGTTCCGTTTTTCAATTCTTAGAAATGGTGACTTTACCTACAAGAAACTACAATAAAAAACTACGCAACAAGAAGATTGGGACAAAGAAAAAGCCATCTTTAACGAACAAGTAACCTTGCTTGGGGAAGAAAGAGGAAAGAGGGGAAAGAGAATGGAGAATTTGAGATCTAAAAAAACTACTAAGAAAGGGAAAAAATAAGGTGAAAATTGAATATAACGTGAGAAAGCAGCAGAAAAAGGGAATACAGAAAAGGGGAATTGAGAGATAAGGGGGTAAAAAGGGCAGAGAGAAGAAGCAAAGGAAGAGGGAAGAGAAGAGAAGCTACAAGGGTGTGAAGCAAGATGTAAAGAAACAGGATTTATTTAGAGATAATGGGTAAAAATTTAATTGAAAAAGGGATTCTGCAAAGGTACATATGATTGTATTGTTATATTTGTATTTATAAATAATATTAGAAAATTGGAAACAACGTATGATTTAGTGAAACATTTCTGAATAAAATAAATGGAATGAATTAAATGAGAAAATTAATTTAGAAAGGAATGGGAACATTTTAATGACATAATGTTTTAAAATGCAAGTGAAGTGAGGGGGAAGTAATCATGGAAAGTTTACAAGCATTCCCATAGAAACATGATACCTATTTGAAAAGTAATGTGTTAAATGTTTAAAATTTAAATGAATATTAACATTAATGATAGAATTGAATTGGTATGGATCGTTGTTTTAATTATATATTTATACTTTTCTTTTTCTTTTTAAAATGTAGCGTCTAGCTTTAATGTACTATGCAGAATCTGAATGGAAGTTACATTCTGTTTTAAGTGTTATAAGATATAAAGGTGTCATACTCCAATTAGTGACTACAGGAGGAATTTTGTTTTTTAAGAGAAAAGGTAATAGATAGCTGAAATAGGACAGACAAAGTATAATGATCTGATTTGAGATGAAACAAATAAAAATAAAATTAAGAAAGTTAAAAGAGGGGAGAAGCCATATAGAAAATGTAGAATGGCAATAAGATGGTATATAAAAATGAGCATGAATTGAATTGGTGTCTGTACAAAGAGATGTAACCCAGGATCAGGCTGCTTTCAGAAAAGAAGTTTTGTTTTCATGTTCTGTGTTGTGTTTGTCTGTTTGTTTCTAAAAATCAATAAAAAAAATTCAAAAAAAACAAACAGGACTTTGAACATCACTATGGCTAAATTCCTGACTCATTGGTGTCTTAGCTGATTTACAAAATTCCATTTTAGTAATTGGTTAATTTTTTCTGCTTGTGAGATCTTGTATCCTCCCCTAGTTCTATCTATCTTTAAACCAAGATATTGTTTGATTTCTCCTAATTGTTTTATTTTAAATTTCTTTTCCAATAGTGAAATTATCTCAGTAGCTTCTTGTTCAGTTTTGGTGATTAATGCTATGTCATCAGTGAATAATAGCAATAATGAAATTACACCATTATTTTCCCTTTTAAACAAACATGGATCAGCCATGCTAGCTACAAAACCTATTTTAGTTAATTCTTTAACTATACATTCGTTCCACTCAGATCCTGATTGCTTTAAGCCATAAAGACTCTTTTTTAATTTCCAGCAATCAGTTGTATTATCATCTTTAATACCTAAAGGTTTCTTTAAATATATAGTGTGTTACAATGGTGCATACAGATAAGCGGTCTCTACATCCAAATGATTTACAATGTATTTCTCCTGAGCTGCCCACACTAATGCTGCCCTTAATGGAGTAGCCTTCAGACTAGGTGCAAACACCTCATCATAGTCATTTGCTGTCTGATTAAATCCTTGTGCTATTAACCTGGCTTTATGGGTAACAGTCCCATCTACACCTGTCTTAAGCTTATATATCCATTGACATCCTATGGAATGTTTACCTGGTGATAACTTTTTAATGTTAATGTTAAAAAATCTTTTTAATGATTCTAGTCCTTTATCCAACGCTTTCTGCCAAGCAGCCTGATTCTTAGCAGGATGCAGTTTTAATTCACTATAGTTACTTGGAACTGTATTCACTTGGCATACAACACTAGCCTGGTATCTATCAGGTGGTCGTGTTACTCAGGTTGAACATCTTGTAATACAGGGCTTACTGGTGGACTTTCCTGTGCCACCTGCTCCTTTTCTTCTACTTCCTCCTGTGCCTGTTCTCCTACTTCCTATTGTGTTTCCTCTTTAATGGCTATTTGTTATTTACTGATATCACCTTTAGGGACTATTTGGGTGTCAATAATAATATCATTGCTGGATTCCTGTTCCAGTTTATCCCACCCAACGTGCTCCAGAAATTTTGCATTAGCATTACAATAAACATGAGCTGTGCCTTGATCCCAAAATCTAAATGCTCTATGGTTGATTTCATAACCCACAAAATATAACTTCTTAGCTCTATGTTGCCCTTTCATTCTTACTTGTGAGGGAATAAGCACCCATCTTGGAGCTCCAAATGTGTGTAGGTAACTAAATTTGGTTTTCTGCCATGCCAACGAGTGAATGGCAATTCTCCAGTTGTTATATTAACAACATTGTTTAAAACATGGTTACGACACATTATGGCTTCACCCCACAGTGTTTCAGGTAAGCCTGAATCAGATAACATAGTGCGAGCCATGGCTTGTAATGTTTGCCCTCTTCGTTCTATAAATGAGTTATGTTGTCTGTAAGGTACAGAATGTTTATGCTCAACACCAGCCAATTTCAGCATAGTTTGGAATCTTTTTTTAACAAACTCAGTCCCATTATCAGTAACTAAAATAATTACTTTACTTTTAATTTTACATACACATACAGGGAGACATATAGAGAATAGTGTTTGAATAATACACACACAGCATACAGATACACTGTACAGTAAATGTAGGGTTTTACTTTCAATAAAGGTTTAAACAAAGTTCAAAATAGGCAGTCCAAAGTCATTTATAGGTAAATCTGTCAGTTTTTCAATCCAGGAATAATTCAGTAACAAAGTCCAGTGTCAAAAAAAAACAGTTCAGTATCAGACTTACATCAAATCCAAAAATATCAATCAATTAGGAGAAATGGAACAACGACAATACTTTCCAACAGAAGGAAACAGAGAGACACTCACACTCTCTCCTGAGACTCAGACTAAAACAACCCAGGTTTCTGGCTCCATCTTATGGCTGTTGGAGAAACCACACCCAACTACAGTTTTGCATTTTCTTAAAGATACAGTTTTAAAATTTCTATCCTGGTTTATATATTTCTAACCCAAATAACTATTAGGTGATTCCAAACAACAGCAAACCTTCTTGCCACAGCTTGCATTGATGTGCCATCCTGGATGACCTGCACTACCTGAGCCACCTATGTGGGTTGTAGACTCCATCTCATGCTACCACTAGAGTGAAAGCACCACCAGCATTCAAAAATGACCAAACCATCAGCCAGAAATCATAGGAACTGAGAAGTGGTCTGTGGTCACCACCTGCAGAACCACTCTTTTTGGGGATGTCTTGCTAACTGCCTATGCTTTCCACCTGTTGTCTATTCCATTTGCACAATAGCATGTGAAATTGATTGTCAATCAGTGTTGCTACCTAAGTGGACAGTTTGATTTCACAAAAGTGTGATTGACTTGGAGTTACATTGTGTTGTTTAAGTGTTCCCTTTATTTTTTTGAGCAGTGTATATTGAATTGTACTGAGCAATATATACTTTGCAGATTAATCCTGGCAAAGTGTCATGTGATTGCATCACATCAATCCACAATTTTAAATGCTGTAGGATTTGCAAATAATTTGCAAATCTGTATTCTGCCTTGCTTCAAGCAAATCTTCAACCTGTTTTCATCCCCCACCCCCTTAGCATTTTAGTGACAAAGAGAGATGGTTTTCATTTGGACTATAATTGCAAAAAGAAAGATTACATTTCTCATCACTGTATGCTACAATACTCCCTCTCAGTATCTTTTTCTTTTCCTTGCTAGTGTGACTGCGAAACAGGAATTTGACCCTGAGGTCAGTGACTGAAAGCAAATAGCTAAAATACAAAAAGCCAAAATGTAGTTGTCTGTTTACGAGGTTTCCTGTGTTTATTGTGGATCTAATTGATTCATAGACTTCATCCTGTATGCCAATCTTAGATGCTAGCTCTCCCTTTTTTCCTGTCTTGAAAGAGCACTCCATGGTCTGAGCATATTGTGTCAAATCTTTAAATTTACAGACCATCCTTATTATGTTATTATTTCAGCTTAAACTGTAAAAAATCTGATATGATTAAGTCTTTTTAAGCAGACCTGACATTCTGACAAATTAGATTTTTCTTTTCTGATCCTGGAGAAAATGCAAGATATAAATAAATTGTTACACAGGAAAGAGATGTAGTCAGATAAATAGATAATTTTTTTTAGCATAATATAAACAATGCCTCTCATGTTTACAGTTTAGACTAAAACTTGATCTCCAAAATAGGAAGATGTCTCTGTCACACATCTTTCTCTGATTTCACCAAACTAGAAAAATATATTAAGATACTGGCTTTGCTTCTTATAAATCCCTTTGGGCAAGAGGCAAAATAAATAATAAACGACTGAATTCATTTTACAGCAGATTTGAGATTATTGTATGTGAAATCTAAAATGGGTATACGTCCTTTTCAGAATAGGGCATACGTCCTTTTCAGAACATCTCTTTAACAACTCACAAATTATCATTTGACAACTCAAAATAATAGAGCTTTTTGTTAAAATCAGAAAGCATGTGGAGATCAAAAGGTTAAACAGGTCTTTCATCATGATAAATCACTGGTTAATGAAGCCACTATTTGTGGGTATTATCCTTGCTCACTTTAATGTCATTACCTTCTGCTTGTAAAACTGACACTACTAATGATCTTCATTCTTTGAACTGTTTTCAACAGTATTGATTGGTTGCTCTGAGCAGATGTTACTTGGGTTTGGCTGCAGAAGTGGCATTTCTTACAGGAGGCAAAAACCTTTCCATAAGAAATGGCACAGCACTCAGGTATATTTGTATTTCCTTACAAAATGTTTTATCCTTTTTGTAATATAGCAGTTATTTTATTTAAACAGAATTCTAACTAAGTAAGAAAAAACATTTTGCCACAATGTTTTTTTTTTAATTTTCAAAATACTTAAAAAAAAACCAGTGTAGTACACTTTTTAGAGATGACAAAACTAGATGTCTAAAACTATGTCATACCATGACAGCTAAATGTACATTTTATTTAAATGAAAACAATGAAATTCAATTCATGTGTGTAATGATATTTCCACTTTTATGGCATATTTTGGAAGATGAGCTTTAGGTTCCTTAAAATATTGAGGCAATAGGAATTATTTCGATTAAGTTTTCCTCAAACCCTGCTGCAAAATGTTCATCTGGACTTGACAAACTGGGTGTATTAGCCTAGCCAGTTTCCTTTGGATTGATTCTCATTGTTTTCAATGATGTTAATCAATAAAACTTTTAAGGGTGTAGAACATTGCTTCTCATTTGTGCTTCAAGGTTTTTTTGGAAGCCTTTCTACATGTGCCCTTTCTTTTGCAGTCAGAATGTAAATACCACTGACAGTTTTTCAGTGGTAATTTTGTTGTTTGAGATCTCTCTCCCTCTCCCTCCCTCCCCCCTCCCTCTCCCCTCTCCTCCTTCTCTCTCTCTCTCCTTCTCTTTGTCCTTCTCCTCCTCCCCTCCCAATATATATGTATAGGCAAGAAAGCCATCTAAGAATTTTTGTACCAGATTATGTATGTATGTTTGGTACAAAAATTCCTAGCTGTCTTTCTTGCCTAAAGCGGAACTAGAACTTTTAGATTCTAGTCCTGTGCCTTTAACAAGTTGCACTAAATTGATTCTCCTTTAATCATACTTAGAGATTTTTTTTTTACCCAAGTGGCATTATCAAATCAAGAAATAAACTAAGCTCTGTTGCAAGTTTCCCTCCCATGTGATGTTGAAAATATATTACAGGATTAATTTTGAAGATGTATCTTACACATAAAAGTAGTTGATTCAATTGTATATTAGCTATATTCTTTCCAATTGATGTATTATGACCAAAATTCTTAGCCTATTTTATCACATACTCTTCAACTTGTTCTTGTTCCATTTTAAATCTCAACAGAGATTTATACGTGTGCAACATGCAATCACATGTTCGTTATCTGTACATAATTCCCATTTGTTCAAGATCTGTCAACTTTTTAATATTAAACATCTTCTTTTAATTGTGCATACAGTCTATTCCTATATAGACTGTAGACAGTGAGTATCTTAATCCATTTAATTCAGCTAAAACCTGTTCTTAACAATGTTACAGTCTGAATGTCTATAGAGACAGAGCAAGTACCATCTGAAAATACTGCAGAATATGGATCAGGAAAGCTTGATAATAAGCTTTGTTGTTGCAACAAAAATACAAGGGATTATATAGTTTAGGGCATCAATGGGCATCCCACATTATTCTCTGAGGCAGAGCTGCTCGGTTATTAACTAAGCAAGGGGGAACTTACTGCTTCTTTCCTGCTGCTAGTCTTAGGAGAGGAAGAGCAGTCATCAGAAAGACCATGGGACACAGGGCACAAAATTTCCCCCTCTTCATAACAACTTTGCTAGAAATCATGCTATTTATGGGAGGGAGGCAGTAGTGCTGATAGGGAAGTTTTGTTGCTTTCCTTCAGCATTACTGTGTCATGTGTGCACAAACATGAATGCATAGTCCCCAATTTGAACAAATACCAAACATTGTATGTACTCAGTGATGATTCTCTCTCATATATATGACTACACCCCCCACGCAACCCACACGATGCTTTGCTCTTTTACTTCCTTGTTTCTTCACCTTCACTTTTCCCAGCATTACAGCCTTAAAATACAGTTATGTATTTTACATAATGTGTCCAAAGTAGGATAATTTTAACTTGATCATGTGTGCCTCACGTGAGAAATCTGGGTATATTTGGTCAGTGGACCCCTTTGTTTCTGCAGTCTGTGATACTCTAGGGCAAAAGTGTCAAACTCAATTTCATTTGGGTTGTGTTTGACTTTGGGGGGGCAGGGGGACTGACCAGGATGGGCATGGCCAGCTCAACATCACTCATGTCGGGGGTGCCTATGGTGGCCCAAGAGCTCTGCCAGCAAAAATGGGCTCCCAAACTCCATTTTCGCTGGCAGAGAGACCATGGACTGGTCCTTTGCTGGTTTCAGGGCAGCCCCCACGGGCCAGATCTAAGCACCTCACAGGCCAGGACCAGCCCATGGGCCTTGAGTTTGACACTCCTGTTCTAGGGAGTCTTTTCCAATACCATTGTTCAAAAATGTTAATACTTCTGCTATCCTACTTTTGCAAAGTTCAACTTTCTACTTTATGGAAGTAAAAAGTTGAACTTTGTAAAAGTAGGATAGGAAAAGAGTATCACAAGGATCTTTGTGATGTATAGATGCATCACAGCATTTAAATATCTTTTTCAAGACCTTCATAGGTGCTCCACCAAGTGCTGGTCTGTGGCATGTTTCTTGACAGAAGGACCTTTTGCCTTTGATGGTTGATCCTAAAAGGCAGAAACTATCCACCAGTTCAACATCCTTCATTGTTAGTTATAAGACTAGTGATTCTACCTGTTGTCATTCACTTGGGTTTTTTAATATAGTATTTAATTTTCGCCCCATTTTTTTAACTGTTCTCCTCATATTCAAAGAATTGTATAAACCTAATCTGTACCTGTTCTATCCCAAGTACTTAACAGAATAAAAGATGCGTCTCTGATAGGATCCTCATCTGAAGCTATTTTTGGAGAGCCCTTCTGGAGAATAGTTGAGGTATCAGAACAAACACAGAAGGCTATTTTTTTTAAAAAAAATTCTTCCAAGTGTGTGATCAAGATCCCTTCCTTTTGGAGCTACCATGGAGCAAATGATTGCAACATCCATAGTCCCAATTGTTTGTAAAATACTAGAATGTTGAACTCACATGTCGACCTATTCATCACTTGATAAGTATAGTTGATAAGTTGAATGCATACAAAATTATGATAGAGGAAAACAGATATTCATATCAGTTCAAACCCTGCTTTTTCAACTGTTAGTTTTTCTTTTCTATTCCATCTTGTAAAGGAGAGAAATTAGTAAAGTAGGAAGAAGAATCCCATATTTGAAAACAATTCTGTATTTGAATGTTGTGTTAAGGACTGTCCAGTTTCTATCAAACTTAATTAAAAAATAAATGTACGAATACTTGCATGCATTTGGGGAATATTTAACCCCATTACTTCCAGCCACAGAAAATCTGGTCACTCATCAAGCATAAATTTAAAAGAAAGCCAGCAACTTAACTCTTGACACCAATGAAGGTTCTCTGTATTGTTATTTTTAAAAAAATCCCACAAGCAAAGGAAAAAAAAAATCTAAAGTGGAATTTGAAAATTGGTATTTAACTAGTTCAAATTGCTTTCGTTACAGTAATTAAAACTATCACCTGCATATTATATAAATAATGTGTTATTTGGGAACGCCTTGTCACATCATGGCAATATATGTGACTGGGATAATTTTGGATAATTGTTATGCTCCCATTATATCAGTTGGCTCATTTATTTATTGTAACAACAGGAACAAAGGCAATATTGGGCAACAACAACTCTATTCTCAGTCGTCCACAACCTACAGCTGCCATTTTAATTTTGCATGCTATTCCTGTTGTATTGTTAAGTGTACATTTCTTGAAGAATGGCCTGAGGCAAATTTAAGATTTTCTATTTTGAGCCTGATGAGGCCATACTGGCTAAGGAATTGTAGAAAAGGAGGTTGTGTGATATATGGAAAAGATACAGAGAAGAAATTTGTTAAACTGAAATTATTTATACCCAATCTACAAATCATGAGAGCAAGAATAATATAATTTCCCTTCTGGTTTTTATTTGCTTTATTTGCTGAATTCCATCTTCTCAGAATTCCATTTTAATTTTTTTTCAGAATGTTAATATCTTTGACAGAAAGAGGTAGTTTTTCAGATAGAATTCATTTGCTAATTTTATTTGTTTATTTCTCTATAAAATCAGCAAATGAATTCTATCTGCAAAACTACTGATCATAACCTCTTTCTGTCAAAGATATTAACATTCTGGAAAAGTACTATAATGTTTACTCTTCAGTAATGTTTTTTTCCTCCTACCTTTTTGGGGAGAAAAATAATTCATTGGAAGAATGTCACATTTATATATTCTGGTTGATATAGATTGGAAGGATTGTAATTTTTTTTCAGATATTACTACAGTGCTGTATATGCTTGTCTTGAAATTGAGAATGTAGATGCTGTATTTATATGTGATGTAAACCACGATCTACTGTGTTTCTCACATTATAAGGCCGGGCCTTATTTTTTTTTGACCCCCGAAAAAACAGCTAGGCTGTCTTTTCGGGGGTGACTTAATTCCCTCCCCCTTGCATCCTCGGGTGGGCAGGTGGCGACCGCTTGGATGTTCGGGAGACCTTCCGCCACCGTTGCTTTCCCTTCTCCCTTGTTGCTGCAGCGTTAGAGGAATGCTGCGGCATTTGACGCAGCTACATGCGGCCAGTCAGGGCTACTCCCTGCAATCGGAGGCCTGAGGAGATACTTGGCTTCAGGCGCTCCCGTTGCCGCCTTCCAAGGGAAGGCGCTTGCCTGAGAGGATCTCTCCCGCTCTCTCTCTTTCTCTCCCCGCAAGGTCAACGTCTGCACTGCGGCTGAGGAGGAGGAGGCTGCAGCTGATTCTTCCTTCTTGCTGAGAGGTGAGGAAGCCACGGCTTTTCAGAGGAAGCGAAGCGCTGCTCGCCCATGCGAGATTTGGGAACGAGGGGCAGGAGGAGGCATGCACACACCCACGGCTCTCTTTCCTGGCTCTGCCCAGCCCGCACGGCTCTGGAGCGGCCCTGGCGGAATGAGTGGAGGGTCCAGCGGGGAGGTGCTTGCTGCTTTGGTGAGAGCTCTGCTGCTGGGAAGGAGGGACCACCTGTCAGCTGCGCCTGGGCAAGCAGCGCTTTGCTTGCTCTGAAAAGCTGCGGCTTCCTCACCTCTCAGCAAGAAGGAGGAACCAGCTGTAGCCTCCTCCTCCTCAGCCACAGCGCAGACGTTGACCTTGCGGGGAGAGAGAGAGAGGGAGAGATCCTCTCGGGTGAGCGCCTTCCCTTGGAAGGCGGCGACAGGAGCGCCTGAAGCCAAGTGTCTCCTCAGGGCTCCGGTTGCAGGGAGGAGCCCTGACTGGCTGCACATGGCCGCGCCAAATGCCGCAGCGTTCCTCTAATGCCATGGCAACAAGAGAGAAGGGAAAGCTACAGTGGCGGAAAGTCTCCCGGTATGAAGTGCCCCACCAACGCAGGCAGTGCCATATCCGGGCATGCAAGTACTTCCTAAATGCAAGCCCCCCCTGGCCATTCCTCCCCCATTTCACATGTTTCGTATGGGCCTTAATTTGGGGGAGGGGCCTAATTTGATTTTATGCCAATAAAACATGGTGGGGCTTCCTATTGGTGGAAGCCGTATTGTTGGAGAAACACAGTATTTTACAACTATTGATTGGACAAGCTATAGTGACTTGTTTAAAGATAATAGGCCTAAATGTTCATGGCTAATTTTTGTTCATCACACTATGTTTAACATTCCATATCAGTTGAATGATTGTCATCAACAAGTTTATTTTTGTATTAGTATATTTGGTTTGGTGCCATTATATGAAACCTATTAAGTTTTAACCTCCATGACAGATTGAAATTGAGACTGAAACAACTTTAAATGAGACTTGCCTCTAGAAGTTGTGTATATTCCAACACTGGAGGTTTTAAAGAACCATTTGTCTGAAGTGATATAGGGTTTCCCACTTCAGCAGTGGGTTGGACGAAAAGACCTCCAAAGTCTCTTCAAAATCTGTTATTCTGTTAGACATATTTCAGCACTTTAATAATGTTCTTGATTTCCAATTTAGTATCCAATATTTGTTCCCTGATCTCAATTTCACTTTGAATTATGATTAAACATAATTCAAGTACGGTATAATGGAAATATCAAGAAAACAATAACATGTTTCGATGTATATAAGTCAATTTTGCTATTGTGTCAGTGCCTGCACAGATACACTACTGTTGTATAATATGGGCTGCTGATTGATGTACTTAGGCCATCACACATGGAATCAAATTACATAAAACACTACACAGAGAAATTAGGTTGGGCAGTAATATCACTGTAATATTTACATCATTATAATTGTTCCAATTTAAGAAGAATTATGTAAGGTACTGCATGAAATATGAATGCTGATTTATGGGAGCTAGCATCCAAAACATATATTATACATTGTTCAGAGTAAAAAATAATAATTAAATGCCCACTTTATGATAATTGGCTTTTTGAAAAAATGTCTACGATCATTAACCTTTCATTATTATTTTTTTGTATCTTCACTGAAAATGATTTTCAGTAGTATTCATTGGAGGGATCCCTTTAAGTGAGCAAACTGTTGCAACATCTACAGGATGGCCAATTCTTTCAGTGCCTTGAGTATCATATTAGGTGCGATTTTCATGAATATTTTAAAGAGGTCGGACTGGTGTCAAAATATCATCTGTGAATTGATCATCTGTGCAGAGAAAACCCACCGAGCAAGGTTAAGCACAGATATGACTACCTTTCGTGACCCTTGGATTCCCTCTTCCCTCTTGTGTCCAGGGCCTTGCAACAGCTGTGGTGTTACCACTTTTGTCATTATATTGACACAACCATTTTCATGGTATGCCTGTTGTAAATTTGTTGTTACATGGTGCGTCTGCCACAAATTGCACGGTATACGTAAATTTGAGTGTGTGGCGGTGCTGGCATGGGAGGGGGATATCATGGTCCTGAATAGAGCATGTGATGGGGAAGTCTGCAGGAGTTCTAACCCTGATAAATTGTTTACTTGTTAGCGATGGAGCTCAAGAACGGGTCTGGGGCTGCAAGCTCAGCGGGACAGAAGTATGAGGTGGACCTACGCCAATTATGGGCCTTTGTGAAGTCCTACTCTGTGATTGACACCAATGTTTCCCCTCTCACCATGGGTCCTTTTAGTAGCACAGGCCCAACATAGGCCCCACTGTGCTCATGCTATATTTGTGAATAGTACCTTCAACTTTCTCTGCAAAAATTAAGCTAGGCCTGAGTCTTGTGCAAGGCCTAAGGTCTTTATATTTTAGCATATTTTTCCTCTGTTTTTTCAAAATAAGCTAAGAACAGTAGTTACAGAGACTTTCTTTGCAACAAAGAAAGCAAAGGAGCAAAACATTATCTTTGGCTGACTGACTTCAAGTTAATGATCTTTCGTGCTGAATTCTACCCTCTGCTACTCAATAAGCGGCTCTGGTAAAAAGTATAAAAAGAAGCACCTCTTTAATCCACTAACACTTCATTGTCCCATTGTGGCAAAATGATCATTTCATCAGTTTGGGGTGCTCTAAGCCCAGAGTAAGGGTTTTGGAAAAAAAGAAAGAAAAAGAAATGATTCAGAGAGGTATTTCTCTCCTTCATTTTTCCTCAAGTGACGGCTGAATAACTATGCAAAAAAATTAAGGCATAATGACCCAGCAACAATGACAAAACCTAATTAGTCACGGAGGCCACTGGCTAATGAGCCGCAAAAAACGGCTCTTGAGTGTGTAATAACTGTATTTTTCTCCATTTCTTTTCCTTTAGTCACAGCCTTGTGTGGTATTTTTAACAAACTAAAATGGCACCAGATGCAACAGGGTTCAGACATTTTAACTTGAATTAAGAAACCATATGTTCAGATAAGTCATGGTTTCCTCTTTCCCACAGACTGTGCTCTGCATCTGTGATGTAAAATTGTGGTAAGTAGAGAGCTGTCATTTACACTTTCATCCACCCTGCAAGTAAATGTAGTCTTGCCATATCTGTTTTGAAAAAATAGCTTGTTGCAGGAGCTGTTTATGTAATGAATACATTTCATTTACGGCCCCGTGTAAACCCTAAGTACAGAAGTTGAGAAATACATTATAGTACATTCAATTTAAAAAGGTTACTTATGCCTGTGTAAGATACACCTAGAAAAACAAACACATCCAAAAGCTTCTAATGGACATAACAATGGGACAATATGTGGCCACAATCCTAGAGACTTTCAGATCCTAGCCATTTAGCAGGCATTAGACAATTGTCGTATGAAGACAGTCTGGATAGTTTGTAATTAGAGTCCCCTTCCCAAAAAATGTGATAGGTATGCCATTGAGCAGATTCATGAATAGGATTCATGTTTGAATAATTGTGATCATGATTGTGGATTGAATTTGGTTTTGAATGTTCAGCTGAGGGGAGAGCATCTAAACATGCCAATGTGAAAGCCTTCATAGGTGATGGGACTAATAAATGATACTGTTAGGAGAATTGTAAAAAGTGACTAATCTTTGTATTCAATTATTCTTTAATAAATTGTGTTTTGTTCGGAAAACACATGAGGTAGACCGGGTTCCAACAACAAATACTTTATTCTTTAACTAGTCAGTAAATAGGAACACTTGGCTGAAGCCGAGGCCAGCCTTTTATACAGGCTGGCTTGCCTGCTTGCAGCCAATGGCAGTTGTTTAAAGTTGCCGCCTTTTAGCAGCAATTTGGATTGGTTCCTAGTGAACCAATCCAATGCTTATTTTATTTGACCAATCAGGTTTGCAGATTTGGAGTCACCCACTTTACATATAGAACACCCCTCTCCTCTTAGTTCAGTCCTATGTGGTGACGTAGTCTCGCAGGTAGGCGGGGCTTTTCTGGACTCGACTTGACTTGCGCGGTTCATTCTTAGTGAAGTCTTCGACCGGTTCGGATGGGGCTGCTGTGTCATCCGTTCTTTTCCCTGGAACCGTCTGGAAGGGTGAGTCAGCCATTTTACCGCCGCCTGAGTTTCTTAGGCTGGCGGTTTTGCCGCTCCCTCCCGTTTCCTCTGGGCAGGTCGAGCTGGCCTGGCTGGCCCCTTCCGATGGGCTCTCCATGCAAGTCTCTCCAAACAGTGAGTCTTTTATTTGCTCTTTTTGTTCATATGTTTCATTGGTTTTGGTTTTAAACAGTTCTTTATTTACTTCTCGCCTTTCCCCCCCCACCTTGGTTTGCAATTCACCGGTTTTGTCGGTGAATGGTTGTAAGTCTGTGGTTCTCTCTATAATTCGGGATCAAAGCTGGTCTATGTGCCGCTTCCATTCCCTGCCATCCTCTATTTTTAATCGGTAGGATTTGGGGCCTGTGATTTGGGTAATCTGTCCTGGTAGCCATACCGGGTCCCCGGTGAAGTTTTTAGCGAATACCAAATCGCCTATTTCGAATTGTCTAAACCGTGTAGAGGAATCAGGGGGGTTTTCTGGAGTAAAATTTGGGTGTAACCTATCAAGGTGTGATCTTAACTTCCGTCCCATAAGTAATTCTGCTGGGGACTTGTTGGTTATGGTACTGGGCGTTATGTGCTGGAGTGTGAGCAAACGGTTTACTTTCTGTTGGACAACTCCAGCGTCCATTCTTTCTAACCCTTCTTTAGTAAACCGGACCATTCTCTCAACCCTGCCGTTCGCAGCCGGGTGAGCCGGCACGGTTAGGGCATGTCTTATACCTAGGGAGGCTAGGTATTGCTCAAATTGTATGCTGGTTAGCTGTGGCCCATTATCTGAGACAAGAACGTCCAGTATGCCATGGGTGGCAAAAAGGTTGTCCAGCTTTTTAATTACAGTTTCTGTTGTCGTTGATGGCATAACTTTTACTTCAAGCCAATTCGAATAGGCATCAACGACAATCAGAAAGGTATGCCCCTTGGTAGGACCCGCGAAATCAATGTGTATTCTTGACCAAGGTCCCCGAGGGGTTTCCCAGTCCTTAACGGGTGCTTTTGGTGGGGACGGTCTAATTGCCTGGCATTTGTTGCATGAGCTTACCCAATACTCTATGTCCTTATCAATACCCAGCCACCAAACATAACTTCTAGCAAGGCTTTTCATCTTAACCATTCCCGGGTGCCCTTCATGTAACAACCTAAGTACCCTGGGTTGTAATTTGGCAGGGATTACCACCCGATCACCCCACAACAAACACCCCTTTTGGATTGAAAGTTCAGTCTGTCTGGACCGGAAAGGTTTAAAGTTTTCAGTTTTTTGATTCTCCGGCCAGCCTTTACCTACCCAGCTAAGAACGCGGACAGTCAATGAGTCTTTCGCGGTGGCTCTGGCGACATCATAAGCTGATATGGGTAGATCGGGGCAAGTCTCAATTTGTAGCGTTGTCATCGCTGGTGCCGGGTCTTCGTCGGTTGCTGGTAAGGGTGCTCTACTCAAAGCGTCCGCATGGGAAATTTGTTTTCCTGGCTGATGTGTCAGAGTGTAGGAATAAGCTGCAAGGAACTCTGACCATCTAGTCATTCTTGGGGACAGTATATTAGGTGTTGGCTTGTTTCCCGCCAAAATCCCCATCAGCGGTTTGTGGTCTGTTATGATTTGAAAAGTCCACCCATATAAGTACTCGTGGAAGCGTTTTACTCCAGCGACAATTGCTAGAGCTTCCCTGTCCAATTGGCTGTAATTCTGCTCGGTTTTGGATAGAGTCCTAGAGTAATATGCGACGGGTGCTTCTCTGCCATCAGGTAGTTGGTGGCTCAGGATGGCACCTATTCCGTATGGTGAGGCGTCGCAGGTCACTCTTAATGGCAGTGTGTTAAATTAGATGATAACGTTTGTTGATGTTAGCAAGCTTTTAATATTTTGGAAGGGTTTTTTTTCTTTGTAACCCCAAGTCCAAGTTGCCTTCTTGTCTAGCAGATGGTGTAATGGTTCTGCTATAGTGGCCTTGTTTGGCAGGAACACATTATAAAAATTAATTAGTCCTAAAAATGCTTGTAGTTCGGTTTTATTTCTTGGTTCAGGTGCGTCTTTGATTGCTTTAACTTTTTTGTCTGTAGGGTAGATACCCTCTCCGTCTATTGAGTAGCCCAGGAATTCGACGCTATTCTTAATTAAACAGCACTTTTCTCTTTTTACCTTGAGGCCAGATTCCCTAAACTTAGTTAATACTTCTTTGAGTCTTTTCCTTAATTGAGTTTCATCTCTGGCCGAGATTAGGACGTCGTCAAAATAGGGAAAGACTCCTTGTATGCCACTTAGGAGGCGTTCCATCAGACTCTGGAAAACGCCAGGGGCCACGCTTACTCCAAATTGGAGCCGGTGACATTTGAATGCGCCCTTATGGGTGACTATAGTCTGTGCTTCTGCTGTTTCTTGGTACACTGGGAGTTGTTGACAGGCTTGTGCCAAGTCGAGTTTAGCGAAAACTTTGCCCTTTCCCAGGGAATGAAGCAAATGCTGGACTACTGGCACCAGGTATGCGCTTGGTTGTAATGCGTGGTTCAGGGTAGCCTTATAGTCACCACAGATTCTAATGGACCCGTCAGGTTTTATGGGTGTAACAATAGGCGTTTCCCACTTGGCATGGTCCACAGGTTCTAACACCCCTTGGGCTATTAATTTGTCCAGCTGTTCCTCTATTTTTGCCTTTAGTGCAAAAGGAACTCGCCTGGCTTTTATTCTTCGTGGGGCTATTTGGGGGTTTAGATTGAAAGAAATGGGATTTCCCCGATACTTGCCAAGTGAGCCGTCAAAAACATCCTGGAATTCTCGGATGAGGTCGTCTTCCCAGCCGGTTGTAGTCACTCGATCGACCCCGGTCATCCCGATGCCCAATGGCGCGAACCATTCGATGCCCAGGAGGCTTGGTCTGTCTTGGTCGACTATGGTCAGCGGAAGCACCTTGACGTGATGTTTGTAGGCGACTCGGAATTGTCCCATGCCTACCACAGGGATTTGGTTTCCCTGATAGTCCTTGAGGGTTAGGTGCTGCTTCTTCAATTCTTTGGGTTTGATACCTGGGACTAGCTGTCTTATTGTGTCCCACGATACCATGGAGAGGAAGGACCCCGAGTCCACTTCCATCTTGCAGTGTTTTCCTTCGATTTTCACGATGACTTTAATTTTCTTCCCACTTGCCGTCTGAGCGCTCTGTATAATGACAGTTTGGTGTGTATTGGCTCGCTTCTCTTGTTGCCACTTTCTCTCAGCTCGTTTAGGCTCAGCTCGTGTTGGGGAATTTCTGCGTCTTGTTGGGCTGTAGTATTTTTTGTTCCTGCAGACCTTCTCGATGTGCCCTCATTTCTTGCAATGCCGGCAGATGGCATCGAGAAATCTGCATTCGGCTTGGGGATGGTTTCCTCCGCAGCCAGCGCATTCCCGCCAATTTCTTCTTTCGCGCTCTTTTCTGCTCGTGAGCAAACGGTGGACCTCGTCATCTTCTTCGCTTGATTCAATTGTTTCGCCCGACTCTTCGTAGTGGGTTGTGGTGGCAGGCTGCTTTCTGTCTTTGGTTGGTGTTTCTTCGCTGTGTGTGTTCATCTTTTTCATGGCTACGGCAGATTTTTTCGCGGCTTCAGCGGCTGTGGCTTCTGCGATGGCTTCAGTAACGGTGATGTTGGGCTTGTTGAGTAATTTACTCTGTGTGGTCGAGTCTCTCAGGCCCAACACCACGCGATCCCTCATTGCTTCGTCAATGTTCAAAAATTCACACTCACCTCCTAATTGTCTAAGGGCAGCGATGAAATCGGCGACGGTCTCTCCCTCTCTCTGGTCTCTGCGGTAAAATTCGTGTCACTTTATTAAGTTTGATACCATCGGAGCGTAGTGTGCCTTGAGGACTCTTTGCAATTCTGTCCACGTTAGTTGTTTAACGTCCCGGGACTTCGCAAGGGCCTTTGCCATCTTGAAAACTGTTGGTTCGCAGTGCATCAGGAATACTGCTCTCTTACGTTGCTCTGAAATGTCTTCCATTTCATTGCTCTCCAAATACATTTGGAAGCGATCAGCATAGGAATCCCAATCCTCTTCATTGGGATTGAAGGGTGTGGGCGGTGTGTTGTTTCCAGACATCTTGGTTGTAATCTGGACTTCTTATCACTGCGTGCAGGTTTTTCCGTTCAGGACGATCCCATCCTCGTCGCCAGTGTTTTGTTCGGAAAACACACGAGGTAGACCGGGTTCCAACAACAAATACTTTATTCTTTAACTAGTCAGTAAATAGGAACACTTGGCTGAAGCCGAGGCCAGCCTTTTATACAGGCTGGCTTGCCTGCTTTCAGCCAATGGCAGTTGTTTAAAGTTGCCGCCTTTTAGCAGCTCTTTGGATTGGTTCCTAGTGAACCAATCCAATGCTTATTTTATTTGACCAATCAGGTTTGCAGATTTGGAGTCACCCACTTTACATATAGAACAAATTGCTTTCTGTAGAAAGGACAAACAAAAAAAAATCTGGTGTCTAGGAAAAAACACCCATTGTGTAAAATGTATTCATGTAACAACTGTTGAATTTGCTCAACAATAACCATGTTTACTTAACAACCCTAGCAAGAAATGTAAAATTGAGTCTAGTCACTTGGTGACCCGCTTAATGACCGCAACAACTTACGAGTATAATTCCAGGCTCAATTATAATTGTGAGTCAGTGACTACCTGTTGTATTCTCCTTTTAATTTACAGTGGAAAAAAACTTCCTTCCTATTGCAAGGAAAATGTATAATATAACAGAGTCAGAATAGGTATAGGAAAAAAACACCCGGTATATCTAATCAAGTAAGTTTCTTCTCAAGAGATGTTCATCTACAGAACTCAAGGAACCAAGCCTTCTTAGCTGCAGGGTTTCCTCTTTGGAACAGTTTACTTTCTGAGATAAGATTAATCTCCACCATGTTCACTTTAAAAAAAAACATACAAGTGTACGGTTTTAACAAGGATGGGGATTTTCTATGAATTGAGAATTTTAGGTTTTGTATCAGTGTTATTACTGCTTGATAGTCAAAGTCTTCTATTTTTGCTTCTGATTTGTTTTGCTACTATCTTTTTGATCATTTATTTTCCTATTATCTTTTTATTGTAGGATGGGAGTGCAAATTGCTCAGAAACCCTGGACTGAAGTATCATGTAAGCCCCAATAAATGATTAATTATAACTATGATAATATGGAGATGGCCTTTGAGCTGGATAAGTTTGATCCTGCAGAATCCTACCCAGTCATTATGCCCAAGCATTTCCTTGGTTTACTGAAAAGTAAATGAAGTGATTGAAAAGATATGTAGAATAATCATATCTAATGATTATTCTAATCATTAAAAGGGGACATGACTGAGCATTGGTAACTCAGGTTTAAGCCTAGGCAATGTCTTTCAGAGATGATGATTCTTCTCTTGGCATTCTACCTCAGCAGCTCTGTCTAAAGCAACCAAGATTTCTGCAGGGAATCATGAGTACAATAAGATGCCTGCACGTTTGTGGATTTCCTTGAAGATAAGTCATTCATATCTGTTCTGGGTTGAATATTAATTAGGCAAAGGCTATTGTGGTGAACAAGACACTGAAGTTACTACTCAATGAGGCAGCTAGTAGGACAAATCTACTACAGGGGTATCAAACTCAAAGCCGAGGGCCAGATCTGGCCCACAAGGTGCTTAGATCTGGCCCTTGGGGCTGCCCTGGAAACACAAAGGACTGGCCCACGGTGCTTATGCCAGCAAAACAGAGCTCAGGAGGGCTGCACATGCTCCATTTTTGCTGGCAGAGTGAAAACGGAGCTGGGGGGCATTTTTGCTGGCAGAGCACTTGGCCCACCGTAGGCACCCCTAACACAAGTGACTTTTGGCTGGTCATGACCACTTTGGCCATGGCCCTTGAGGTCAAACACAACTCTGATGTGACACTCAATGAAGTTGAGTTTGACACCCCTGATCTACGGCATCATAACGTCAGTACTAAAGTTGTTGCATTATTAAAGCTGTTATCTATTAAATCCTACAGAGAATAGCATCAGAAATATCAGAAACTAATTTGGTGTAGTGGTTAAGGCACCAGGCTAGAAATAGGGAGACTGAGTTTTATCCCGCCTTAGCTATGAAAGATGGCTTAGGTGGCTTTGGGTCACTGACTTCTGCTCAGCCCTAGGAAGCAACTGACTTCTGAAATTCACATCTGGAAAAACTTCAAGGACTTGTCTAGACAATTGCTAGGAATCAACACTGACCCAAAAGCATACATACATACATACATACATACATACATACATACATACATACATTCATACATGCATACATACATACATATCAGAAATTGCTAGAAAAGCATACATACATATCAGAAATTGCCTTGCCAAAGATTGACCCTGCCCATTGGATCTGAGCATGTTGATGTTACCTGTTCTACTATGAGTCCCTTATCCTCATAGAAGGGTCAGGTAGCAGGGATTTTTAGTTGTATATCCTGTGCTCTGAAACATGCTTTTCCCCTGAGATGTGTTCAGCATCATCTTACCTATCATTCTATAAGCCCATTCTGGGTTTTTCCATTGTGGGCCTTTCCATTGTGGTGTCATTTTATTTTATTTTACTTTTATTATATATTTCATTTTATTTATGTTTTTGTATACTGTATATGTGTATAAAATACATACGCACAAACACAGAGCATTACCTCTAGAAACCACAAGGAACTTTTCTGCTACTGAGAAAGTGAAATAGTAGAGACAAAAGAATTTCAAAAGAACAAGAAATATGACATGGTATTGCCCTACATTTAAATTACATGTAGTGTGAGGCAGGGCTATGTGAATGAGTTATGGTTAGGAATTTTGCAGCTGTAGTCTTTCCAAGGCACTTTCAATTGTGAAAAGAATTTTGTGGAATAGAATTTTGCTCTCCTGAGAGAGTTCCATTTAAAAACTTGAGACTTTCGGTATCCTTGATACCAGGATCACAGTTTGGTGGCTGAAAAATGAGAACAACACTGTCTACCTCCACCCCTCCCTCTCCTTCTCCCCTCCCTTCCATTTATATTTTTATTTTGTGGTATGTTAACAGGAAAGAAAAAGCAAAAATGTCTGCTTTCCAACTGCAGACATCAACCAATGTGATATGGCAGTGTATCCCTAAACAAAAACAAAAAACTCCACCCTTGTCCAATCCAATATAGCAGAATACTAATCTCCTATTATATTTCCTGGTTCTCCTCTTTTTCTCTCTTTCTCTCCCTATAGCTCACAATAGTTTAATTCCAAAGCTGTGCCTGGGACATCCTTCAGAAAATGATTTCCCAATAAGTTTCCTCCAATGTAAGATCTTCCATTTGGAAAACAGTACATAAATTTATAAACTCAATGTTTTAAGCATAGAGATCCACTTTCCTGACCTCCTTTACTTTGCTTTATACAACAAGAGTATCTTTGAACAGAATTCCCTCTACTCCTATTCATTTTATACATTCAACATAGAGTTGGATTTTCTGTGTTCTGGAAAAGATTTTACTTTTTTTAGAAAAACCTAATATTTTCATCTCCAGCAGCAGAACTTGTTTAGTGCGAAAGAATATTTTTTATTTATAATGATCTTAGATTTTAGCACTTCTCCAAAGAACAAAACCACTAACTTTCATCTTTTCCAGTCCTGCAAGCTTGACTGCTCTGTCCATTGGGCCTTTTCCTGCACCCAAGTAAATGTTATTATCCTCCCTTTTTTTTATATACTGCACTTCGTGCCCTTATGAACCTGTTGAAAAGTCGTGAAAGAGAGTTGAAAAGTACCACTGCCTCCGAAAAGTAGCGCTGACTAGGAGGCAGAAAAGGGGAACTCCGGTTTTATTCAGTCCTAAAGATAACACCATACAGAATGATAGACTCCTTGGAATTGTTTGTTCCCCTTCAGCCATTGTTTCTCCATCAGTGAATGAGCCTCTTAGCTGCACTTGAGGGCCTGTCACAGGTAGGCAACCAACAGAGATAATTCCCAGCCTATGCTTGATTGCCCCCTTATAGACACTCACTCATGATTCTGAAAGGCCTCAGACACTGTTGAATAAACTCCTACTCGCTTCCATAAACTTTTTCTCCCACTGAATTTTCCGGGGATGTGAGCAGCTCCCAGCCAGGCTTGAGGATGCTGCTGAATGGACTCCTGTTCTGAATCAAAGTTGGACGACCCCCAGCCTCTTTATAAAAGCAAGAGAAGAAAATGGGGCCATCCTTTGGGAGGAATTTGCTTTCTTCGGCAGGTGAAGACCAAGCCTGTGTAACTTTTGTGGCAGGGTTTTTGTTTTGGTGTGGGCTTCGCAGTCCTCTGCTCCGCACTTTTAATATTTCTGATTTGACTTTCTTGCAGCGTATCCTTCCTTCCTGAAGCCCTCCACAGACAGAAAGATGCTTTTGCAATTCTAGTGGCTTCGGTGATCGGCCGCAATGAAACTCAAGAAGCATATGGGATACTCATTGGAAGATGAGTAGATTGCCTTTCTTTCATTTCCGCTGTTACAGCAAAAGGGTCTGAAGGATTCCGTTTATGCTATAATTGATTACTGGTGGCAAATATCTGAGAAGCACAAAAATAAAACCTTTAAGCAAAGCTCTTAGACATCTATTTACTGAAACAATGTTAAAGTATAGGCATTAAAAGGTTTTGCCATTTGTTTTTAAGCACAGTGCAAGCCAAGTAGATAAGCTGCAAACTAATTTTTCAGATAGCACAAATTAAAAATAAAAATATCTACTGTTAGTGCAATTTCAGCAAAACACTAATATCACAATACAGTTGCTAGATAAAATGCAAATTAAATATGTAATCCTGCTAGAAATGAAGGAAATAAGTAATTTTTGAATGGTAAGTGACATTTATATCATGATCAAATTTTAGTAAACATATAGTACAAATATTTTTGTTGTGTATTTTGTTATTACTGATAATACATGGTTCATAAAGGTTATTATTATTCATAGGACATTATTTTACATTATTACATTATTTTACATTCCATTATTTATATAGGGCCCAGAGGCAAATCAGGAATTCAAAAAGTACAAGCTAAGGATTACACAGCTTATGTGGACTGGTCTTGTAACTCCAACGTCAGTCTAAATGAATGAAATAAACATTTCAATTGATTTTTTAAAAAATCATGTTGATGATGAAATTGGTGCTTTATGTTCCTTTCCTTCCTTAGAAGATCCTAGAAATCCCCAAAGTCTGATTTTTCCCACTTTACAGAATGGATTCATTTTTATTTATTTATCAAATTTCTATGCTGACTATCCCACTTGCATGACTCTGTATGGATTTTAAAGATTATTTGTCCTTCATATATCACAAGAAATACACACAGTTCAGACTGGGAAATAACTAATCACCCATTGCCAAAATTGTAGTGCCTTTGCATCTTACATTTTGTCTGCTGCAAAAACAATTCTGCAATGCTTTTTTTTTAATAAATAGAGGAAGCTACCACACTGAAAAATACAATTTTAGTGTCAAACATTTGTGTACTTTGTTTTTTTAAAAAAGTTGTAGCTTTTGCAATTACTATTGTTTTGCTATTACCAAAAAAAAAATTCTGTAAAATATTAAAAACAAACAAACAAAAGTAAAAACATATATTCTTTAAAAATAATAAGGGAGGAAGGAATCCCATTACTTTGGGTTCTGATCTTCAGTTCTTTTTTAAATGTAGCCCCTAAGATGTCACAAAAACCCCCATAGTAGCCTCAAGCCAATATCTGTGTTTCAAGTACAGATGATTCTACAGGTTTATAGTTCACTTTGCATTATACCTATTTCCCTTCAAAAACAGAAAGGATCTTTTTAAAACAATTAATCAGAAATGACAGTCCTATATTGTCTCCTGCAGTTTTAAGATATGCAGCTGATTTATGTAAATAGAGTTTTTTGCTGATTCAGACAGACAGACAGATAATATTGACAGGAAGCAAAAATAACTTGTTATACACGATCCAGTTAGTTTCATGTAAAATATATTCGCATCATACTATTTCCTTTCAGGGTAGGCAACATTATGAAAACTGCTGAAGGGAAGCAAACCAAAGAAATTAAAGGCATGATGCAAGAAAAATTGTCCTGTTTGTTTATCTGTACTTTATCATCTTGAGTAATCTTCCTTTATATATATGTTTCTTCTTTAAGCTTCTCATTTTCTTTTTCTTTCTGAGTACCTCATCAGCACCATCAAGCTAGGACTTTCTTGTTCTTTTGTTCCTCTTGACTTAATATTTTTTTTTCATAACATTCCATAAACAAACAGCATCTATATTTCACATCCAGGCCAGTGGTGGGATTCATTTGTTTTTTACTCCTGGTTTTCATGCTTGGTGGGCATGGCAGAGAAAGGATATTGTAAATTTTCCATTCCCACCCCACTCCAGGGGAAGGTTACCGCAAAATCCCATTCCCTCCCCACCCCACTAACCTGCTTTCCAGCTGCATTGGAAGGACAACAAAAGAAGACCCAGCAAATCAGCTGGGACTCAGGAGGCAGAGAATAGATGGGGACGGGGCCAGTCAGAGGTGGTATTCCAAATTTCTCAAAATTTCCACTACTGGTTCTCCAAACTACTCAAAATTTCTGCTACCGGTTCTCCAGAACTGGTTAGAATCTGCTGAATACCACCTCTGATTCAGGCCTACCACCTGTAACCCAGTCATTCTTAACATTTTCACAATATCTATGATTCTCATCAATTTTTTATTTTCTTATATTCTGATACTTATAGAATTCATTGCACTGTTCATTATATCCTAAAATATTCCATCCAGCATTTTATTTCTTTAATTTCTCCCCAAATCACATTTATTTTTAAACCCAGTTTTTGTGTTCTGGGCTCCTTATGCATGTTCCTTCAGCTGCTTTAAAAGCAACGTTTTGCTCCCAATCAAAATGGCTCTGCATTTTCTTTATCTCTTTTCACCTCAGACATTCCTTGACACTGCATTCCTTGCAGCTTTTTTCTTTTTTTCTAGCCATATTATAGGGTTTCTCATCAATTTTGCGACAAACATTGTCTTATATATATTTTTCCTGATCTATAGGTTTTTCTATCGTTCATTTCTAGTTTCATTTATTCTGTTAGCAAATGAGTCTGTCCCCTGCATCCTTTTTCTCCTGCAGTTTATAGTACTTTTATAGTTGTTTTGTTATTTAATTTATTTATTATTTCCAATATCCAGAAACAACCTAAAATGCTCTGCCCCTCAGTCAGAATGTTTCAATGCCACGGTATCCTTCATTCATTTTCTCTGTCTTGTACAGTAAATAAAATCATTCATAAATTTATATTTATTCCTTTGCCATGTACGTACATGAATAAGTTTGTAATTAAACCATATTTTTTTAAAGAGCAGAACTTTTTAAAGAAGATACAGATATCCTCGACTTATGATGAGTTTTACACTTACAACTGTTTCAGCCTCCCCACAGTCACATGATCAGAATTTGGGCACTTGGCAACTGACTTCTATTTATGACAGTTTCTGTGACCCAGGTTCACATGCCCACCATTTCTAACTTCCCAGTTGGCTTCTAATAAGCAAAGTCAATAGGGAAAGCCAAATTCATTTAACAACAGGAAGATTCATTTAATAACTGTGGCAAAAAGACTGTAAAATGGGGTAACAGAGGATGTACAGTGAACGGTTTGCATCCGATATACATCCGTTATGTGTCCACTTCAAAATTCTCCCCCGGAACCCCTTCGGAGGTGTCATCCGCTTCCATCCGCTTCCATCCACTAGGCTTCCTATGAACATCCGTTTAACAACCCCGCTACATACTACCCATGTCCGTTCTTTTCCGTTCTGTTTATGCAAATTTTCACCACTTTTTGGAGCGGATGACAATGGATGGAGCCACCCCCAAAATTTTGCTCGTCCGCTGTGTCCTTTATGCATATGTTTTGCGTCTTTCGGCCAGTGGGACCGGGCCTTAAAGGGCATTTAAGGCATTTTCCACATTGAGAGGCTGGTCTCAGATATATTGAAGTGCTCAATTATGAAGGACTTTAAGGTGACGCTGTCAGGTTTCTGGCAATTGGGGGTTTTTTTAGGTTTATTTAGGTATGTATGTATGTATGTATGTATGTATGTATGTATTTATTTATTTATTTATTTATTGAATTTATATTGCCTCCTATTCACCCATGGCGACTCAAGGTGGCCTACAGAATGTAAAACCATATTTAAAAAAAAAACAATAAAAACTAACAAAAAGAATCAAATAAATTAATAAAGTACAATTGAACAAAATCTGGAAAAAAATGATCTTCTCCCCAACTCCTACTCCCCGCCCCAACGAAAGCAGATCATACAAGCCATTTGATGGGCTCCATCCTGCTCTGGATTCTCCAGGCCTGCTAGCAGAACCCAGTCTTTCCTGCCTTCCAGAAGAGTATTAGTGTGGGGGCTGTTTTAATCTCTGGGGGAATGATGTTCCAGAGAGAGGGAGCCACCATGGAGAAGGCTCTTCTTCTGGGTTCCACCAGAAGAAGGTATATCTCCAGGTATATCTCCCTCAGAGATGGGACCTGCAGCATTCCCTGCCTCCCTGCTCTTGTGGGTTGGGTAAATGTGACGGGCAAGAGACAAGAGCTTTAAAGGTGACAACCAGCACCTTGAATTGCACCCGGAAGCAAATCAGCAACTAATGCAGTTGCCAAAACTCTCATCTTAAATTGCAACTAGAAGTAAACTGGCAACTGATGCATCTCTTACACTAGAGATGTTAAATGAACCATTACCATGGGTACAGGGGAAGTGGTAGATGAGTGACAGTGTTACCTGGGAGACTCTGCAGATTTCTATAGTCACCACCAAATGGGTGTCATAGATACGGTCCTTCATTACCTATAATGATATTGCTTATTTGAGACTTTCATGTGATGATTTTTAATAAGATAAAAAGGTATAGACTGGGTAATGATGTCCCAGAGAGAGGGAATGTCAAGCATAATAATGGTCAGCTTCAACACATTTTAGCTAGTATGTGTCAAGGGCTGTAAAAATAACTTTGAGGAACTGGAGAGAGCCATAGCCAAAACTCTAGAAACTAGGGACTCTAGAAAGAATACAGAGAAGAACAAAAAAGATGATTAGGGGACTGAAAACTAAAACAGATTACAAAAAGAAGAGAGGAGGAATGGCAGAATCCTTGTAAATAGTGTCAAGATTCTGGATTTTCACTTCTCTCATTTTGTCTGGAATTGGGACAATATTGAAGGCCCTTCAGATGTCTTTGTTCGTAAAATAAATGACATGATGTAATATGTCATGTGTTGTTTTTCATCTAAGGTTGTGTTTCCTTACTTTTAAGAACTGCAAAGGCCCAGGTGATTTTTACTATGTCCTGATATGTAAAACCATAGAAGTCAGTGAGGATGTACTTTCTTTTTCATGTGACTGCACATAATGCAGGTTAGTGGGGGATACAGACAATTGACCATCTACTGTAAGAGATTCTATAAGAATGAGTTAGAAAACTTTGCAAACTTACCTTACTTTACTTTCACATATACCCTGAGTTAAGCAAACTCCATAGCATAACACCAAGAAGGGTGCTAATCTTCTGAAATGCACTTTAACTCCCTTGCCAGTTAAACTTTAATACTATTAAATCCAGCCCATACAACTATTTTGTTTCACAGTTCCTATCTGTGAAATAACTACTTATTTTCCTGAAATAGTTCCTCCTATCCACAGTACTAGGCAAGGTATAGTAAGTCAGATGAATCAAATAAAGGGAAAGATGTTTACACAGTATCTTTGTACTTCCTGCAATCTCTGCACTTCAGTTGTCTTGAAAATATCTACAGGCTTTTGTGCTTTCTGTGAAAAACGTCCTTTTGTAGGGTAAAGCTTATGCCAAACATTGACTACTCATTGCCTCACAATACTTTTTTTTGAATTATTATTAATCTTTAAAGGGATGGGCTGCTGGTTAACTGATGATACTGCTTGATTGACAGTATCTGTCAGAGGCAATGAACTCCACTTGAACATTGCCTTTATGTTGCTGTGTAAAGTTGTTCAACTGTGACCCTTCCATCTGTTCCAGCTAATCTGAAAGTCATTTAGTCTCGTTTTAGTATTCATCCTAAACATAGCGCCTTCTCCTGTTAACACACATATGCAAAGTTGGGCAGTCAGCTATGTAAGAGATTTGTTTTTCTTTCATAAAATCTCATTTATGACATCTATGTAAATATTTCGCTATTGTACAAATGCAAAACTAAATACACTTCAGATCAGCTTAATTGTTTGGTAGTGGTATCTGTTTATGACTCAACAAGTGGTCTAATTCAAACTTTCCAAGTAATGTCTGATTTTTACATATATCACAACTTCTGCAGCATTTAAAGTGTAACTTTCCAGATTTTAAGTATGTGATTGCTATTAAAGAAATCTGTGTAACATGTTACTTAAAATCTTCATATGAGTAGGGAGAGTAGGTTTTCATAGCCAAGGATGTGATTCTTTTTATTTGTTGAACCTTTGAATTTGCACCATGTGAATACCTACAAATTATTTAATTCACAGTTCACAATAAAGCTTTGTGACAAAGCTAATTTGCATTTCTAAGCATTGCTTTCATTAGAGCAGTAAACAGCTTGGGAGTTGCAGACCTCAGAAATGGTCTTCTGCTTACATCTGATTGTAATCTTTTCAACCAACTGCTTTTTGCATTTGTAAAAAAGCCAGTTTTCTAGAGCTAAATATCATTAGTGTTCAAAAAAAGTGAAATATTTATTTTTTAGGACCAGAAACTGTCTCATGTTTCAACACAACACAATCAATGAAAGAATGAAAAATAATACTTAATCCTACTCAGTCATTCATAGTATACATTTTTGCTAATTTATAATTTAAATATTTGCAGAACTATGCTATAATTTCCTATGCCTATAAACTTTGTTACCAAAAATAAATAAGATGATAGTGTTATGCTAGACTTACTTAAGATCACAGAGATATTACTTACTGTTTATCCCACAAGAAGGCAACATGCAGCCTGAGGTCTCTTCACATGGATGTCTATATGCAGAGACAAAAGATGGGGCAAATAGTGAAATGTGTATGACATTGTAATGCAAATGTCATGACTTATTTGCATCAAAATTCCAGACACAAATACATAAAGTCAACATTTACATAAGTGCGTGATCTCACATTTCTTGTCATTTGGCATTGCTCAATTTTGTTTTAGACATTATTTCCACAGGCAGCTTCCAAATCACACATTTAAATTTCCCACCATTTCATGATAGGAAATATGTAAAAATTATCACATAAATTTGTGAACATTTCCATTGCAACACTAAACATTGTGGAAAAATTGGCTTGGGACACAGTCAGAGGTGGTATTCAACAGGTTCTGACCAGTTCTGGAGAACCGGTTGCGGAAATTTTGAGTAATTCGGAGAACTGGCAAATGCCACCTCTGACTGTCCCCACCCCATCTATTCTCTGCCTCCTGAGTGCCAGTTGATTGGCTAGGTCTTTTTTCGTTGCCCTGCACAAGAAAATGGAGCTGGAAAGCAGGTTAGTGGGGTAGGCAAGGAATGGGATTTTGCAGTAACCTTCCCCCAGGTGTGGGGAGGAAATGGTTGATTTTATAGTATCCTTCCCCTGGAGTTGGGTGGGAATGGAGATTTTACAGTATCTTCCCCTGCATGCCCACCAATCCATACCCATAGAACTGGTAGTAAAAAAAATTGAATCCCATCACTGGACACAGTGCTATTAGCAAAGTACTTTTTTGCACTTTCAAGCAGTTGCTCTTTCTGCTCTCCAAAGTATCCTTTTGGAATTGAATCATAGTCAAAATGTAATAGCAATAGCACTTAGATTTATATACCACTTCACAGTGCTTTTATAGCCCTCTCTAAGCAGTTTACGGAATCAGCAAATTTTCTCCAACAATCTGGGTCCTCATTTTACCTACCTCAGAAAGATAGAAGGCTGAGTCAACCTTGAGCCTACTGAGATTTGAACTGCCAAATTGCAGTCAGCTGGCAGTCAGCAGAAGTAGCTTGAAGTACTTAAATAATAAGAGCCAGATTGTGTGATGATTGAAATGGAGGAGAACTAGGAAAACTCAAGTGTGTTCATTTTAACTCATTTATAAGGAGGGTCAACTTCTCATTACATTTGAAGTTTTCATTCTCACTTTTCAGACTTACAAATATAGTGCAAATTTATATATAAATCAGGCTTCAAGTACATTAAAGAAAATATGGTTCCTGTAAGTATGTCATGAATGAGCATCTTACTGAAGATCACATTGGAAAATATAAAGAGCCTATTCGATCAATATAACAATCTCATACAATTTTTGAAGGAATTAGCAAATTATCAGATGAACTTTTTCACTGGCAAACTAAAGGAATGTGATAAGAAGTTTAATGGGCACTACAAGTAGCAAGTTAGTGTTGTGCATTGCATCTTGTATAGATAGTAGAAAGACAGAATATAAAATAAATCAGGACTTCTATTATCATGCTCTTTTGCTATAGATCTTCAAAACAATGCCCTTATGCAGGTATTCGGTGGATAGCACATGAGAGCATTTTTGCAATAATAATTTCATATAAACCAAAATTCTGATTTCCATTTTTTGTTTGTTAATCCTGCTTTTTGATCAGAAGCGTAGGCCAGTCCACATGACACTCCCTTCTGTTATTTTTCTTCATAAAACAATTCTGGAAATTGGTTTGATGGCTCAGTGGTTAGAGTTCAGTACTGCAAGCAAACTTTGCCTACAGTCTGGAGTTCAATCTTTACAGGCTAAAGTTTGACTCTGCCTTCCATCTTTCTGAGATTGGTAAAATGAAGACTCAGATTGTTGGGAGAAATATGCTGACTCTGTAAACTGTTCTGAGAGTGCTGTAAAGCTTTCTGGAGCAGTACATAAGTCTAAGTGCTGTTGCTATTTTTAATAGAGAATAATTGGGCCAAAATTAACTTTTCGTATACCTATAAATACAATCCTGATGTAAGAATATTCATTTAGTAAAATAATGTTTGTACAGTTTTGCTACATCTATCAAAACCTTAGCAAGACTTTGAACAAAGAAAAAGTGTAGGTAGTCCTCACTTAATGATCACAATTGGGACTGGCAATGCTGTGGCTAACAAACAGTTTGGTGCTATTTCAGTTACTGTAAGCCTGATGTTACTGCACCAGGCTTACAATGTGAGCACACCAGGCTTACAGGTTAAGCACATCACCTATTGTTGTTAAGCATGTTACTGTATTTTTCTATAGTTATTTTTAGTGCAATTGTAAGCTTGAACAGTCACTAAACAGGGCAATCATTAAGCAAAGAATAGTCGTAAATTTCTATTTAATGTACTTGAAAGATAAAACATTGCATCTTGCTAATTTATTGAATGATAGCCTGTTAAAAATACTGAAGTAAATGAGTGTAATTTTGAAGGAATATATTTGCATTCTTATTAATTAATTCAACATATTTAACTATCATTTTGTAAATATAGGTCAGTACACAGATATTAAAATAAACACAATAAATTACATCAGCTGGTTTTATCATTCTAGAAGAGTACATTTCTATTAATTTGCTGATACATTTATTTTAAATTAAATTTATACCTTTCCACCAAAAGACACAACCATATAGGTAAAGAAGATAAATTAATGATGTAAATAAAATAAAGTAAAATGCTGATTGCTGGAGAAGGGAGAGAAAAAGCAATGATTCCACCTAACAAAATATAAATTCCATTGAGGTTTGTGATTAAATTGAATGTGTGATCTTTCTCAAATGCTTGGCTCCTTCTACTTCTCTGTGAGATAATGCACCTCAATTAGACAAAATTGTCAATAACTTCTTTAAATTCTTACAAACTCATATTTGTATCGCCAGATATAGTATCAAACCACCTTGTCTTTTGTCAGCTTCTTTTTTGGTTGCCCTTGCTTATTTCAAGCATCAGAATTTTCTCCAGCCAACATATTCAAGTTGTTTTAAAACACAGAATCTAAATCTATACACCCTTAAAATTCCATTTAAAAGCATTGACCATCAGTTCAGCTTTTTATAATGAACAAAACAGAGAAATTCCAAAAATCTGAATCAGCTACAACATCAGAAAGTCCTTCAGCAGTTTAATTAAAGATATAATCATTCATGACTATTACTGTTTACAAATAATAAAAGTTTGTGTAAGAAAGGATGTTCAAAAGATTGAAAAAGATTGGGTTTGTTTAATGTCCCACATGTTATATCATTGGTTTGGTTATACAGTTATTTTAGTTCATTGGATTTATATTCTCTGTAACTAAATATAAATCTTCAGAAGTAAATTGGTTTCTTAAGGATAAAAAGAAATTATTTCTTACTCCTAAGCTATTTGCTAATTTTCAGCAATAATTTGCAAAGACTGTCTGCAAGGAATATAGCATGCTCCAAATGAGAGATTTATATATGAAAGATTTATAAATTAGAAATTTGCCCCTGTGTTAGTGTACCTACTTGATTTTTGTCATAAATCAGATTACATGCTGCTAAGTAGAATCATGCCAAAAATTTAAAGAGACTTCGCTATATAACCATGAGGTAGCCTAGATTATTCTCTCTTCCTAAACTATGATAAACTATTAATAAAACCAATTAACTTAGTAATGAATCCAATTAAATCTAATGTATGAATCCAATTAAATCTATTGAATTACTTGTACACCATAAAGGATTAAATAATATCATAATTTATCCATGCATTGAATAATTTTAACAATTTTGCATGTGAGATATTTTCTGGAATATTTTAGTAAAAAAAAAAATTGGCACAAACTTTGGGACATGTTGAACAGATTCAATAAAGTGTTTCTTTCTCTAATTAATTCTCTTAAAAGCCAAAACTGAAAACAAGTTTCACTGTAGTAATGTCACATCTTACAATCTGATAGCTTCCTGCTAATAACTGCTGTTTATTTATGTCTCTCTATAACATAAAACAGCTTCACGATGTGAAAATGAAGACATTAAAAGTGCATGCTTCATGGAACTGCAAAATAATTGACTTGTCCATTTAAAAAAAGTTCAATCTGAAAGCCTAAATTAGGTTTACCAAATAATGGCATTTGTCACTTTCATGCCCTCACATATCATAGCACATTTAGCTGCAATCCGAAGAGCCGGTCATTTAGGACTGCTTGCTGTTTCATTCATTCAAAATGCAGAATGCAGTGTGTGTCAAGGGCACAGTTCAAAAGCAGAAGGCTTTCAATTTGAGCAAGTTGTCACTGGTGCAATTCAGAGAGAGGGTAAAAGGACTTTTTCCCTTCTTTCCTTTAGTTTTACAAAAATTGTTGAGGTCATTGGTATAAGCTGATTAAAAATTTGGAGGTAAATAAGATATGTCATATCTGTCTCATCTTAGAAGCTAAGCAGGGTCAAGCCTGTCTAGTAGTTAGAAGATTTGCAGGAACATCAGGTCTGTAGGCTATACTAGGAAGTTGGAAAAAATCCCAGAAGATCACAGCAAACCACCTCTACTGTATGTTGTTGCCAAGAACAGTGCATGACTAGTTCAAAAGTCAGCACTACCTCAAAGAAGATTTTAGACAGAAGCTAGAAGAAAATATTCAAGTTAAGTTTTCCTTGCAGTTGTATAGAAGTGATTTGCACTGTTTTCTTCATAGATGTTTTTCAACTTGTAGTCTAACTTGCACCGCTGATCCTTCAAGTTATTTTTAGTTCATTGGGTTTACATAAATCTTCAGAAATGACGTTGGTTTCTTAAGGAGACAATGTAATTCTTTCCTTCTCGTATATGTAAACTTTCAATGAAGTTATTTGCATGGACACTCTGCAAGGAATATAGCATGCTCCAAATGTAAAAGATAAGTAAATGTCTACATTCGTCCCTTTTTTATTCTACCTACTTGCGTTTTGTCATAAATCAGACCATATGTTGCTGAGTAGAATCATGTGAAAATAAGTTGAAGAGCTATGTTCTAATACCATATATAATTCAACCAAACTCTGACCAGCTATTGCCTGTTGGTGAAGCCTTCCACCCAGATACAACATTTGCACAAATGCACATTTCATAAGTTAACCTGGGTAGTATCTAAGGCATTCAAAGCTATCTTGGTCTGGCCTCTTGGATAAGTGCCTATAATTTTCAACTCTTGGCCTTGCTGGCTGTTGAACATGTGAGTTAAAGTAAATCTAATCTTGAAGAAACCCAATAAAAACCGATTGTGACAGGTTATTAAATTTCATGTTGTAGGAGAATTTGCCTGGTTTTACAATCTTATGAAAATATATGAATAATGTACATAGCATCATTCTTCCCAGAGATTGTGACAGAGCATATAAGGGTGTTCCTAGGTATTTACAGTTTATTAAATTAATGTTAATGTAATAAACTGTCATAGATATGATTTTATGCAGTTATGTACAGTATAATAAATTAAAAAGTAATTTCTATATGATATGCTATTTTCCTTTGATGCACTGCTACTTTAATGTAACTTTCCTTCTTATGATATGAGCAGGGTGTTTGTGTATGCCTCAAACTGCATAGATCAGAATCTCAAACATAATTTTTAACATATCCCTTAATAATTTTTTAGAAACTATCTAGGTGTAAAAGGCAATATAAAGTTAAGTAAATCAACTGTAGTGACCTATGGTTCAGATAGTTGAAAATGTGAGCTTCAACTCTGTTTTATTCCATTTCTTTGAAACAGGGTCATTGCTTCAAAATTAATAGAATAAAATCTTACTCTAAATATGTATAGGAAAATAAAAATGTTTAACCTGCCAGGCTTCTTCAGCTGTACATGTGCTCTCTGAATATCTCAGTGATTTCCTGTCAAATTTGATGTTTTATAAGCAAGCAAACACCAGTTTTCTGAATCCTTGTTGTATCGGTTTTGATTTAATTCATTGTTTTGACTTTCTTCATCACTTAAATCAGTTGCAGCTAATTAAAAAACAGAAGTGCAGAAGTCTAGCATATGAATTCTTAATGCCACAAAGATTCTTCAATGGATTATACAAGCTCTGAGAGTTTGCAAAGTTTCCATTTTTATCCCAGGAAAGCTGAGGTACAGGTCTGTTGTGTATTGGTATAATGTGTGCAAAAATGTGTACAATTCTTATGACATCATTCTTAGGTGGCATGCCAAGCAAATAAGTATTAGAGTGGAAAACATTGAACTTCATCTGTTAAAAAAAAGTATGAAAAGGCAACTTCATTAAACTTATGGAGGTTTTTTTTTTTTTTTTTGCAGTGATGTAACAGAGCTTATAGTGTTTTGCAAAGAGAGATGAGAAAGGGCAGGTTTTTCTTATCTTTTGTTATTGGAGTTGACCCTCAGGATCCTTAGACCTTGGTGAGAGCTTAAGCAAGCTTAGATCAAGGAAGGATTTTGAAATTGAATTTATTCAGATTAGTAACCCCTTCCATGACAGGATTTAGTCTAAACAAGCTGCTGCCAAGTTGGAATATACAAAGCCCAATGCATTTTGCTGGTGTACACACAGCTTCTTAGAAAGATAGAGAAAAAAAGAAAGAAAGTTAGTTCACATAAACAACCATTTAAGTGTTGTTTAAAAACATGGTAAAGAAATGCTTCATAAATTAAATCACTTTTTTTTCTTTTTTTAAATAAAGTTCATTCTTTTTGTGCAAAAGTTATATAACCAAATAAAACAAAAGAAAATATAAATTAAAGTTAGAAAATGAATGGACATATCAAAATTAAAACTAAACACTGTCATTAATTAAGGTACATTTTCAGAGAATTAACAAATGTATGAAAATCATTTGGAAATTACATGCCTCCAAAATGATCTGTAATGTAAGAAATATAAATCCCTCATAAACAAATAAACATTGTTTCATGAAGAAGAAAACAAACACTGTTTCATGAACAAAAATAATCTTTCTTCATTTCTTGCATTCCCCCCCTTTTTTTTGGGGGGGGGGGAAATTATCAATAGATGTAAAACTAAAATACTTGTTTTTTTAATGTTTAACTGGGTGAACAGTGAGCTGTAGGGCAAAACTTTTTCAATGAGGTATCTCAAATGGGCTAACTTACAGAATGCATTCAAAATCCTGTGGAATTGAAATTTGGTGAGTTTTATAAAACACTTTATGAAATAAAAATTATCATAAAGCATTTTATGACATAATACAAAATGTCACAAAACATTTTCTGAGGTCAACTGGTGATGTTTGACTGTGCTATTCTATTCAATGTGGGATACTTTCAAGTGAGATAGATCTCTGAATATCTCCCTAAATTTTTAAGAACTTTTTCAATACATCAAAGGCTCTGCCATTGTTGAGAGCATTGAGAAATCTGATGAGGAAATACCTCTAAAACAATGATACAACAGGTTGTCTAGTATAGTACTAAAACTCTGTCTGTTTAATACTTCATAAGCTTCAATGGGGCAAAACGTTGCATCATAGGGCAAAACTTTGTCAGCAAAGGTATTTAAATGGGCTAATATACAGAGTGCTGAGACACATCCCTTCTAAGGGAATTAAATTTGTGATTTTATTTTGTTTTGTTTTGTTTTGTTTGCCACTTCTGTACTGCTGTGCTGCTGTGGTTTAGTACCACTGCCAAACTGCTGCAGTAAGATCTTGTTATATATATGATCCTCATTTTCAACATTCCTTTCTCACAAGTCAGTAGGGAAGCCAGAATCAATAAGTACTGACAGTCCTTGCCACCTTCCCACTAACAAAAGTATTTGCTTGTGGGAAGCTTGCAGTGAGAAGGAAAAATGGTGCATCCTTTGCAAGTCCCTTTTGCACCATGCCAGCCAATTGTGGTATTGTTTCAGGAGGTTGGAAGTCACTCCGGCTGATTTTCTGTCCGTCCATGGTCATTCTGTTTCTCTATTTAGGTTAGGAGCGACCGCTGAAACAGTGACTCAGCAGGTAATAATTTCTCTAGTTATCTTTCAAAAGACAAGGGGGGAAATATAAAATTGGGATTATGGGTTTTTCCTTTCGGGTTGCTGGTCAAAAAAAATGGAAAAAAATATGTGGAACTTCTGCTATCCTAGATGATGTAAGTGCAGACATTCAATATGTGCAAATAGAAGTATCTCTCACAATGGAAAAATGGATTTGGCTGAGATGGCACTGTTAACTCTTTCTTTTTTAAAAAAAATAGAAGATTTTATCCACTTTTGTTTCCTGTTTGGAAATTGCTTCAGACTTCATGCTTGAAATAGAAGAAAAAATGGAATTGGTTTGAAGATTGGCTAATTGTGTAACTGTGTAAAAAGTATAGACATGGCTTGTACTAACTAAATGTAATATTTTAAAAAATGATGCCATAATTGTAGTTAATGTTTTACTGTAAAGACTTGGAAATCAATGTTTTTTTTTCTTTTTCTTTTAGTTTTCATCTCCTTTTTCTAATCTTTATTTTCATTGTATTTTATATTGATAATAAACCTTAATAAAAACTTAAAGAAAAAAAGAGACAAGTGAAAAAAATATATTTTCAGCTGGGGATAGTGAAAGAGAACATCTCTGAAAATGATGTGCCCTTATTTCATCAATTAAAGTGAAGAATTCTATAGGCAACTCATACACTGAGATCCTAGTTTACAATAATAAAGTGGACCTGCATTTCAGAGGACTGACAGAAACATACTAGTTGAACCAATTATCAAAAAGAAAGAAAGAAAATGCAGTCCACTTCTCCAACTCATTTAGCTAATTAGGGTTGATGTTTGTTTTCTAACATGTCTTTCCTCATCCTATCAAGGGAACCAAAGAAGAAGTAGCAAAGACTTGGAGGAGACTGAGATGGAGAATCTCCTGCTGGATAGATTTTTTTTTTTTTTGTACTTTTCTATTTTCAGGCTATTTATGAATCTCGTTGCTTGTTTTGTAGCTTTTTTAAAAAATGCAGCTTATAGTTCAAAGAAAAGCATCAGGACTTGGGTTGCTTCCACATTTCTTGCATAAATAAATTGTCAGGGGAGAAGTGAGGTGAATTCATATGGCAAAGTAGTTACTTGAAAAGCTGGCCTCACCATTTTTATTTAATAGGACAAGGGAATATGGCATGTGTTTCCTAATAAAGCTGCTGAGATTCTTTAATGGAAAGAGAGCTATCTGCTGTTGTGGGAGCTATACTGATAAGATGTAGAGACTTAGGATGAAGAATGTGATTGAAATAAGTAAAGGGGGCTGCAGTCTGTTGTAAGCTCTGAGAAAGAAGATAACATTTGGTAGCAACTCAGGCAGATGCTATCTTGATTCACTGAAGTCTAAGAAGTCTCACAATCCCCTTTATAACTCTAAACAAATAGAAACATTTTTCCTCTTGAGAGATGACAGGTGATGTGAGTTATGGCAACTTAAAGTGTCAGTCATAAATATCCCTTTTACCAACAGCCAGATTTTTTGCTCAGTAGAGTTCAGTATCAACTACTTTTAAGTTATTGTTTATGGTACTGAAGTCACAGTATTCTTCAGACAGGCTGGCATTTCCAGTCAACATAAAGACCAAATAGCAATATTTTATGGGAATTTGAGATCAATTCATTTGGAATGACATAAGCATTAAGAGCGTGGCTCTGGAACACTCACATTTCCTACAAAATTATTTTTGATATACTGTGTTCAATTATATTGTTTTTATGTTTCAAATATTGTTTATATTTATACTGTATACTATTTTCATTTCAGATTTTATTTTAAATATATATTTCTGCATATATTTAATATTTTCCATCCATGTACAGTATATGCAGCTGCCATTTTTTAAAAAAAACCAGTAAGCAAAATTGTTATTAACAAAACAATAATTCTAGTGCACTTGGAGTAGATATTATGATCTACAACAGCAATAGAAATAGGTTTAGGAAACTTTGATACTAGTTCTCTTACTGGGTGGCATTATAATATAATATTAATAAATTTACAATATTATTTTTTCCATAAAGTTCAACAATTACTATAGCAAAATCAGAAGGGCTTTTTTCCCTCATGTTTTTGCTCTTAAGAGTCTTAGGATTCATTGGTTTACAGATATGTTAATGAAATATATCCTCCATGAGTGAAAGCTAGGCCATGTAATTAAAATAAAACTTTCTTACTTCAAACATTCAAATTTTGCTTCTAGATTTAGAAATGCAATGTTACTCATGGGACACTAAGATACTGTTTTTATAACCTTTTAAGCATACCAAACTGTAACCAGGAAATTATACTGTCAGTATAATAATTGTAAAGATATTATAATTTTGGAGGTGTCTTTTGTAAAGAGGAATGTGAGAAAAACTACCATCCAACAGATGTTGCAAGACCCCTTCTTTCCTTCCTTCCTTCCTTCCTTCCTTCCTTCCTTCCTTCCTTCCTTCCTTCCTTCCTCCCTCCCTCCCTCCCTCCCTCCCTCCCTCCCTCCCTTCCTTCCTCTACAGGGTATCTATCTATAGGCAAGGATTGCAATAGGAAAGTTGACAATTACAATTCTTATTTTATATATATACTTGACTATAATTCTATTGTTCTGGACATTAAGCCTGTTTTTTCCAAGAAAGGCTGCTTGTTGTATGTCTGCTATCTTAAATGGTCTTTTTGTGACCTTAGTCTGTAACCTCCAACAACTGAAACAGGACATTTCATCTTCTAATGATTTGAGGAGGGGAATAAGCATTACCCATGCAGTGCACCAAGGAATACAAACTTTCTTGTGACCGTATTTAAAGAAACAGACACAAAGAAATAGTCATAGCCCTTACAATAGGGGAAATCTAGTATGCATTTCCAAGGAATCGCATTTTGGGGAGAATTACAGAATAATTACACATATGCTTAGATCATGAGCATTCAATGAAGCGAACACTATTTTGGGGATTTAAGATGTTGGTGTTGTGGTCGTCTCTAAGAAACCAGGATAATTCAGACATTCAAATGCAAAAATGCACCATTTGGAGAGTGTAATGCAGTCTGTTCTGGTCAGTGTTACAAATTCGGAAAGGATTCCCTAGCTGCAGACATTAGCTACTTAATACTTAAATCTGTTTCTAAATGTAAAGCACAGAACAAAAGTACTTTGCATTAATGAAACATATCCTAATACTGGTGTGGTGACATGTTTCATTAATGTGTCATTCTGGACACAAAATAAATATCCCTGTCATATAGCTTGATTAAAAAATATGAATATGAACAGTAGGGTTAAAAAAATAAAGATTTGGGGAGAAAAGAAACAAGGACATCACACTTTTACAAAAAGAATGAACATCTACATTGCCTTTAATATGACTCGCATGTCAAAACCTAGGAATTGAAATAGCAAATACATAAGATTAAGACAATGTTTCTAAATCATAATGTGATTTGAGCATTCCAGAATACCCCTTTTACCCCTCTTCTTTCCTTATAATAAATTTATATAATTTCATATAACATTATATCATTAAAATCCTAAAACTAATTTCTTCCCCTGAAAACATAAGTGTGCAGTTATTTGCAAATATATTTTTTCCTGCAACAAGTATTTTTGAATCAAGATCAGTGTGTGTTGTAATTCTGATATTACAGTATAACAATGAATAGCATAAGTAGTTGCCTTTGTTATTTACTAGGCTCCATTTTAACATAATCATTATATATTAGAAAACTTTTTAAAATCTTTCTCAAAAACCCATAATTTATACTGAGTGCAGAAACCAAGGGGAAAATGCTATTTTCCACATGTACTCTTCCTTCAGAGGCAAATGGCAAAACCTGAGGATATTCTTTGACATGGATAATGAAATCTGACTATACTCTGCAGACAGAAAATGTAGCTAATAACACTGGAAAACTAGAGATATCTCTGTTACATTTTGAGTTATAGAAAGTACTTCTGTGACAGGCATCAGGTCAGGTCAGAAAGCTCCAAGTCATCTTGCAATAAAATAATAATGATATGAATATAAATTCTGTTCAGACGTAAGAAGCATGGATGACCTGAAGGATCATGAAACATGGCATTCCTGCATACATTCATACTCTCATTCAACCTGGAAAAATATGTAGTCCAAGCTGGTCTATATCCTTTCATTATGCACAATGAAAAAAAAGGGGGTAATTTTTTAAAAATCTCACCATCTATCAACAATTAACAAAGATGCTATTTCTTACCTGGCTTGAAGCTGGCAAGACTTTAGAAATATTGGAACACCCTGATTCATTAATATTAGTGCTTAAATTTGTCTTGAGCAGTGCTGAACTTTATTTTAGGCATAGATACATACAACTTGTTCAATGTAGGATGCAATTGCATAAAGTGCTTTTAAAAAGAACAAACTTGGGACATTTTGGTTCAATTATGTTAATTTTGATATGAAATAAAGTGAAAATGATGCAAATTGTTAACACGGGAACAATCCAAGGAATATTTTATGGGTATCTGCTATTCCCTTCTTTATGGGAATATCACTCCGAAGAAGAAATAGAATGGACCTCATGCAAGTTTTCAAATTTGTGGCTTAATAGATTTGGACAAATCAAGTAACACATCATATATGAATAAATGTGTGAAGATAGTGACATAAGAACATTCTATCTAGAATATTAAAGTAGCTTAAAGTACCACTAGTAGCTTCTGCAAACAGCATGCACAAATAAATGATGTTTATTCTTATTCCACAACCTCTCTATTGTGTAAACAAAGACGATACCCTTATAGATTAGTAATTCTCATTTTGCCACTACTTCTACCTCCAAGTGAAATACCCATATTAAAACTACTGTTCTCATTCTCTCACTATTCCCTCTCCCCTCCTTCCCGATTCCAGAAACAACACATCAGCCAGGACAGCAAGCAAGCTAAGTATTGTCTGGATGTATTTCTTCTTGTGGAAAGAAGTCTGATTATTACTGCTTTGAAATTGTAAACTTTGAATCTTCTGTACACTTCTTCCAGATTTTTTAAAAACATTGTTTTTGAAAGATTCTACTTGATATCTATTATGAGAACATGATACGCAATATGTATTCTCTTGTTTGTCCTGCAGATGGCTCCAAATACAAAGACAGTCCCTATATGGTCCCCATATGTTTTGGATATATTCCCTGAACTATTTAGATATGAGATCAGTTATATCTTACAGCTTTTGCAGATTTCTAAAGGTTGGAATCCTGAAATACTTGCTAATAAATAAATGTACACAACTGTATTTGCTTGAATACATATGGATTGGATGTATGCTATAATTGTAGAGTTAATGTACATGAGCACAGCTGAGAAGGACAATGGGAAAACACCAGTGGCTCAAACAACCAGTTGCTCATAGATAGAGCAGTTGCCCAAGACTCAACATCTGAGCACAGCCTGGATTAACTATAGGAAAGTCTGTGCTTCATTATAAATGGATAAAATGGATGGAAACTAATCAAGAGCAGGAGCAACCTGGAATTAAAGAGAAATTAAGGAAAAAAACTTCCTAACAGTGAGAACAATTAACCAGTAGAGCAGCTTGCCTTCAGAAGTTGTGGGTGCTTCATCATTGGAGGTTTTTAAGAAGAGACTGGACGGCCATTTGTCCGAAATGATATCTACTGCTTGAGCAGAGGATATAATGCCTGGCATTATACAAAATCAACCAGACATTAAGGATCTTCCTCAAGAATTCAATGAGACTGCAGAAGACAATATAGGAAGTCAACTCAAAACAGCTCACATATGTGTTCATCAAGTGCAGCATATACTCTTGTACTGTACCTGCTGCCATTCTGAATAGGCTTGATAACCTTCAGCTAGATAATCATAAAGACTGAATATGGATACAAATGGAATTACTGTCTCTGCCACTTTCTCTACATGATTAACATCAAGCTGCATGCTAAGAGTGAACAAGGCATCAATTCACTGATCCACTTAATACAGACCTACAGTGATGGCATTACATTGGGATGTGTTTGGACTGGAGAAGTGGAGCCAGATAGTAATAAAAGAGAGGGAAGTAGTTAAAGCTGATGGGTGGAATACCAGCAGGGCCACATAGCAGACATACAAACCATGTACATAGCAGACATACCTTCCATTGTTGCATGAGAATCATGAGGAGGAGGGAAGGAAGTCAGTAACATCCAAGCACTATCAAAGGATAAGTTCTGAAGAGCCAGTTCAGTGGGAAGAACAAGATCCATACCATTGACATGTATACCGTTGCCAGACCTCAGATACTTTGCCAATATAGTCAGCTGGACAAAGTATGACATAGAAGCTGCCACTGTGAAGGCCCGGAAGTGCCTCACAATATATAGAGCTTTTCAATCCAAGTCCAATACGCAGAGACAGTACAGTACAGCAGCCAGAAAGAAGATGGTGGAGTGAGTGCCAAAGCCACTATCCTGGATGAAATATAATGTATCCAGGAGTACATCAGTAAAATGTTACCCAAAGATGAGCCCATGACAAAATGTCCAAGGCAGCAGACCTGAGAAAATGATCAAGCAGACCAAGTGCATGGCAAGATAATAACTGCAGCTGAGGTGATAATTGACAGCTGAGTTGGCAGGCATTGGTAAATCCTGGCTAAAAAAGATTGGACTAAAAGACAGCACTGAGGCAGCGATCAGAGCATTACAAGAACAGACACGAAGCACTGGAGTTATAGAAGCAAGGTTCTACTACACTAGACAGGACCCAAGGTGCAGACTGTTCAGATAAGCCTCAAAGACAGTCCAAACATAGTGGCAGGGTTAAGATGCAGGCAGGAAGAGCACACAATGAATGGAACAACAAAGTATCTGGCATTGTGTATAGGAATGTATAGGAGATGCACAGTGTACATCTCCACAGAAGGTCACAGAGAACAAAAGAGCTAAAAATCTTTGGGATTTCCAGATCCGAACATACTCCCTCCCAATAGTACTCACAGAACAAATAGACCATAGCTAATGTGTTTTCAGGGTCATGACATTTGCAAAAATATATTTCTTAATTTTCTTTCCTACTGCTTGGAAACTTAGCAGAGAAAAACTGCTTGCAGGCTACCACTGTCTGGGGTCAAAGCATCAACAGTGTAATTGTTAGTGTTTTTAATGGCATTATTGGAACTATCTATGCTGGAGACCTCTTTCATTGTATTCAAAAGTTCTTTGTGCTATTCCCATCTTGTGAGAGTTGCTTTGGCCCTTCAGTTCCCAAACCTCTTTAAAGGGAGACAAAATTGATTTCAGTTAATAGGTGATGTTAAAAGACATTCCCAATGAACCTGGAGAAAAAGGGGAATAGGAAAATCCAACTTATGCCCCCTCTGACAGAAATCATTCCAGTTTGACCACCTGACGGGCTCTTGAGGTTAATGAGAAAATCCCCATCAAGACCTCAGAGGCCAATATCAGCTGTCAAAATCCCACATTCCCTCTCTTTCAAGTGCAAAATAACCTGTGTCTGAAGATGTGCTGGAGTATAAAAGGGCACACCACTACCACTGTGGGCTCTGACTTAGCTCTATTCATAGCTGTGCTACTATGAATACAGCAAAAACTCAAACGAAAGTTTTAATCTCCCCACTGCATTCATCCCAAAGAGAAAAGGGTTTCCCTTTTAATAATTTCTCCCCTTAAATCTTTTGTGTTAGTCTGCTTTGGTGTGTGGGGGAGATGAGGTTTCACTCTGATCCAACCAGAGGGGGAGGATTTTTTGTTTTGTTTTCCTTTTCCTTTTTTTTTTTTTTTTGTATGTGTGAAGGGAGCATAGAAATTACTGCACCTAAAACTTTTAGGCTTGAGTCAGATGAAAGATTTCTCCAGGCTAACTAAAGCAAAGGGGCTTAAATGCAAACCGAACAAGCTTAAGTTTAAAAGAAAAAAGAAATGTTGTGATTAATTTACCCATTCCTGCTTGTCCCCCTTTATATGACCTGCATTATATAATTTGGCAACAGTTAGGTGACATGAAACATATAATGTTAACATTTATATTTGAGAGAAATGGTAAACACACACTTCTCTGAAAGGAGACGGAGCTTACATCTTATTCTGCAAATGTCACTCTACATTATATATACAGCAATGGATTAATTCCCAAAAAGTTAGGTTAACTTCTAATACAAACAAAAGACAAACAAACCTCAAGCTGTTCAAACTGGAAACTTTTGACATCATTTTACAATATCATCACTGACCTTAGCATTCCTATGACAAAAGATAATGTCCAGGCACATAAAATTGTTATTTCCACCGAAAAGTTACAAGCATTAATCAAAATACCTAATTTCATTTTAAAAGCCAGTTTTCAATCTTTTCTATTTATTTGATACTGCATTTAAAATAATAAAAAAACAAAAATAACAAAACACCAAGATACATACATTGTTAAAATTACATAAAAAGTGCTTAAAAATCAGAAAAAAATATAAAGTGTAATATATTATTGCAACAAAACAGTTATAATGAGAGAATTATCTAATGATAACATTATGCAAATATAGCCAATCCTAAATCTTAATTATTGCAGCAATTACATCTGCTTGAAATCTGACTCTGACAAAGTTAGATCAAGATTTAATTCCCAGTGAGATCAATGGCACTTATAGAATTAAAATTTATATATATTTCAATAAGTCTTATATGATGCTACCTAGCCTAAAATAACAAATGAGATGGAATACCTTTAGTACTTCAAGTCCCACATAAATGTTTATTCATTAGATTTTCATCTATGTATAGGACAAGGACGTTTTTCTTTACTTTCGTACAAGCTTTTTGTAAAATACACACGTGAAGCTATAATCTTTCCTATAACAATTTAGGATATCTTAATCTGGCTAATTTGGCTACTGACAAAACCCATTTAAGAAGTGTATAAGATAGGACCTTGTTTTATGATGGTCTGTCTGATGTGAAATACTTTCCCCAAGTGTGCCTGGAACTCATTTTATCAGCAGATAAGATTGCTATGTTTTAATATACATTTACGAGTATCTAGAGTTTCCTTTAACAAATGTGATATATCCTGTTACGCTGTTTGCTCAACTGATAATAATTCCTCGGTTGCTGTGTTGATGTTGTTTGTTAGTTGTTCTCTGCTCATGATCTGCTCTGCAATGTTTTTCTGAATGATGGAATAGAAACAGAGCTAATTAAATAAAGATGGCAATGTACCTCAGAAGTTTTACACAAAGCGTAATGTGTTTGCAGCAATATGGCCTATTGAAAAAGAAGTACACTCTCCTATACAATGTTGACTCATTTTGTATTTATTTTTTTTAGTTTACTCTGGCAGAAAGGAAGACTGTCTAACAAATCCTACAGCAATATTCACTACTTCAAGAGGCATCAGTAAAGATGTTAATGATGGATAATATCCACGCAGGCAAGCAGCATGCATGGGGGATTTTTGTATTAAAATGCATCTTTCAAAGCTCTGTTTGGTCTTTTTGAGGGCTTTTTCACTCTAAAATGCCCACCGATTGACTCACAAAACCAAGGCAGATGCTCTTCCAATTTCACTGAGAATAGCCCCATGCTTTCAAAGGGCTTCCCAAACCCTATGAAAGTACCATTTGAAGTCACCTTTTGTACCCCTTCCCTCTTCCTAATATGAAGGAGGCATGATTTTATGAGTGAGTGAGAATGTTTCCCTCCCTCATCAGCCTCAGCTCCCTTCAAGTGATGATTGTTTTGTTTCTTTTCCTCCGAGCAGTAACACCTACATTGTATGCCGTACAGACAGAAAAGCATTCAAATCCCTCCAGAAAAACCATTCACTTAAAGGGCAGCTGGACAGACTAAAGTGTTCAGCTTGCCCTCTTCACTCTTGGATGAGTTTTGTGCAAAGCCTAGGCTTGGAGGCCTTTCCTTCACAGAACCAAGCAATTAATGAGAGAATTATTGTGGGGTTTTGTTTTTTTAAGTGAGAGAAGAAAAATGTTGCCATGTTTGGTCTATTTCTCTGATTTGCCTATTTCAGGTTGTAATTAAATGATACCGCTGAAATTCTCTACCGTAATGGAGAAAGGACTGGTCTTTTTCTTTCTATCACCCTCCCCTCCCACCCTCTTTTTAGCAGGCAATGAAAAAGTAATGCTGTTTCCATAATTAATAGCTGCGTGTGACTTTTCTTTCTTATTAAAGGATTAATAAAGATTTGAATATGGAGCCTATTGTTAGCAATTGGAATTAATACTTCCCCAAAAAACTCTTAGTCAAACAGGAAATTGGTGGGGTATTAATTGAGCATAACCCCCCTAATTCTAACAGGCCAGTGACTTTGTGCCTTTCTAAAGAAGTTTTTGTAGAAGCAGCGTTCAAAATCCTAAAGGATGCTAACGAGTTCTATATTTTGCATCAGGGCTTATGTTCACCAAAATCAAATTCTTAGAACCACTGTAATTATTCACTTCTTTAAAAGCCTATTTAGAAAATTAATTTTTATATTCTTCTCTCTGCAAAGGTACAACATTTATTGGGCAGCTTGAATATGATTTATCTGTTCGATACAGTTTATTATGGTAATCTTGAGCTGTGGAAACACTCATAGTTTTTGGAGTCTTCATATTTCCATAGAATACTATTTACAATATATCAACTATGTTAAGTTTTCCATATGTCTGAAAAATCCATTGTGACTTAGTTTTCAAATATATGTATAAAATAGATGTTTTAGGCAGGAACAGACAATGAAATAATATGCTTATATTTTAACCTCCTCAAAACCTAACAATGAGAAGGACGTAACTGTATGTCAGTTGGCATGCTTTTGAGGAAGATCGGTCTCTAGAATTTTCAGATATTTCTGGAAAATAGAACTATCTGAAACTTGTAGAACTACTTGTAGTCAGTACAGGTTGAAACAGGGGAAAACTTTATCCTGGATACAGCTTGAATACAGCTTGCAAAGATTCTGATCTCGTTTGCTTGATTCGCATTACCCAACTCCAGTCAAAAGTGGGTGGCTCTCACTCAGTATAAAAGCAAACAATATGCAATCATATAAAATAAGAACTGAGTAAGGAAGTCCAACTATCCTAGCTTCTCCCATCCCATGCTCTGTTTAATGCCCAAGAGGTCACTTAACAAGTGCAATTGGGATTGTGGTTAAGGGAGGTAATTGCACAGTGACTTATGACCAGAATTCTAGGCTCAATTGTGATCATCAGTTGTGGACTACCTGTATGTGTTGGATATAGTTGTTCAATCAACTACAGGTGCATCTGGCGATCAAATCCCCTAAGTCTAATTACACTCAAGTTCCTTACAGAAGTTTACGTACACTATTTCCATATCATTCCCTTTGTCTTTGTGTGAACCTTTTCAGTTTAGATCTTTTCTGTCCTGGCCCGCTTAAACCCAGTCATCTTCTTGGTTCTTCATGCTGTGATCCATCTGCAACTAATTCAATAGGTGATATCTTTTCAATCTCCACACTGACAAACCATTGTAAACTGATACTGCCATCATGATTCCCTTGCACCCTAAAGTTGCTTCTCTCCCCTTATTAGTTATAATAATGGAATAAAGTTGAGTAAAGTATTACAGGGAAATTTCCTACTTTTCACCTGGTGCTCTTGGCTTACTCATGATAAAATCTAAAAGAGTTTGTCTCTCTTAACCTAAAGCTTTGTGGATGGAATTGGATATGTCTAGTTTGATGAAAAAGAAAGACTAGGGGTGGCATGATAGCAGTGCTCAGATATTTCAGGGGTTGCCATGAAAAAGAGGGAATCAAGCTATTCTCCAAAGCATCTGAGGACAGGACAAGAAGCCATGGATGGAAACTAATCACAGAGAGAAGCAATCTAGAACCAGGAAGAAATTTCCTGACAGTTAGAACAATTAATCAGTGGAACAACCTGCCTCCAGAAGTTATGAATGCTCCAACACTGAAAGATTTTAAGAAGAGATTGGAAAACCATTTGTCTGAAATGGTATAGGGGTTCTTGCCTAAGCAGGGGGTTGGACTACAAGACTTAAAATTCCCTTTCAACTCTTTTATTCTATTCATAAGAAACAGTAAAGCAATGTGATCCAGGATGAAGGATCTTTTATAAAAGAAGTCATTTGGATAATGTGTTCCTCTTGTCTGTGATAAATGTTTTCCTTGTCTTAGTAATAGTTGATGAGTATGTGTTGGCCATCTATTTGAAATAACATTTTGAGAAGGTATCATCCATACCCACATAAACAGTTACACTGCTCAAAATTAGATTGGAGTTTAATTATATTGCATAATTCTGAAATAATAAATTTTCATGCTCTGTTAATCATATTGAATTGCACTACAGTTATTATCATTTATTTCCTTCTTCTTTCATGCATTTCCAATCCATATAACATAGCTGCAAAGTAGTCTGGAAGACAATGCTAATGTTACCCTCCTGGTTGAGTTATTTTAAATGCAATCAGCCATGATACTCATAGCTCAAATATGATTTTCATGTTTACTTATTTTTGTTTATAGCCACTTGCTCTTCTACAAAGGATTTTTCTATCAGTTGAAAACTATCCTCCTTTTCCTTTTGTCTCACAGTCTTCATGCTTAGTAAAAATGGCTATTCTAAGTCAGAGACTGGTTCACAGAAGTAATCTGGTTACCAGATGGCTAGGAAAAGGAGAACATGTCCTCCTTTTTGTCCTCAGATTCTCTGCCTGGTAGGCATAGCCTTAAAATCAAATATTGTCTGGCTTCCTGGGTATATTTTTATAATGACTGTTTCACAATAGTATTCATTTAAATTTTCATATATTGCGACCTTATAATTGCTTCTTTCCTTCATCCATTCACATACTTGATACAATTGACACTTGATAGATGTGTAATATTTAATTTTCCTGATTTCTTTAAAAAAACAACCAAAAACCAATGAATTGCAATCTCCCATTATTACTTTTTTTGATACTTACAGGATTATATGATCTTGCAAGGCATCGTTGAAAATAAATAGGATGCTATGGGTCCATGGTCTTTAAACTTAAGATACCCAGGGAATGCTTCTCAGTGTGAAAATTGACATGTAAAACTAAAAAAAAAGTTATATGATATATATAAAGATATATTATTTGAATAAATGTTACAATTAATGTTGCAGTAGTACATTTCATGCATCGTAAATAAAAATCATCATGCTGAACCCCTGGATGACTCTTAGACAGCACAATTCCTACTTAATATTTTATTTGTTTGTTTGTTGTTCAATTTCTATGGCCAGCCATCTCAGTCAATGACTCTGGGGTGCTAACAATTATTAAAATATATTACTTTAACATTTTAAAACAGTAAAACTATTAAAAACATCCAAATCAACATACACAAGAGCAAGATAACATTAAATATTATCCAGAAGGGAACAAAAACCCAGCAAAATCCAATGGTATGACAATTGGTACATGTTCCAACAGGCACTAACATGTTTTTCCAAGTACTTGACTTGGTGAAGGTTGCTGCTATGAAAGATGAGATATAGGTGTTTGACTGAATGCATCTTACACATATATGCCTGACTGCACATACTGATGATAGAGTTTAAGAGCATGCCCTCCAACAATTCACAGGGGTAGAGATAACCTGTGTAAAATGGATCAAAGGGACCAGAATGGAATCCAGTCCAGTCTGAAGGCTAGGCCCTGAAATATGTCTGGTAGGGAACAATTAAATCAAATTTGAAGCCTCAAAACCAGAAACGATCTCAATCGAGCATGTGGCTGAAATTCAGAAATGAATTTGAGGAAGTAATTTGAGACCACAAAGTGAGTCACACTAATGATAATACTCAATAAAAAGCAGACTCTGCTTCTTTGTAATATACAGAAATTGCCACATAATTTCAACAGCAAAAAGATGAATTAGAACAATGACACATGAAAAAACACTTATTCTGACACAAAAAATAAGCTTCTTTTGTTGGAACTCCATTTTGGACCTCCCATATCTGAAGACACTTCTGATATGCTGGGAATTGTTGCTCCAATCTTCTGGAAACACTCATGTGGGCGAGGTTGATTTAATTAACTGGATCTCACAAGTATTTTAGTTCATTAAGTAATTTAAATTGGTATTCTGAAAGACTTTCACTTGTTTTTATGTTTAGTACATTACTTAACATATTCCTCAACCAGAGAATCATGCAGATATCATACGAATTGTAGTTGTATCAGGGAAAGATTTACGACATAAACAGAAATAGTATGCTAAATGTTTTAACATTTCTATCTCAGAAAATGGTCCATAAAAGCAAAGAAAACAAAGAATGTTATGCTACAGAAAAATATTCTTTTTATGGCGCTTCCCAGTTCTAAGACTTATAGAAATTAGTTCTTCAGACTCTTTCTAAAAATAACTCCATGACTCCCTAGAGGTTATTTCTCACACAATATTCATTAAATAAATTTAAAGGTCCTTTTTCTCTCTCCTCTAAATCTCTTAAAATAACTGTGGTGGGTTTCCATCTACTATTATGCAAATAGATTAATCAGCTGGTGCTTGAGTGAGAATTAATTTATATTTGAATCAAACGAGGCCTACACTTTATTATCAAACCCTTAGCCCAAGGCCTGGGCTAGGTAACAGCTCCATGTTATTCATTTGACGAAATGTGAACTGACATAAATACTAAGGCTAACTTTCAATCCGATTATGCCATTGTTTCACTTCAATACTCTCCCAGCCATCAGACTTTGACATCCTGTGTTTCAATGGCTTTGCTAACAACTGACAACTCCACCCTGATAAACAAGCATCCATGCTACCACTTTGTACCCCTTCTCTTAACCCATAATTCCAACTCAATGTGCCCTATTGGACAAGGTACTTTATTCTGTTGGTAGGAACTGAGGGCAAAACTGAGCTTTTTAAAAAGTCTTTTTCTTGTGGCTAACATTCAAAAGTTCACATTCACAGCAGCCAACTATCTTGAGCCCTTTTTCTCTTTCATTCGGTTTCTCCAGATGCATACACAAGGCATATGGGTGCTTTGTTTTTAAGTTTAAGCCAATCACCCAGGTTTATTTTGAATCCTATTTTGGTAAAGCGTTTCTAAACCAATGTTTTTATGGGGGGAAAAAAAACTACTGAGCAAAGATTAACATAAATTAAAGCCATGTTGTACACATGGACAGTTTATGTACACAGATACTGCATTAAATTCATGTAGACAACTAATAAAATATTTTAGTTGCGTTGCATAGGAAACCTATCTTCCCTTCACCCAGAAAAACTCCTATGTAGATTTAAACTTTTTTCAAAAAGGTATCCAACATGTGTAAGAAAAACATTGTTTTATGTAAGCTTCTTTGATGCTGATAAATGCCAGGTCCATGAGCAGTTATGACTTATAGAAGACCATGCATGTGCCGTATTCTTAAAGCCAGGTTCATTGAAGTCTGAGATCTAGGATCCCAGATTTCTGGTCCATCAACTGTGAGGTGCAAGCAATTGGAATCACTTGTGAACAGCTTCAAGCAGAAGCTTTATGGCTAGTCACCTATGTTATAAGAATCTCGCCAGATTACATTCCCTTGGGAATGGTCAAAAAAGGCTTCAGGGGTTTTTGTAAAGGTCGGGCTTATGTCACTTTTTGCAGTGCAAGAACTCTAAACTCAGCTCTTCTTAACTCCTCCCTGCAGTGTGGCTGGAGATTCCACCACATCAATAGCCTCAGTGCTAGGACTATCAAGGGGAAGAGAAGAAATCAGCCAGTGATTGTTCACTTATGGTACGCTTCAAGATTTTGTTTCTCTCCCCTGCTTCTAAATAGCTTTACAAAAGTATCAGGGGAGGTCATCCATCAGTTCAAGGTACAAAACCATTCAAATGGACATTACTCTCCAAATCCTTACAGAGGAGGTTGAGAATGCCTTGACCCAGTGTCTGGAGTATGCGAAAGTCTGGCTAGAAGAAAGCAGGCTAAAATTGAACTTAACCAAATTAGTTAAGCTCATTGGACTTCTCTGACATCTCCAGTGTGGTCCCTTTATGGGACTGCATTGCCTCTGAAATAGCAGATTGGTGAGCTGAAGGTCCTTTCAGATTCACAGCTATTGTTAGACTGACATGTGGGTGTCATGACAGGGAGGAAGGCTCTTTGTCCAAGTTCAGCTGTTTACCTGTGTGAGGTCCTTGTAATGGTAACTCAAACCTTCATCACTATCGGTTTGGATTACTGCAATGCAGTGTTCATGGGATTATCTTTCAAGACCATCCGAAAACTTGATGCAGTTGAAATGGCTCAGGTATTGGCTGTCACATGTTGTTCTGGGTTCTGCACTGACTATCAAGTTCAATATCAGATGTTGGTTTTAACCTCTGAAATCCTGACCAGCTTGCCAATTGCAAGATTGTCTTCTGCAATCATTCTAAATCTTTTAACACACATATAAAAAAAGAGAGAGTAAAGACTCACAGGCACATTTTTTGTGTTGGTATGTCTGCACTCTGAAATAGGCTCTCCCCAGATTTTGGGTCTCTCCTGTGCTTTTATATTTTACTTTCTAAAGGCTATTTAAAAGCGAGCATTTTCAAGGATGTTAAGCTTTCTTCCTTTATATTATTTGCTTTTAAAAAAAATGTGGATGTTGTGAACTGCTCAGATTTTCTTCAGTTGTGGCAGACACAAATCAATAAAATAAATAAATAAAATACAATTTCTGGTTTTGTTTCTCATTCATAAATGGGGCTTTCTGTTTGATTTCCATGTTTTAAACAGAGAATTGGCCATTGACAATTTTTACAAAAATTCATGTAGAGTTCTATTTTAAAAAAAGGTATGAATCAAAAACAATAAAACTTATTAATACATAACTTTATCAAACATATCAGTCTTCCAGTTACATTTCCAATGCAAAACATCAGGAACCTCAGTTACTGCCCCAGCAACTGTTTGGAATATGTAATTTGACTAGAATTAGAGGTAGGACTTTCTCAAGAAACTTATAAATATTTCCCATTTTTCCTCACCCAAGGAAGCTCAGCTTCTCAATTTTAGAATATAACACTTGTAATATAATATGGATAGGTCTCAAAGCTAATCCAACATTTCTATTCTTAGTTTGATAGTCTTTAGATATGTTGGTGTGTAATTTGCTATTGAATATATCTATAAGAAAATTGCCCTTCATGTTCTTGTAACATTAACAAGAGACTAGAATAAAACTAGGTTTTTTAATTCCTTATTTTTTGGGGAAAGGGTGGCCAGTTAAGACAATAGGTAATTCAGAGAGTATTGCAAATCCTAGAGAACGTTGCAGAAGTAGCCAGATTGCCCATGAAATATCAGTAGCCCAAGGTTGCTAGCAGAAAGGATGAAGAGGAGAAAAAATATGAGTTAAAAGCAAAATTTATTGTACTGTATATATGTGCTACTTAAGATTCTTTTTTGACAGAGATGTGAAAGCTAGCAAAATTAATACAAGATTTGTCTAAGAGGCCAAGGATGGGATGAGATCTGATATAAAGTCACTCATTTCTAACATTTAAGGTATTTATGGGCTACAGTCATATTTCTTATAAAAGAAAAGTTTGGCTGATTCTTATGGTTTGCCTGATTGTGCTACAAGATTTAAGTGCATAAAGAAACTTGCTGTAGACTGTGTGAAATCAATGAAAAATAATATCCAGCGCCATGGAAAATGAAGGTGGAGGGAAACCCTTCAAAGACAAGAGAAACAAGTGAAGAAGTAAAGAGGCAAAATAACCAGCCTTGCAATTGGCCTAGCAAAGAAACAAGAACAAAACTCCAGTGAATTACTTTTGACCTGATCAGGTTCTTCTGCTCTGTATTTGAGAAGATGGTAGTTCAGGGCTGGCCAGCCTGAATGGAAGGGGTGGAAGCATGTAACTCTCCACTCCAGGTTTCCTTTGCCAAGTCTCGTCCTTACTGTTCTATCCAAGATCCTGTCTTTCTTTGGAGCAGGAGGGGAAAGAAGAAAAAAACACACCACACAGTTAACCACCTGTCAGGATTGAGGATACAATAAGGCAGCCCCCAAAAGAGCTTTTCATGCATGCGTAATATATTTGTTCAGCTATTCACTTAATGAAGCTGATAAATGTGATGCAAAACAATAGTCAAGTTAATCTATTTAAGTAAAATGTTTTGAGACTTTCAGGCAGTGTTAAGGAGGGTAGTGTATGCAAGCCATTTTCATTTCAATACACTCATCTCCCCACTCCCCTTGGGGAATAGAAGAAGGAGGGAGTAGATTCAGACAACCTATGTGAATATAATTTCTTATAAATGTGTCTTTAATGGGTTTAATTCACCCTTGCCAGCTGTTTTTAGAGCTAGTTTGAAAGAGGAAAACAAACGTGCCAGGTTTGGAAAGCTAGTTAAAATTAGTTTCGGTCATTGGGGCCAAGCTATATTTCCTGCAAACCATCTGCTTGATTGGCACAAAAGAAGGATTTTCAAGGGGGAAAAAGGTGGAGGAAGAGGGGGGGAAGACTCTAGCAAAGCTCTGAACAAGCCAAGAGTTACTGGTGTTACATTGCATTCTAAAGGTGAATGCCTTTCGTCTCTTAATATAACATGTTCCATTCAGCAACATTATTGTAATGATTTTTGTGTGGGCGTATGTTGAGACATTGTGCTTCCAAAGTTCTTAAGACATATAGAGAACTTCCCTTCTGAGCCACTCAAGAAAGACAAATTCACACCAGAGAAAAGCTTGCCGTCAATTGCAAAATATACAGAAACTTTATTTGATTTCCCTCATGGCAACCAATTCTGCAGGTTGAAAAACTAAGCAAATATTATGAAGTGTGTTTAAATGGACACTTCTGTGTTTTTTTAAATCTCAGCTGTAGCTCACCTATATGCCCACCCCCCTTCTTCAAATAAGAATAGCTAGACATACTTTTCAGAGATATTTTTTTACTTAGAGAAAGAGAATGACTACGGGCGAGCAAACAAGCACTGGGAATAGGAACAACTTCTGACTTGTTGTTGGCTTTCCCATTGACTTTGCTTGTGGGAAGCTGGCAGGAAGCTTTGGAAATCACTCCTCCTCCATCCTGGCTGACCTGAGGAACTGCCTGCTACTTTGCTAAGGAGAGATATGGGCCTCAAGGAAAACTGCAACCTCCTCCCCATTCATCCATGAAGGAGGAAGGCTCACCCATTGCTGGCACACAACACACACACAAACACACACACACAGAGCCTGTCTTACTTCACCAAAATGCATCCCTTGTCTTTCCTTGCCATGCACTGCCATTAAGAAATTTTAGTGTCTGTTCCAAAGGAGCCAAATGCTACTCACCTGTCTGGTCTAGCTACCAACCAATTGGAACCAAAGAGAAGTAGAAAAGGGGATGAAGATATCTTCCCTTGCACCGCGCAATCTACAGATTTCTGGGAAGTGTAGTCAGAAGGTGCAATGGCACAGAAATGGTCACAACTTCCCAAAATTTCATTCCTATGGTGGTCATGGGTCCCAATATTCTGTATGTTAACCCATATGACCACAATATGATTGACTTTTGTCTCAACATACGCCCACACAAAAATCATTACAATGACGTAATCCCCAATTATAACTTCAAAAAAGGTAACTATGATCTTATAGACAATGATCTCTCATCCCTTGATTGGCAAACTCTATTCACTGGATGCAATACTGTTGAAGACCATAACAACATATTTTTACTTGAAGTCAAACGAGTCATCAAACTATATGTACCAACAACAACTCCCAAAACAAAACAAAAAAACACCTATAACAAAAAGGAAACTTCAATACAAAAAGAGATCACTCTGGCGGAAAAACAAAGCTGGTTACATTGCCAACCTCAAAAGCCGATACAAAAATGTATGCCACCAGATAAAGACTGGATGCACCAATTATCACATTAAACAAGAAAAAAATCTTTTATGCACCAATTCCACCCGCACTTTTTACAATTTTGTAAACAACAAACCTGATGGGACCTAATAGTAAAGACTGTAAAGACGACCCCATTAAAGCCAACATTTTAACACATTCTTTGGCTCAGTATTTGTAAACCACAATGGATCATGCCCAGTATTTCCTAGCCGAACCATAGAAAACTACAATGATCAATTGAACATATCAATATGTTCATAAAATTGAACATATCAGTTTTACAGAAGACAATGTTGAAATAGCACTACACAATCTAGCACCATCTCTATCTATTGGACCGGACGGAATATGCGCCTACTTCTTAAAAAAGATATCCACTGCCATAGCAGAACCTCTAAGCATAATCTTTGAAAAATCTTTCAGGACCAGCTCCTTGCCTAACTTATGGTCACAAGACACGGTCATCCCCATCTTCAAAAAGGGAGATCCCAGCTTAGTTGAAAATTACAGACCAATCTCCCTATGCTGCGTCACCTGTAAAGTCACACAATCAATTATTAACCAATTGATTATCCTCCACTTAGAGACAAACAACCTACTCTCCAATAAACAATTTGATTTCAGGAAAAAACTATCCTGTAATCTGCAACTCTTACACTGCAAAAAACATATGGACTACACAACTTGATCAGGGCAAAACAATAGACGCAATCTACATAGATTTCTGTAATGCCTTTGATTCAGTGGTACATGACAAACTACTCCTAAAACTAAAATTTTATGGTATCTCTGGACAGCTGCATAACTGGACAGAAGCATTCCTGTCAAACAGACAACAAATCGTCAGAATTGGGAGTGTCCTATCAAATTCTGTACCTGTCACTAGTGGTGTCCCCCAATGCAGTGTTCTAGGACCAATTCTCTTCATATTCTACATAAATGACCTCTGTGATCATATTAAGATCAACCGCGTTCTCTTCACTGATGATGTAAAGCTGTTCAATACCATAGACAATACTGCTACCCTTCAAAAAGATCTTGATTATGTATCAGAATGGTCAAACAAATGGCAACTTCAAATCTCAACAAATAAATGCTCTACATATTGTCGTACATATTGGCAAAAAAAATTAATAAATCAGAAAATAAAATACAGGCTGAATTGTCAAGACCTTGTTGATGATCCAAGCTCTGTAAAGGACCTTGGAATACTTATTTCTAATGATCTAAGTGCTAGAGCCCACTGTAACTACATAGCCAAAAAGGCATTAAGAGTTGTTAACCTCATCTTATGTAGCTTTTTCTCTGGTAATATCACACTATTAACTAGAGCATACAAAACATTTGCTAGACCAATACTCGAATACAGCTCATCAGTCTAGAACCCACATTACGTATCTGATATTAGCACAGTTGAGAAAGTCCAGAAATATTTCACAAGAAGAGTTCTCCACTCCTCTACCCGTCATAGAATACCTTATGCCACCAGACTTGAAATTCTAGACCTAGAAAACCTTGAATTACGCTGTCTTTGGTCTGATCTAAGTATGGTATATAAAATCATACATTGCAATGACATACCTGTCAATGAATACTTCAGCTTCAACACAATACTTCATAACAACACAAGAGGACACAATAGATAAAACTCAAGGTTAACCGCACCAAACTTGATTGCAGGAAATATGACTTCAGCAACAGAGTGGTCAATGTCTGGAATACACTTCCTGACTCTGTGGTTTCTTCCCCAAACCCCAAAAACTTTAATCTTAGACTGTCTACTATTGACCTCATCCCTTTCCTAAAAGATCTGTAGGGGGCATGCATAGGTGCACCAATGTGTCTACCATCCCTGTCCTATTGTTTCTTTTATTTTTCTGATATGTACCCATTTCATGTATTCATAACTATATATATACTTATACCTATTATCTTGTAAGCAATTGACAAATCAAAATAAATAAACAAACAAACAAACAAACAAACAAATAAATAAATAAATAAATAATGTTGTTATCTCATTTCAACAGCTGTTGTCTTATACAAGGGGTGTCAAACTATCATGACTTTCCCCCCTTCGCTAAACCAGGGGTGGGCATGGCCAGTATGTGACACATCCAGCCCACAGGCCTGCAAATTTAACACTCTTGCCTTGTGCCTTCCAATTTTTCCCAATTGAATATTACAAACAAATAGACATTAGAGTTTTAGTGGTATGTAGATAAATTCAGCTGAACAGTTATTAGAAGTACCATGATGTGCATATGTCTCAGCCTACTGAAAATTCCAGACATGATATTCCATAATCCCCAAAATTCTATTTTCATGATTATTTATGTAGATTTTCATTCAGCAGTAAGGTGATTTCTTTAAATATTCTGAAAGCCCATAGAACCCAATTTTGTATGGATTAATCTTGCGCTAGTCACAAGAATGAGCTTGTACTTGAGATGGTCCACAATGGGGGTTGCAAAAAAAACACCAAAACCTCAAGCAAAAAGGCATGGACATCTATGGATTGAATCCTTGCCTTCTACATGTGTTAAGTACTAGAGAGGGGTCTGACCCCAACTGCAATGAACATTTTGCTCCCCCTCCCTCCTCCCATTTGTGACTTCCAAGCATGCATGCAAAGGTTTAATCTGGGAATAAATACTCTGGAACTCTGAATAAACGTTCATAGGATTGCCTTGTAGAAAGCTTTTTCATGAAAGAAAAGAGTTTACTATGTAGGCATTTGAAGAATCTTCAAAGTCCTTTACTTTAATGAGGACAACATTTGCAAACATTCTATGATCTTGATCCTTAGTTGCTCTTAACCCATCCTCACCACTATTTGATGTGCTTTGTACTGTATCCTTTAATTCTCCAACCTCAGGAGCAGATTTTCATGAAACTGGGTATGGAGAAGATGCCACCTAATTGGGCATGACCATGTTTACTCTATGGGAAAATGTTTACTATCTTGACGTGTCTCCAGTTATAACTCAACATATCTTCCAGTAATCCTTTTCATTTTCTGCATTACCATATTGGTTGTCTTAACCTTCTATTTTTCTAAACCTTGCTAAAGACAGGTGTTTTTTTTGAGGACCATCAGTAATTTGAATCACACATCCAAAGTGTACAACTCTCTGCATTCGTTGAGAGAAGGCATGTAACCCATTCTTCAGTTAGTAACTGTTAGACCCTCTATTTGGGCAAGGACACGAAAAAAGATCCCTAATGAGAACAAAGAACAAAGTATTTGGAAAGTGGACAGAGCAACAAAGGTATAGCAAATATAATTATCCTACTTGGGACCTATTATCACTATGAAAAGGCTCTAATGCTGGGAAAGGTAAGGATAAGGACAACTGGTGGCAAGGTGGATGGATTCAGATACAGAGTTAATGAGCACTGTTGGAAGATGTAAAATAACATATTAGGGTTAAGACTATGTTAATTGTCATGAAGAAAATCCAGCTGTGGAAAACAACTTTAATTTAAAAAAATCAATCTGAAATGAAGAGCCGTGGTTTTTATTAGTTGGTTTGCTCTCAAGCCTAGAACAGATCCTTCCTCTCACCCACTGCAGCCTTGAACTTTTTAAAGCCCAAAGAAAGCAGCAGAGAGTGGCTGTCAAGAAAGAAATGCAAGGGTACCAGAATGAATGTGGGAATGTATAAAGGGGTGGGATTCAAAATTTTTAACAACCAGTTCTGGGGGCATGGCTTGGAGGTCATGTGACTGGGTGGACATGGCTTGATGGTCATGTATTGGCTGGGTGTGGCCAACTCAATATCACTTACATCGAGGCACGCATCTCCTTGCCTGGCCTCTCATGACTGTGGGGATGCTGTAACAGTCGTAAGTGTGAAAAATGGTCATAAGTCACTTTTTTCAGTGCCATTGTAACTTTATATGGTCACTCCACACAAGCAAAGTACCAGCAAAGGAGGGGAAAAAACTCCAGAGAAGTTCCTGAGACAGGAAGTATAGTCCTGGCAAGATTGTAGGGTTAAGGGTTAACAGGCAGTTTCTGAAGCAACCTCAGAATGTTTCCTTCCTGCCTTCCTTACAGGATTAGGCCAGTAATTTCTTTTAACAACTGGTTCTCTGAACTGCTTAGAATGTTAACAACCAGTTCTAGTGAATAGGTGCGAACTGGTAGAATCCCACCCCTAAATGTATGCCTCCTCCACCTGACACAGGTCAGGTGCTGGCTTTCTCAGGGTTTAGGCAGGGCAAGGCTGTCCAACTTTGGCAACTTTATGACCTGTGGACTTCAACTCCCAGAATTCCTCAGTCAGCCATAAATGGGTTATAATGAGTCTTAAACTTGACAAGATTGAAAAAAATTCCCCTCCTTGAAATGACCAGTAGCAGTGCCTTTAAAGATGCATTCAAAGGTTTTGTGGGTGAGACTTGGGGATAAGACCCCTTTTGGGGGGGAGTGGGGCTTTTCAGCCTGGTTTTTTATCTCCGCAACTGAAGGCCCAAAGCATGTGCTTGACCCAGGTCACCAAGAGGCAAATAGAAACCACATCTCCAAGTGGACTAGCGGTACCCCAAAGCAACCCGAGCAAGATATCTGTTTGGGGCCAACGTGTCTGGCTTTGTGTCATGCTCGCTTTAATCCCCGGGACAGAATAGGCTTTGCATTGCAACCCATTGCTGTTGCCTTGGCTTCAGGCCTTGGCTGAAAAGCGGCAGGTCGCTGGATCCTGATGGCGTAAACTGCTGACCCGCTGGGATCTGTGCTCCCCCTAAGCAAATGTGTTGGAAGAGAAAGAGATTGCTGGTGTCGGACACTAAGAAGAGCTTTTTGGAGAAATTTGACCAAGGGGCACGGGGTCAGTGGGTTGCCTGCATGAAGCATTTTAGTCTGGCCTCGTAGGATTCAAGCAAAGAGATGGCCTGTTTACATGGCGGTTGGGCTTGGCCTTTACATCAGCAAAACGGCTTCCATAACTAACGCGGGACCTCAATCTAACTTCCATTAGAAATGGTCCATTTGCAAACAACCCAAATTCTCTTCGGAGCGGGTGTTAAAGGCGAATTATTTAAAATTGGATAAAATCGTCAATGCTAAAATTGCAGTTGACATCAGTGCCCATAAAGACGATCCTGTTAGAACCCAATTATTCTTTTTAAAAATAAAAATCCTACAAGTCTACCTCACTTGCTGAATGAAGTCCCTAGGTTCCAACTTTTGTGTGTGCCTGGTTTTGGCTCCTGGTGGCTGCCTGGACAAGTGCCTTGTGTCTTCTTGGCAAGGTTTTTCAGAAGTGATTTGCCATTGCCTTTTTCCCAGGGCTGGAAGATAACAGACAACAGATAATCAGAGTTGGAAGAGACCTTGTAGGTCATCTAGTCCACCATCACCCACCCAAGCGGGAGACCCTACACCATTTCTGACAAATGGCAGTCCAATCTCTTCTTGAAAGTCTAAAGTGATGGTGCTCCCACAAGTTCTGAAGGCAAGCCATTCCAATAGTTGATTGTTATAATTGTCAGACAGTTTCTCTTTATTTCCAGGTTAATTCTCTCCTTGTTCAGTTTCTATCCATTCTTCCTTGTCTGGCCTACAGATGCTTTAGAGAAGAGCTTGACTTCTTCCTCTCTGTGGCAGCCCTTCTCTTCACTAGACTAACTATGGCCAGTTCCTGTAACCATTCTTCATATGTTTTAGTCTCTAGTCCCCTAAACATCCTGGTTGCTCTGTGCTTTTTCTAGAGTCTCAACATCTTTTTTTATAATGTGACCAAAACTGGATGCAGTACTCTAGGTATGGTCTTACTAAGGGAGTGACTGGCCAAAGTCACCCAGTTGGCTTTGTGCCTAAAACAGGACTAGTACTCATGGCCTCCTGCTTTCTCATGTGGTTGCCTTAACAAATATACCAAACTGCAACTCCCAACCAAACCATGCCTCAGTTGTGTCCCTAGAATTGAGTTAAAACAAGGTATGTTTGCAACCACTTATCTAGAGATATTCCAGATTAATGTCCTGGAGTTAAAGATAGCTGGTGTCTTGGTATGATCCCAGTTTTCACAATACTTTTTCCAATTTTTCTATTGGGAGAAAACATGAAGGCTGAAATTTCTTAATCTCTTCTCTTTTTAATAGAATAGATTTTTTTTATTGGCAAAGTGTGATTTGACACACAAGGAATTTGTCTCCAATGCATAATCTCTGTACATACAAGGAACAACTGATAAAATCATGATCATACATTCATAAATCATAAAATCATAAGATACAACACTTAGTGATAGCAATAGGATACTAAATAGGCAATCAGCATAAATCATACTAGGACACCAAATAAAACAAGATAAATTATAAAATATAAGCAACAAAGTTATAGTCATAAGAAAATAAGGTAATAGGTATTAGGAAAGATTAGAAGGATAATAGTAATACAGCCTAATAGTTTGGCAATGTTGTGGGAATTAATTGTTTAGCTGAGTGATGGCCTGGGTGGGAAACTGTTCTTGTGTCCAGTAGTTTTGGCATGAAATGCCCTGTAGTCCTAAATAAAAGAAGTTGAAACAGTTTATGTCCAGGATGTGAGGGGTTTCGAGATATTTTCACAGCCCTCTTTCTGGCTCATACAGTATACTGATCCTCAATGGAAGCCAGGCTGGTAGCAATTGTTTTTTCTGCAGTTCTAACTATCCCTTGAAACCTGTGTCTGTCTTGTTTAGTTGCAGTGTCAAACCAGACAATTATAGAAAAGCAAATGACAGACTCAATGATTCCTTAGTAGAACTGTATTAGCAGTTCTTTAGACACTTCGAGCTTCCTGAGTTGGAGGAAGAACATTCTTTGTTGTGCTTTTTCGATGACATTTTTATGTTAGGCTTCCATTTTAAGTCTTGTGAGATATTATACAACCTAGAAACATGAAGGTCTCTACAGCTGATTGTAGTTGTCTAGTACCGTGAGAGGTGGTAGAAGAGGAGGGCTTCTCCTAAAATCTATTTATCATCTCTACTGTTCATGGAAGTCATGAAACTCAGCTTTCAGAGGCAACCAGAAAGTCCCACCTTTAAGTTTCTTACAAATCTCCGATTTCAGTTCTAGGCAGAAACAAGCCACAGTACAAAGTTTGATGTGTTTCTTTCTTACCTGCAGATTAAGAGGACAAGGTTCCATATGACTGGAGGGCTAGGAATTTATTTATATGGAAAAAGAATCCTTCACTTCAGAACCTGAGAGATCTGAAAAGCCCGAAGACAGAATGTGAATGTCTCTTGCACTCCTCTCTGCAGATACCCAGTATCACTTTCTTCTACTGCTATTTTCTTATCCATCAAACCCATTAGCTCAGTACTTAAAGAGCAATGAAAAGTTCCCTCCAAGCAAGATGCCCACAACTTTCCCATCTTATCTTTTTTTTGAGGGGGAGGGGAGAGATCTGATGGGATTAACTCACTATCAGACTGTGGCAAAAATGTTTCTTTTTCTTTTTCACTTGGTGATTTGGTAAGAATTCTTTCAAACTTCCAAGCCAAAGGAAAGTATCCCAACACCAGCCTCTGGTCTTCCGCAAGAAATTCAGTTCAAACTTCAATGTGCCCATTCAATCCAAATCATCTTTCTTTGTGCACACTTAAATTCCCTTTCTCTTTAAAGCTAGCAACAACAGATTTAATGCACAGAAAGCATCCCTTAAACAGGAAATCATTCTATGGTTTCTTTTCGGGTTGCACTATTTTTTTTAAAGCCCTATAGCCACCCATCCTGAGAGGAGGAGTTGATTTGGCGTTGGAGAGAGGGGGAGAGAGAGCAAACGGTGGAATAGTCTTTCCTTGACTAATTCCCTTTGCCTTTTCTCAAATAACTTTTTGATTTGAGTCAAGGGAGAGGTTGAACAGGCGTTCTTTCTCCTCCTAATGTGATATAAATCGCCAATGCATTTTCAGTCCATCCCCCCAGCCTCACGCTTTTCTCTCTCTTTCCTTTGAATGGTTAAAGCACCGACATGGAGATCATGACCATAAAAAAAAAAAAAAAATTCCTATCGGAGAAATAAAGCTGGTTAATAAGATTTTTGGGAGGGAGAAAGCTTTGTGTTCCCAAGTAAAAAAGGGAGGAAAAGTGTGTGTGTGGTGAGGGAGAACAGCTGAAGGTGACAGTTACTTCATGCTTAATAGGATCAGGGTTGCTTGCCTTGGGTTGCACGCTTCTGCTGGCTAAAAGTTCACCCAGAAAAGGATGAATTGGGGGATTTTAAAAAATACTAAGTTTTTAACACATCTGTTACTTTTTGCAAAGGAAGGGGTTTTTTTGAAGCCTTTTGCTGTGCTCCCATGCGATGTTCATTACTTTCCCTTTCCCTTGCTCTGCACATTTTCTCCTTCTTTCTCTTCCTCTTAACACCACCAATTCCTCCTGCTCCTCCTCCTCCTCCTCCTTGTTTTAGAGGAATGATCCCCTGCTGTGAAGGAGACTTCTTTGGCTAGTTAGAATGAAAAGATGCTTTCAGAAAGTCTGCTTTAAAAAGTCATTTAAAACTGTGATAAGCCAAGTTAACTCTTAGATTTGAGTAACAGGTGTGCTGCAAGACTATGCATGTTGCATTTTGACATAAAACTGGCATTCCTGTTTGTTCAATGGCTTATTCCAGGGAGGTGTGGGCCAAGGTTTCAGCTACCATACATCTTTTGTGGAAGTTGTCTGGACTTTTAAAAAAATCCAGTGTTGAAATCTACATCACTTGGACTATGTTTGAATTAAGCCAATTTGGTTCAGTTAATTTGAAGCAATTCAAGCAATGGGATTTGAATGTCAGTGGAAATAACTTATCTTAAATAACAAAATATTGTAAATTATATAGGTGTGGAGTGCAAACCAGCTAAAAATATTCTTGCAGTTTAGGTTTTGCCTCAAATCCATTTAATAAGGACAATTATGCTCTGTATTTTTTAATGTTATATATTGGGGGTAAAGTTAGCTGCCGGCTATTTCTTTTTTTTTTAAAGGCCTATTTTTGTCATTGTCACCACTGGAATATCATCAGGACCAAATCATCAGGAAGAAAATTTATTGATGTCAGAACTGTAACTACTTGAAGGTCCCCAAATTTTATTGGCCTTTATTCAATAACAAGCAGGTGAAACAGAATTATGAAATAATTTTTGAGCATTTAAAAAAGATGAATGTTCACTTTTCAAAGTTCAATAGGAATAAGCTACTGCAAGTTTTACTCATGCTCAGAATTTTCATTATATTTGGAGCCATTGTTACTTTGGAGTTGACTCAGGTGAAAACAGATTTATGTTCTGAACTCTTTCCCCAAAGCTAGGAAAACTAATATTAGAGCTGCAACCACTGTCTTTGCCAAAACACTTTTCAGTTTAACAACTGGTTGCAGATCAGGAACCTAGACCCTGGAGCTAGACAAAAACCTGATAAACCACTTCCACCTTCTTTTTCATCCCTAGTAGGAAGCTGATTTCATCTCCCCTCTTTTGTACTCTCCATCCTTTAGAAAGTGTCAGAATAAGATAATCTGCATATATCGTCTAATTTCCGTAGCCTAGGCTAAAAGGAAAACAGCTATTTAATGCAAATAAATGTAGTATAGCTTTTCTTGAATAATTCCCCCTTCTCCTTTTCCTTTTGGAGGTGTGGTGTCATTGAATTTTTTTTTAAAAAGGCATTTAATTCGTCTCCGTGTTTCTCCCTCCCTCCCTCTCCCTCCTCCCCGTGTGTTTGTGTGTGTGTGTGTGTGTGTGTGCGTGTGCTTCAGTCCGTCCGCGCGCGTCAACACCCTACCGCTGTCCGCCTTTGGAGCGACAGCTTTCCCAACGAGGCGGTCAATATGCAAAATTGATGACCGCGCCTTCTTTGTGGCGGCCCATTGTGCACGGGTTGCTTATGAAGGCTAATCCAATCATAAATTGCACCCCCGGACCAATGAGGGAGCCCCGAGCGCTCGATGAATGGAAACTCAAGTGGAGCACCCCATTGTTCGAGCTGTCACTTTTGAAAGCGCCTCGGCGACGCTGACCACTATAAAACCCACCGCGACGGAGGAAGGACCAGGAGACCCCCCCCGGCCGACTCGCGAGGTGGATCCCTGCCGAAGAGGGTGGCCTGTCGGGCAGGAGGAAGAAGGGGGGGAGGGACAGAGAACCCAAGCACCGCATGACGGTTAGTCGTCGTAGCATTTGTAAGCAAAGGTCTTCCCTTCACCTTCGTTCCCTCGCTCGCCTGCCTGCCGTTCTTGGCGCGCTCTCTTGCCCGGGCCATGATGTTCCCAAACCTGCTCGCGCCTCCCGCCGTATATCCGAGTCTCTTGCGACCGACCCCGACTCTCACGTTGCCTCAGACGCTGCAGTCCGCCTTCTCCGGCCCCTCCGGCTTCTTGGTGGAAGATCTCCTGAGGATCGGCCGGCCGGCAGGTTATCCACCCCGAGGAAGCGCCCCGACGCCCAGCTTGTCTCCCCCAGTGGACGGCGTCGGGGCAGCCAGGACCGAAGCTGCGAGCTCAGCCGAGCTGGCGACTGCTGATCCCTCCGGCGCCAAGACCGGCTGCTCCTCCCGCTCGTCGATCTCTTCCAGCGGGGACGCCACTTTCCTGAAGTTCGGAGTCAACGCCATCCTGTCTTCCCCTCCGCGGACAGGTAAGAGGCCAGCGCGTCTTCCACGGCGCCCGCCTCGCGAGCCGGTGCCTTTCCCTTGCCCTGTGCAAAGGTTGTCGGGAAAGCGGGAGGTGGGGTGGCGGGGTGGGTGGAGGGAGAAAGCAGGTGGGTGGTAAATGGAGCTGAAGGGCGAAGGTCGTGCTCGGATGCCTCCTCCAAGGAGGGAGGCAGAAGGAGGGACTCGCAGGGTGGCGCGTCATCGACCAGGTGGGACAGGGACGCGTAAAGAGAACCCGGCATCACCAAAGGGAGCAGGCGCTCTCGTGCCTCCGCAAGCGGTCCGCCCACGCGAAATGAGTCAAAACCCAGGGTGAATATGAAGGGAAGAGGATGCAGGACCAGGTGAAACATCGGCCAAGGGTCCCCGAAAACCAGTCGTCCGAATCGCTCCTCTCCTGGTTCCCGCCAGAGCAGCGGAGGCTGGCCGCGAAAGGAAAAAACGGGATCCAACCCATTGGTGAACCGGTGGAGAGCAGTTGGGATCTCAGCGTTTCGCTCGGTTCTGCAGGAGAGCGGAGAAATGTGGGCTTCCCACCTGAGACGCTCTTCGGGTCTTTGCTAAACCTCCTTTTCTTTCCCCAGAGACTTCTCCTGCGCTGATCCAGAACGTCCCTGTCAAGACCTTCTCCTTCCCTTACTTCGAGGGCTCCTTCCAACCTTTTATTCGATCGTCTTATTTCCCAGGTAGGTTTCGGGGCGGGCGGAAGAGGCTTCCTCATCTGCTTTCCCTGCTCTCTTCGACTGCCCCCACCCCGCGATTTATCTAGTAGCCCCGGGGGCCGGGAGTAAAGTCTGTACTGGTATATGGCAGTGGGTCTTCTTAGTCGGGCCTCAACCTGGTGTAAGCTGACCCTGCTGCGTCTCAACCTCCTCCTCCTCCTGGATTCCTGCCACAGAGTCTTGGCCTAACGGCGTCTCCGAAGCTATTCCCTTTGTTGTGAGCATTTCTTGAAATCGCCCCTTTCTCTCCCTCGGAGGGATGGGGAGGGGAGAGGAGGGGAGGACGGGCCTCCGGTTCAGAGGTTGGACGGGGTACAACATTCAAGAATCAGTCGCGCCAATTTGATGCCCTATTTAGCACAAGCGGCGACTGCGTGACATTTTCCTTCCCAATTCTTTCCCCGCCTTTCTCCTCCCCCCCCCCCCCCCCCCCCCCCCAGCACCGCAAATTAGCCAGAGATGGTCACGGTCCAAGTGTGAGGCGCTTGATTTCTGACTGCGCTGCTGCCGGCCTTCCCTTTCGGGGAGACAGTTTTTCCCACAGAGTCGCGGCTTTTTCGCCCGGTCGTCAACAAAAGTTTCAGCACCATGACCAATTTGGTCAGCTCCCTCCGGGCAGCCACACACAGACCCGGTTGACTCTGCCGTGTTGCGTGATAGACATTTACCAGCCATGGGCTAATTTCTCATTAAGGGTCATTCGCTTTGCCAACGGTTTCACAAGACCTCACGGGGAGCTCCCTTGTTTGGGCCCTTCGGTGTGGCCGAAGCCAAGCTTCTTCAACCCTCTCTTCTCCAAAAAGTTTGCTTCTTACACCAAAGAAGGCTCGGAATGGAGGAGGAGGTTGTAGCTCTGCAGAATAAGGCTAAAATAAATAGAGCAAGACATATCTGTAGACTTTCAGCTGAGAACTGAACAATTTGCCCTATCTTTAATATTGCTGGATCGATATAGCTCATTGCTCTCCATTAAAAAAAAAAAAAAAAAAAAAGGAAATACCCAGAAAGCAGCTAAGACTGCAGCAAAGCAACTAATCAGTACTTGGAAAGGAAGTTATTAAGAATTCACCAATAAGTCCCCTGCCATCTCTCCCAAGGATTTTTTTTAAAAGTTTGGAATATCTCAAAGAAATGTCTAGAGAGATGTTCCAGAAACGATATGTAAACACAATAATCCTTTCTGAAGAATTCTATACAGTTTGGATTTCCATGTGTAATTCATTTGTACAAGTGACGTTTGGAACTTCAGTTTGTAATTAGAGACACCTATATAAAGAGAGCAATAGAAAGGGAGGGTTAGATACCAGATCATTCTCATATGCTTCATATTATATTTTAATCCTGCAAGCAGAAGTCGTAAAAGTTGCAGAAAATTCTGTATTTGAAATAAACTACTTAAATAGCTAAATCAAATTAACTTTACATCTTAGTTTTGGAAATGAGTAAAATTACGATTAAAAATAACAATGTTAATAAAAATTGCTTCAACTGCATATATTCTGTTCCAAAAGCCAAGAGCTCTTCCATTCATTCTCTTGATAATAGAATGTGCTTCCTTTCTCCAATCCTTGAATGGCCCAACAAAAACAACTTGAGCTTTATATATAGCTTTTCATGTTCATTTAATGAAAATGATTTGGGGAAAGAGAAGGCTATGTCATCAGTATTCTCCCCAAGCAGCTTGGCATGCAGTTGTGTTTAGTTTGAAAGTGTAAATCTCTTTTGTTCAAATAATATATGGCTTTAGCTGCTTGTCCTCAGTCTTTTTCTGTTAGTTCATTACTACACAATTACTATTCACGCTTCATTAGAATCTCTGTTTCTTTTTTGGGAGTTTTTCTTTCCACCTAAAGGCAAAACTCTGCCCTTTTTATCATACCAATCCCATTGGGAACCAGTCAATGTGCTAATTAGCTGTTACTTTTCATGTCTCCCGAATGAATTCTACAAGTTTTGTAAGGAAGAGGGAGGAAAGATTCATATATTTTTTTTTAAAGAAGGGGATGAATAACTATTGACCACAACTTTTATGTAAAAAAATGAAGCCTTTGTTCTAGCTTTAAAAGAAGTCCCTTATTTTATTTTGGGTGTAATGATGTATGTGGTATACATCTAAAAAAAATCTAATAAAAGGAACTTTTAAAAATACCATTTTTTTTAGCTCTTTTGTTTTCTTTTCTGTCCTCATATCTTTGAATTTGATAACAAAACAAGCCAGCTGTAAATACATTGATATGATCTATGAAATAGATGAACTACCAAAGATAGTTTTAGGCATGCAAATCACAGGGAGATTTGTCATTGATTTGAATAGAATTTAGAGCCCTCTTTGGGAACAGGGATATCCATTTTTTACCCAGCTGATTTTGCCAATAATGCTTATTCTTCTTTCTTTCTCACAGCCTCCTCTGTAGTGCCTATCCCTGGGACATTCTCTTGGCCCCTAGCTGCTCGGGGCAAACCTCGCCGTGGGATGCTCCGTAGGGCAGTTTTCTCAGATGTACAACGAAAAGCCCTGGAGAAAATGTTTCAGAAACAGAAATACATCAGCAAACCAGATAGGAAAAAACTGGCAGCTAAGCTCGGCCTGAAAGATTCCCAGGTAATTCTTTATCCCGCTATCCAGTCAAATTAATTGGTTAATAATCTCTAGGCAGCTTGTGAGTTGTTTCTTAATTTACCACCCAATTACAAAAAGCAACAAGTTAGAGCCAATCATATTTGGCCTGGGGTAAGGTGAAAACCCAGCTAATGAAGTTAGTTTATTACTCAATGTGTTGTGTGAAAAAAGAAATGAGTGAATGGAGCAACAACTGTAAGGGACTGCAGATACAGATACAGATTAACAGAGTTGGAAGGGACCTTGTAGGTCATCTAGTCCAACCCCCTACCCAAGCAGGAGACTCTACATCATTTCTGACAGATGGTAGTCCAGTCTCTTCTTGAAAGCTTGGGATTTGAAATTAATGTAAAATAAAGCATCCAGCGGAATACTAAGCAATGCAAGTGCAGCATGCCCAAAGCACACCAAAAAGGCTTACAGGCAAAATTGAATGTATTTATATTATCCCAAAAAATCCTTAAGCAAAGTTGGCATGATCAAACTTTTCAAATGAGGGCAGCAGAGAATTTAAGATGAGAATGTTTATGTAATTAAATAAATTACATAATTTATTTATTTTTAGTTTTAAAAAGAGTTGAACCATAGAAAAGATGCTCGCGCTCTCTCTTTCCACTCAGATTCCCACCCATCGCAGATGGGATGGAGATACGGGCCTTGCTTTCTTATTTTAGAAAATCAGTGGAAGATCTCCTGAGTGATCTCCTGAGGATCATTATAACTTGGTCTGATCCCTAAGGTGAACTATAAGATGAATTGGTAGGTACAGAATGAGCCAAGAACCTGAGATCTTATGACTTATGAGTCCCAGCATTCCATATCCTTATCTGAAAAAGGTGGGCTTAAGGGTACTGGAATTACAGAGATAAAAGATGAAAGCAGAATTGAATGGGACTATTTCACTTAGAGAATGTTCTAACATCCAATTTTAATTGACAACAGTTGTTACTGAATATTACAGATGAATATTGGTTATAGCCGATGACTTGGGATTATGGAAACTGTAGTTCAAAATATCTACAGGGCATCAAGTCACCAGCTCAGATTGTTCCTTATCTACATACAAGGTTGAGAATTCAGGTCAGCTAATATTTAAAATATTAAAAGTAAGACAGTAAACATAGCTGGAGGGAAAAAAGCAGCAAAAGAAATATTTCAGTGAATGTGGAGTAGATATGGGTAAATTCTTCCTTCTGTGTAAGAAAAGTTCAGGCAAACTTTCCATTAGATTTAAAATCCAAGGAACTTCTTCAGTATTATGATAACTTCAAGAAAGTCTCTTGAAAGCCAGAAGCAATGTGAGGAAAAGATATGGGGTAAGAATTTCATAAATCACCTTGGATTTTCTTATGGCATAAAATTCAATTTGTATCAGCAAGTCATTGAGAAGTGATCATAAAATAATTCCTATACTGGTCTAAAATTATAGCTTATTAGCTGAAATATTTTTGTATATTGTTTGAGGTGTTACAATCAAATTAGTCTACTTTGTCAGATCTCATGAGAAAGTATTAGAATTAGAATTAGTTAGACAATCTAATATGTTTGAGGAAATTAGAAGAATTGCCATACTATCATTTGTAATCTATTAATCAATTCTACTATAAGTTTCTTGTCTTTATTTTACATTTTTATTTAAGTTTGGACAATTATTCTCTTCAATTTTGATCTTCATTTTTAGTTTTATTAACAATCTATTAGCTACAATAAATTATTTTAATCTTTTCACGTGTATTTGAACATGGAATTTTTAAAAGTTCTTCTTAAAAATTAATGTACTTATAACAACACTATTCCCAAATTTTTATATATATTCTGCCCATTATATTTAATAGAGTTTTTATAACTTTCCTTCACTTATTATTCTCTTCTTATAACTGATATGTTTCATTAATTGAAAAGAAGAAAAACTACATTTTGTTACATTTCAAGTTGCTGCCACCTTCAGCATGGCTACATGCATGGAGAGCCAAATAATGATCAGGCCTGTGACAGAGTATCATTAAAAATCTAAGGTAAAAAAAATCTTATATTTAGCAGTCAGATGTGAATTTTTAGACCAATCTGATGATTCTAGAGGAATCCTATAAATTTCTGCAGCATGTTATGTTATAGATTAGATTTAGACTTTTTTATGCTGCTTTTATTATTTTTATAAATGCCTCAAAGTGAGGAATATACCCAATACTTCTTTCTCCTCCTATTTTCCTCATAACTACAATCCTCTTGAGATAAGTTAAGCTGAAAATGACTGGCCCAAAGTCACCCATCTGTCTTTCATTCCTAACTGACAGACTCCTGATTTCTAGTCTAGAGCCTTAACCACTAGACCAAACTCTAAAATTATCCTTGGCATGTTTCGAAGTTGAAATCTCCCCAAATGCATTCATTTGTATCAATTTTCTACACCTACACTATTGTATATGGACTCATTGAAGTTTTGAAAGCAGGGGTGGAGCACAGTTTTTCAAAAGTTTGGCCTCAGAAAAGTATTTCAAGGTTGACGCAAGCCACGTGTGTGTGCTTTTCTTGATCTACTTTGTTGTATATTTGAAAATTCTAGGTAAAGATCTGGTTCCAAAACAGAAGAATGAAATGGAGAAACTCCAAAGAGAGAGAACTCCTGTCATCTGGTGGCTGCCGGGAACAAACCTTACCCACCAAGTTCAACCCTCACCCAGACCTCAGTGACGTGGGCAAGAAGGGCATTGGGGAGGAAGAGGAGGAAGCAGTAGCAGTGCCCCCATTGTACCCAGTGAGCCCAAGACATTCTTTAGCTTACCACCAGTCTACAGATCACACACATCAGAGAGACAGGTTGGAGTCCCAGATGCTCCCCTCCCCCACACATTCCAGCAGTCCCAGCAAGCCATCAGACTTTTCAGACTCAGAAGAAGAGGAGGACGAAGAAGGGGAGGAGGAGGAAGATGAGGAGATCACAGTTTCATAGAGACCTTCTCCTTTTGAAAAAAAAAAAAGAGGACATTGAGTGGTTGTACATAAATTGAGGGCTATTTGATTGAAGAGGTAATGTCTTTCCACTTCCCTGCATTTCATACAGAAAATGCAATGTTTCCCATTCATCTGCAAGACTTCTGCATGCCATTATGGTACCTCTATCCAAGATATGATTATAATCTGTTAGGTTTTGTTTAATCAGCCAGCATTCTTATTTAAAAACCTGTTTGTTTTTAAATCTATATGGATACAGCATAGGAAAAAAAAAACCTTAACTGTAGGTTGTATTACATATAACCATTGAGACTGTTATTTCACCAAAGGATTGGGCTGATTGTAGAGAAATGTGTGTGTGCATGCGCGCGCCTTCTAGAGGTATTGGGCAAGTTGGCTGAGAACAATAAGGAGAGAAATCCAACATTTCTAGACTGGACCAAGTTGGAGAAACTAATTTAGCAACTTGACTAACATGCCAAACTGCTGTGTCACCGGGGATAAATTATTGACAATATACTTTTCACATGAAGATAGTTTTGGTCTCTCTCCCCACTATCCCTTTCCCCCCTATTTTAATTGATTTTTTTTTCAAGTATAAACATTTATTTGTAGATATCTCAGATATTGCCATCGTCAAACTTTCTTCCATTTCCCGCAGGTCTTTATCTTTCATCTTTGTCTCTATTAAACACGTATATGTGGGCATAAGGACATAGGTTTGCCTCTTTGATTTTTTTTGTCAAATTTTGCTGTCTTTGCACAGCAGTTATGAACTGTACACTATTTTATATATTCATGTTTGTAGGGATATTTTATACTGAGGCTGTTGTATGTTTACAGATAAAGCAGAAAGCTTTGTATATTTGATTGTATAAGGAGGAATGTTGATTGTATATGTGTGTTTTTGTAATTTTTTAAACCTTAAGGGGAGTTAGATTTTAGCTGTGTAACTTATATAAAACATTATTTTGTATTCTTACTGTGCACAGATTTAAAAATGTATATTTTACAAATGAAGCAAATGACTTTTTAAATAGTCTGCAAGGCTGACATGTTTTTTATTGAATTGGAGTGTTTTTAAAAAGCATTTATATCCTGTTATTTATGAAGTATTTGCAGTAAGATGTTTCCAGACATTAACCCTCTGAAGCCTATTGTGTTGAAACTTTCCAAATAAGTAAAAATTATCATATGTATCTCCAATGCCAATTTACTTTTACAAGCATACGAAAGTTACTGAGTAAATATTCGGTGTCAGCTGGAAATCGACAATTTTATTCAATTCAGAATAAACTGTCTGAGGACAATAGAAGGAGGGATGAACAGCATGAAGGCCACAACAGTCTTCTGTCCATAAATGCCACTATTTCTGGTTTATCTCTAGTTACTCCTAGGATGGTGTTATTGTTCATATGCACACATCTCTGTTTCTGTCTCTGTCTCTGTCTGTCTGTCTGTCTGTCTGTCTGTCTCTCTCTCTCTCTCTCTCTCTCTCTCTCTCTCTCCCTCCCTCCCTCCCTCCCCCCTCTCTCTCTCCAGAATCCCATACACTGTGAGGATGTTGCAGGTCTGTGGACACCTCTGACACCACTGTCAGTAGCTAGTCAATGAGTTTCACATCTTATCGATATTGCGTGACATGGCTAGCACTACTGTAGGATTCAATCCCAGCTTCTTGACCGTATCCAATAAGAAGCTTCATTTGGTTCTCCTATGTATTATTGTCACAGGATACCACACTCCTGTAGTATCCTCCTCCTGCACTCCTGCAGCTCTTGCCAACCCAGCTGGGGGTTCAGTTTGACTGGAGCAACTTAATGATGAGCTCAAAAGCAGCCAGTTTTGGGGCAGATCTTATTTTGAGATTGTTTGCCTGGAGCACATTGAAGTATCTTAGCAAGGAATAAATGGATGCCGGCAAACACTTGCAGTTGCTTCCTCAAACATTTATTCCTTTGAAAAATAAGGAATGGCAAAGAGAATGGGGAGCAGCTGGCCCTTGAAATCACATACCAGCCCACTGTGCCCATAGATAGTAACCTCAGCTCTGAGAGCCAATAAAGGAAGTTCAGTCAGGTTTGGGGGGAGGAAGAGCTTTGGGGTCTGGGGGGGGGGGGGAGTCATTAACAGCCCCAGATGTAGGACTTACCTCAGGGAAGGCTGAAAATTGATGGGTTTTTTTAGCCTAGAATTGTACTAGGAATTTTTATATTTTATCTACTTTGTACTCTGTGTTTTGTGTGTGTGGCCTTCCTTTTGCCAACTTTAATAAAGTTTTTGTTTGTTTGTTTGGAGTGAATCCTGGAGTTGACCAGTTGCCTTTTAGGACCCATCTCAGCTTGGCTGAACTATAGATTCTCAATGTTTTGTTTGGTTTCCATTCCTGCAGCTTAGATAGACTCTGAGTGTGAGAATGTTTTTATGAATTAATATTTTTCAAAATATTGTGAATAGGATTAGACAGTTGTAATTTCATACATATGAGCTTGCATACATGAACACATCTACACAACAAGGCAGACATAGGTTAAGTCAGGGGTGTCAAACTCAATTTCATTGATGGCCGCATCAGGGTTTTGTTTGACCTTGGGGGCCAGAGTGGCTGTGGTCAGGGTGGGCATGGCCAGCTTGATGTCACTCATGTCAGGGCGCCTGTGGTGGCTCAAGTGCTCTGCCAGTGAAAACAGCTCATGAGTTCCATTTTCAGCTGCGATTGCCTCCTGCTGCCCTCTGCCAGTGAAAATGGAGCTCTTGAGGCCTTGTGAGCTCCATTTTCAATGGTAGAGGCACTGTGGGCCGGTCCTTCACTGTTTCCAGGGCAGCCCTGCGGGCCTTGAGTTTGACGCCTCTGGGTTAAGTGACACTCTTCTATCTGGAAGGAACTAATGACTGAAATTGTGAAGAAAAAAGTCTCTTTAACAATTAAAAAACCAGGTTATATTTCACTACAAATTGTCACCATATAGTACATACAAATTGCAAGAAGCAAGCTTTATTTTTAATACTAGGCCAAGAAGGTTATGAGCTGATTGCATATGTTTTGAAGGCTGTATTTTTTGTCCCCCGCACACAGATCACACCACATGGGAAAGGGGTTTGGAAGAAGCACTAAAATTGCCCTTTCAGTCCAATTTGGACATAAGATAAATGCAGAGTAGCTATTTTATTTCATCATCATAGTTTTTTTTACTAAAATTAGCACCAAAGTTATATGTTAGAGTGGTGTGCATAGCATGTGTTTAGGAGAGTTTAGGCAGCAGGACTAACATCTTCATGCCACCCATACGGTATTCTAATCCTGACCTATCATTACGGTAGTGTTTTTGTTAACATTACAGTCTCAGGAAATTTGGGAAGCAGTAAAAGAGTGTGGAATGTGGGATAAAGTTAAGTGAACTTTATGCAGAATTACAGAGTTGGAAGGGGTCTTGGAGGTCTTTTAGTCCAGCTGTGTGCTCAAGTAGGGGACTCTATACCATTCCAGACAAATGGCTGTTCAGTCTCTTCTTAAAAACCTCAGTGAGGGAGCACCCACAACTTCTGAAGGCAAGCCATTCCACTGATTAATTGTATTCACTGTCAGGAAATTTCTTTTTTATTTAGTCTTTTGTTCAGTGTTGTTTTATCCCCCTTTCTCTGCAGTCTTTTGCAATCCTAAAACAACTTGTCAGAAAATGTGATGAGAGACAACAGCTTATCTTAAACTGGCAGAGATTTAATCAGTTTTGAGGTAATTCTCCTTGCCCCTTTCACATCTTTTTTTTTAAAGCATTTTGAATGCACAGGGGTTTATTAAAATGCACTCCAATGTGCCAACTGGGCCTAGGCAAGGCTGGGTTTGGGGCAGAGATGGTATTCAGCAGGTTCTGACCAGTTCTGGAGAACCGTTCGTGGAAATTTTGAATAGTTTGAAGAAACAGCAAATACCACCTCTGACTGAAGATTTTACAGTATCCTTCCCCTGCCACGCCCACCAAGCCACACCCACTGAACTGGTAGTAAAAAAATTTGAATCCCACCACTGGTTTGGGGGCCTGCCAATAGGATTAGCAATAGCATTTAGACTTATATACTGCTTCACGGAGCTTTACAGCCCTCTCTAAGCAGTTTACAGAGTCAGCGTATTGTCCCCTACAATCTGGGTCCTCATTTTACCGACCTTGGAAGGATGGAAGGCTGAGTCAGCCTTCAGCCTGGTGGGATTCAAACTGCCAAATGCTGAGACTCTGCCATCTTTGGTAGTGAGTGGGATGGCACTGCCCCAAAGAGATCTGGAGAAAAACTTTGGATCCTCCTAGATTCATTGATCCTGTTCAAAAAGCAGGTAGCAGTGGCATGCATGGTCGATTCAGCTTTCCATTCTTCCAAGGTTGGTAAAAATGAGAACCTATATTGTTGGTTGCATATGCTGACTCTGTAAACTGCTTAGAGAGGGCTATAAAGCACTATGAATCGGTATATAAGTCTAAATGCTTATTGCTATTTCTATTGGTCGTCAATGTGCTTTTGGGCCCAGAGTGCTGGTTTTGACCTTTAAAGCCTTCATGGCTGGGGCTGGGTTACTTGAGAGACTATATTTCCACAGTGGTGGGAGTCAAATTTTTTACTACTGGTTCTGTGGGTGTGGCTTGGTGGGCGTGGCAGGGGAAGGATACTTCAAAATCTCCATTCCCACCCCACTCCTGGGGGAAGGTTACTGCAAAATCCCATTCCCTCCCCATTCCACTAACCTGCTTTCCAGCTCCATTATCCTGCGCAGGGCAATAAAAGAAGACCCAGCCAATCAGCTGGGACTTGGAAGGCAGAGAAAAGATGGGGGCAGGGCCAGTCAGAGGTGGTTTTGCTGGTTTTCTGAACTGCACACAATTTCTACTACCAGTTCTCCAGAACTGGTCAGAAGAACCTGCTGAATACCACCTCTGATCTCCAACTATATTCTCCTAAAAATTGTTCAATTTTCTGGAATCCTCATCGCATATCAAACATTAATACAATTGAACGAGTTCAGAAATACTTTACAAGAAACGTCTTGCAACGTCTTCTTCTGTCCATAATAGAATACCTTACCTACTAAGGTTGAAATTCTTGGTTTGGATAGCTAAGAATTGCGATGCTTGCAAGCAGATTTCGATATTGCATACAAAATTGTACATAGCAACAGTTTACCTGTAAATGACTTTTTTTCCACGTGTATGAACGATTGCTTTAAACAATGTTTAAATCTTGGTTGTAAAAAAAAATTAGATTTTTGTAATAGAATTGTCGATGTCTGCAGCATCTTACCTGATTCAGCTGTTTCAACCATCAACATTCACAGTTTTAATTCTAGCTTAACTTCTCTGGACCTCACTCTACGGGGGCATGCGTGAGTGTGCTGGATTGCCTATTGCCCCTGTTACATTTTGACTTTCTTATTTGGTCTGTTCAAATTTGTAATTTTTGTTTGACAAATAAAAGAAAATAAAAATAAAAGAAATTACATTTGCCTGTTCTATTAGGCCCAACAGGAAATGTCTGCCATGGGTGCCATCTGCTAAGGAGTTCCATCTGATGGGACCCAAGAAACAAGGGTTTTCTGCCCTGGCACTCACCCTCTGGAACATCTCCTCCCTGCCCCTCCACAGATGAGACTGTCCCTATCTCTGCTGACTTTCCATAAGTTGGCTGTTTCAACAGGCCTGGGGACCCCAAGGGGATGGAAATTAAATGAGATCGCCCCATTGTTTGTAATTGGATGTTCTTTCTTACCCTTTTCATAATATTAACCTTTGTACTTTTTGCTTTTCAAATTGTTTTATGGTATGCTTGGCTTTGGACTACAATTACATCATGTAAGATGGGTAAACTATATACAGTAGCTTATAACAACATGATTCAACACTTATCTTCCACATAGAGCAATTACTGAAATAATTGCTGAAACCAGTGAGACAAGTTTTGTTATTTCTGTTTTTAAAAACATTGATTTTCCCATTCTTAAGTACGACTGGGTTTATGTCACTATATGAACGTCAAAGAGCCAGTCTTTTAAGTGGTTAAGGCACCTGGCTAGTAACAGGAAGCCTCTGAATGCTAATCCCATTTTAGCCAGCCAGCTTGGTGACTTTGATCCAGCCATTCTCTCTGAGCCCAGTGAAGCAGGCAATAACAAACTGCTTCTGAAAAACCTTTTAAAAAAAAACCTGCAGGGAGTTCTCCAGGCAGAATCTAGGAATCAACACAGACTTGAGGGCAGCCTCCCTCCAAAGAACATCAAAGATATATTCTGAGATGTGCTTTATGAAGCAATGCTCAGATTGATCACATCATTCCATTTCAATTTTTTAGAAAACATGACTACAGAGTTGGAAATATTTTTTTAAACCATAGATTTGTTCAAATATAGATGGTCAAAATATTGCTGTCCAGGTATTGCAATTCACTTGTGTTTGCTGCCATCTGGTGGTCAGTTTCCATTTAAGCCTCCTTGTTTAAAATTCCACGAATAATGCTCAGACTTGTAAAGGAACTGGTCGCTTGCTACAGTCGACATTAGTGATTTTCCTATCATATTTAGGGGTGGGATCCAACTAGTGTAACTACTGGTTCAGTGATTTATGTTTTGCTGAAAATGGGCCCATTTCAGCATTTCCGGTATTTCCAGAAGGCCCGTTTTTCAGCCTCCCAAGGCTGCAGAGACTTCTCTTGAGCCTCGGGAGGGAAAAAAACGGCCTCAAACAGGCCAAAAATCTACTGGCACGTATGCGGTAGATAGGTGCAGGTAGGTTTGGCTGGGGTTCACATGCCTGCAGAAATAGCTCTGTGTGCCACCTGTGGCATGTGTGCCATAGGTTCGCCATCACAGGTATAGGCAGTGATGGACATGCCTTTAAATGTCTGTGTGACATCCCCACTCCACAAGCTGCACTATCCCCTTGTTTCTGACTATCCCCTTGTGCTGATTATCACCACAAATCTCTACATGGCACAAGGTCTGATTACCTAACTGACCATGGGTGTTTGTTGGGCCATTGTCAGCTGACAGAGTGGTCTATCAGTACCATCTGAAACCATGGTCTGGCACTACTTTCTATCAGCATGCAGGAAATACACTTCTCTGTCATGGCACTTGCTCTCTGAGATGAGATCCCTTCTGAGATCTGTGTGGCTCCTATCCTGATGAAATTCCAGATAGCCTTGAAGACCTGGCTTTGGGTTAGAGTGGATAGAGTCCCTTGTTGGATATTTTCATATGGTTTTTATATTGAGTGGCTGAATCCCACTATTTTGTGTTGCATTTTAGCTTGTTGTTGTGAGTCACCCAAACTTTGTTCGGAGTCAGAATACACCTTAACTAAGATTAGTCAGTCTTTCTTGTAGGTCACTTTTATGCTGCCAAATGTCATGGCTATACTTGGAATTGGCACAATGGCACTCAAGTACAATGATGACAATGCCCAACTATTCATCACCTGTTTTTCATGATGAAATTAAAATAGGTGTTTGGTATTAAGAGGCTATGATCCTGCCCTTCTGACAGTCATAGAGCCCTTTGCCCTCATTATATAAGAAACCACTATATTTAAGGATGTACAGCTAGTTTATACATTCTGGTTTTGTGTTGCACTTGAAAGTTAATGTATCCACCAGGACTCCAGCTAATTTATACATGCTGGTTTTGTGTTGCACTTGAAAGTTAATGTATCCACCAGGACTCCAGCTCCAAATCCTGGTTTGATTTGGAATGTGATATAAACAGAGGTGGTATTCAGCAGGTTCTCTACTGATCAGTTCTGGAGAACCGGTAGCAGAAACTTTGAGTAGTTCAGAGAACCAGCAAATGCCACCTCTGACTGGCCCCACCCTTCATCTATTCTCTACGTCCCAAGTCCCAGCTGATTGGCTGGGTTTCCTTTCATTGCTCTTCACAGGAGAACAGAGCTGGAAAGCAGGTTAGTGGGGTGGGGAGGGAATGGGGATTTTGCAGTAACCTTCCCCCAGGAATGGGGTGAGAATGGAGATTTTACGTTATCCCTTACATCGAAATGGTAGTAAACATTTTTGAATCCCACCACTGGATATAAATAACATGAAGCCAGTAGAAATGTTCATGGCCTATAGAGCTAGTAATGGCAATCATCTGTGGGATCTAGTGTTCAATTTGAAAAAGTCTTATAAATCCTTGCTAAATAAGAAAAAAGGCTGCTCATTTGAATAACTGCAGCTGGAAAGTCCAAATGATCAAAAATAAGAATTCTTTAGCATTTGGGGCATTTGGTAGTTTTCTTTCCAATATATTCTGCTGGTCAGCTACTCTGATTCTTCATGAGGTCTGTATGCTATTCAGTTATGATCAAAGTGATTCAAATTTTCATGGATTGTCCTTAGCCAACAGCCAAACCACCTGGGAACCTTGTTAAGCTTCATAAACTTGTCCTGAAAAAGAGTGAAGCAACTAAGGGGGATATCAATCCAGCTGAGCTCTTAGACAAAAAACTGATTAATGGGTCTCAGCCCCATCTCTCTATACTCTCTTATTGAACTCTCTTTCCAGATCCCCAAGGACTGAGACATGTCAATATTGTTCCAATTTTGAAGAAAAGAGCCAGCATTCCCACCCACACCCACTCCCAGTCTGCCTTTTTAAAAATGTGAGCAAATTGTGAGGTTTATTATTTAAATATTATCACTAAACTGACTGGTGATTCAGGACCAGGTCCTTGTTTAAGGACTATGAAGCCTATCTAACACTTTATTGTGCTTTGAATCTGAGCTGTCTTTTTTTTTGGCTTGTATGGGGCTATGTCTCCATATTCTGCCATAAGCCATCCAGAATTGGACACGAGATGGGTGGTAAATAAATTTCATAATTTTCATGAACAAATAAATACTCAAAAAATTGTTTTTGGTAGAAGATCTGTTGCCTTCTTGACTTTATAGGATAGATACCCATCATCTTGGGCAAAACAAAATTGAACGAGACTGGTTTAGATCTATGAACTCATCCATTCAAGTATGAGGTCTATGTCTTGAGACTGAAAAAGTGTTTTGGCAGTGGTTTGCTTTCCAAGCTTGTTTCAATTTAGTTTCTGAACATTCCACTACCAGACTAGGTAACATCCCCAGCAGGATTTTCTTGTCCTATTAATGAGGTTAGCAACAGCATTTAGACTTATATATCGCTTTACAGTGCTTTACAGCCCTCTAAGCAGTTTACAGAGTCAGTATATTGCCCCCAACAATGTGGGTCCTTGTGTTACACACCTCGGAAGGATGGAAGGAAGGATGGAAAGCTGAGTCAATCTTGAGCCTGGTGAGTTTTGAACTGCCAAATTGCAGGCAGCTGGCAGGCAGCAAAAGTAGCCTGCAGTACTGCACTCTAACCACTGCGCCACTGTGGTGACCTAGTTCGGTTAATGAAATGTTTAGAAACTAAATTGAAACAAGCTTGTGGAGCAAATCATTGCCAAAATATAAAACCTGAGCTCCAAGTATTATTTCACTAAAAAGTGTCCTTGGATCTTTGATCTTCAGAATGTTTTCAGCCTCATCCTTTACTACTATGATGGGAATCAGAAACAAGAAGCTTTTATTCCAATTAACTGACCCACACTGTTTGTTTGCTGCTTAGGATAGTCTTCTCCTTGGTGAGTTTTAACATGCTTTCTGGCAGAGAGAGAGATATATCTCAGGTCAGAACTAAATATCCTCCTGCAAATTGGTACATGATCTAATGGAGTTTCCTTTTTACATAGATTCGTAATTACACTTAAGATCTCTATGACAGAATGTACAAAGTCAGCACTGTTTACCATGTTACCAGAAACAGGACAAATACTGGCAGAGGGTTTATTTTTAAGATTTAAAGATTAACTGTAGTACAGATAGATAATAAAATAATCTTTATGTAATCTTTGAACATTGATGTAGGAAGAAGGGGACTGTAGATTTGCTTGTATGCATGAGCAGAATTCCACTTAGTTTCTAGTTGAAAAGTCAACTCAATGTTCTTCTATTTTTCTTATATACTAAGTATTTTTAAAACATCAACAAGATTCACAAGACCTTGCTTATCATATTTTGTCTGATAAATCCTGAGAATGAATGATACACTTTAATCTTTTGTTGTACATAATGTAACTTTTTTTTTGCATACATGAGTCTTGCAGATGCAATACCTATAAACAGTTAAAGGCCATTCAAACTTTTTTTCAATCTATCTACCTAACCCATCATGATATTGTCCAAAAAGGTATAATAGTGGCAACAATGCTGAAGTGAAGGCACAAGTTGAGATACCCCTTCCTCTGAATGATTGTGGAGTTTTATATAAAGGGTCAGTGGTTATCATCTGTCCCTTCTAGCTGATCATCACACAATAGTCTTCTCTGGCCTAGGGTCATATAAAGTCGATTATGTATTTCAGTTCTATTCTCCAAAGCGCCTGATGGCAGGACAAAAAGCAATGGGTGGAGACTCATCAAGGAAAGAAGCAACCTCGAACCAAGGAGACATTTCCTGACAGTGAGAACAATTCATTAGTGGAACAACTTGCCTCCAGAAATTGTGGATGCTCCAATACTGGAAGTTTTAAAGACGAGATTGGACAACCATTTGTCTGAAATACTTTAGGATTTCTTGACTGAACAGAGGTTGGACTAGAAGACCTCCAAGATCCCTTCTGTTATTCCAGTCCTTTTCAGACTACATAATGTGTAGCAGTGGTAAATGCCAACGTATCTTTGATATTGGAATCTGAATGATAACTCAAGAACCAAATATACATTTTGAGAAACTATTCCTGATTTAATCTCTCTTTAACTATGACCACATAAACCCTGCAGAGCCATCTTCCATATTTTCAGATGTTTCTTGGTGGATAAGGACAACTCACTTAGCCATTGGGATATTAATGGGGTCAAAATAAAAAATATTTGGATTTAGAAAAGAAGGATAGTGGATCAATGAACTAGAGACACTGCTAGTCTTTTGCATTGTCATTTATAGGGCTTATGGGCTACATATATATATATATATATATATATATATATATATATATATATATATAAATATATATATATATATATATATATGTGTGTGTGTGTGTGTGTGTGTGTGTATGTATATGCATATGTATATGTATATGTTTTTTTAAATTTTCGCGGGTACTTACATGTGTGCTGTTCAGCTTCCTTCAGGTATTATCCCACATCATTGTAGTGCTTTTAAAGTTGTAGCAACGTTTCAGCAGAATCTCATCTGCCATCATCAGGTTTCTGTATTGAGTTTGTATGTGGGTCAGGCTCTCACAGCCATTGGTTTTAAATTTGAGGCTAGCCTATTGCTGTCCCAGGATGCTTTTTTCTTCATCCTGATTGGTTGGAAGTCTTGGTCTGTGTTTATTGGACTTGGAGTTTGTTTGATTGGTGTTTCTGGTTTCTTCTGTCTGTTTTGTGGCTTTGATTGGCTGGCAACACTCTGTTCCTGTGTTGGAGGCTTTCAGTGCAGCTTGGCTTCGTGTGAAAGGACGGCTATCATCTAATAGGAAGCTAGGTTTCATCTGGTTGCCTGGTTGGGGTGTGTTTGAGCTGGAGGTATCAGAGGGAGTCTGTTTGTGCCCAGGTGTTTGCCTGGTTTGTGGTGTGGAGATTTGTTTGTTTGTGAGTGCAGGCTTCCAAATGATTGACAGTCTGCTGGAATCATCTCTTCTATTCATGCTTTCAGGTCTTTTTTCAATCTCTATGACTTCTCTGATGATTCTGTGGCTGGGGTTTTCTATAGTGGCTGGGGTTTTGGTGCCATTGAAGTTGATGTTGTGACCTGTGGTTTTCATGTGTTGGACTAGTGAGGTGTGTTCCACCTTTTTTACTGCATTTTTGTGTTCATCCAGGCGGGTACTTATTCTTCTATTGGTCTGTCCAATGTATGTGGCCGGGCATGATGCACAGGGAATTTCGTATATGCCTTGGTTTTCCAGGTCAATTTTGTCTTTGGGGTTTTTAAGGATGGCTGCTATTTTTTTGTCTGTTTTGAAGGCAGTCTTGATGTGATGCCTGTGTAGTATCTTACTGATTTTGTATGTAGTACCTCTTATGTAGGGCAGGACAGCTGTTCCATAGGTCTGTCTCTATTATGTCTTAGTGTGTTTTTGTGGATCAAGCTGGTGATTTTGTTTTTGTGGAAGACGTTGGCTGTCAGTACTTTAGTCAGGGTGAAGAAAAAACTATTCTGGCTCAACAGTAGGCTAGCCTCAAATTTGAAACTGAAACGGCTGTGAAAGTCACAGACGAACTCAATACAGAAGCCTGATGATGGCAGATGAGATTCTGACGAAATGTTGCTGTAACTTTAAAAGCACAACTACAATGACGTGGGATAATACCCGAAGGAAGCTGAACAGCATACATACACACACACACACACACACACACACACACACACACACACACACATATATATATATATATATATATATATATATATATATATATATATATATATATAAATTTTGATGATGATGATGATGTAGATGAAGTAGCCTCAGGGAATAAAAAGGGCAGCAAGAACATTACATCTGAATAAATAAGCATCAAATTTATTAAATCATGAATAATTTAAGACCGGTACAATCATTAGCTTTATTCTCCATGACACAGGGGTAGGCTGGAAGGGAGAGGATAAGGAACCAAAGGATGGCATGATCCAAAACAGGCCAGTTGCAAATCCCAATCCGAAAAGAAAATGTAAAATTAAATAGAGAGGTGCCGGAAAGGGAGCATACTGTACACAAAATACTCAATTCCTAGTTTTTTCTCTTTTAAAAATGGCTAGAAAAAATTCATCAAAATGCAGCACTTTTAATCAGTTATTTACATTTCTATGTTACAGTGACAAAAATGTACATCTTAAAGAACTTTTTTCATAAATGGTTCCACTGGAAACAACTAGATCAAAACAGCAACCTTTCGTTCAACAGCCACATTTTTTTTCATTCATTTTCCTTAAAAGAGAATTGCCACATTTAGACGAATTTCAAGACACAATATATAAAAAAAGTATTAACAGTACAATATTTTAGGTTGGATTTTTTTTTTTTGAAAAATATACCAAAAAGGAGGCTAGCCAAACCCTCCCTGTCTCTGCATCAGCTTAAAAACAAAATGGCATCTAACGTGTGATATATGAGTTGCACAATTCTAGACAGTTCTGTAGCAAAGAGAACAGAAAGTTCCAATTTCTAACTCATTGAGAATGTTGCATAGTCTTGTACTAAAACAACAGGAAATCCTGCCAGCTTTGTGCACTGGGACATGGGGTGGGGTGGGGACAAAGAAAAGCTGGAAGCAATCTGGATGAAATATATGTTGTCATTTTAAAAGGAAAAGGTAGACATTTACCTCAACTGAACTAGTTTTTTAAAAATGTGCGTAACAGGCAACCCTGCTTCCCGAAGTTTTAGAAGTTACAGTTTGTGATAACTTAAAAAAATAAAGCAAGTTTCCATGTGAATAATTTCTTGGTAAACTCAGCAATTTCTATTAGAGAGCAAGAAAAGTTCAATTTTTTCTTTATTTATGGCAAGAGGCAGCTGGCAGCAGAAAGACTCAATTAAAGGTGTCAGTAAACAAGGCTCTGAGTCATCTCAGCTGTCAACCTGGGTCATAACTCAGATGTCATTTTTGTCAGCCTTATAATCCCAGCAAACATTTCTTGTGCCACTTGAGGTAGCCATATATAGGCAAATTTTTAACTCAAGACCATTTCTCCAATCATTTCATTCCCTTAAAAAAACAAAAAGAGCTTCCCTTTTTTTGAAATATTCAGCTAAACTCTTTCCCCCAGGAGATTCAGCAGAGAGCATTCATGCACAAGGAACCATGATTAATATGCAACCATTTCTTATAAAAGATGTTTTGCATACATTAAGTAAATTTACAGGGAGTCATGTTGTCAAAGAATAAATATCCATACATTGCATTTCTATGGAAATCACTTGCAGCAAGAACTAGGAAAAAAATTACATAAGAACAAATTCTAAATATTTGTTTCCATAGATTACGATACAGTCAGATTTATACTTCACTCTCCTGGCAATCATACAAATGATGTAACTGGATTGTTTCCTTATTTCACAGGCCAGTTGCCATTTTGAATCAGATAATTGGATTTCTTGAGTGTTTTCCATATATAAAATTGCTAAATGGGCAAATTGGTGCTCTCCAGGTGTATCACAGCTCCCATGTTGTGATGATTGGACATGCAGGCAAGCTCTCATTGACTTGTAATTGAGAGGCTTCACTGAATCTTAGAAGTAGATAGGAAGATATCTGTTATATCAACTATCCCAGATTTGTCTGGAACAAATAGAGATACAATCCCTTTTCCTAGCAGGAAATAGACACCCTGCGGAGATGCTCAGCAGAACATATATATGCAATGTGTGACAGCTGCGTACAGAAAGCATAGCAGCTGGAAAGCTGGTGTCCACATCGATCTTGGTAGGTCCCTTGGCAAATCAAATGAGGAAATACCTTCCACTATTCCTTAAGGAAGACGTCTCCAACCATGGCAACTTTTAAGCTGGCTGGGGAATTCTGGGAGTTGAAGTCCACAAGTCTTAAAAGTTGCCAAGGTTGGAGACTTTTGCCTTAGGCAATATACACAAGTCATCTGCCTACAATGGAATCAACCATTTTCATAGATGGCAATTTCTTGTCTAATGGGTAGTGGAGAGGGGAAATAAAGCTCAGATTATATGCCATTCTAGAATATATATGTCTCTGATGCTTGAACGCTCATTCTGAACTAATTCAATACTACAAATTAGAGGCTAAGAAGAGAATGCTCTCCGTATGAACAAAAATAATCTTCCTGCAATCCTGGAATATTTAATCAAGCATTTGGAAGTTTGCATCTCATAGTTTTGCTTTTAAAAGCAGAAGGGAAGCAGGGCACTGAAGAGCTAGATGGACCTAGGACAATGGTTGGATCACTTTAGGATTATGATTTACTCTGGTCCATTTCCAGGAATCAGATTAGAATTTGCATTATACCTTTTTTTTCTATTTTGCTAAGGAAAAATAAACACTCAAGAATTCGTCCTTGATTCAACAATTAATGCCCACTGTTATTTCACCATACTAAGAAAAAACATATATAATATAGCAAGGTCACAACAAACTCAAAAGGACAATGGGTTGAGTTCACTAAGAGCAGAAAATCATGAGGTATAAGAAAAGCTACCCACTGAATAAATTTATCATGGTAGCAAAACTGTCTGTCTGTTGCATCGTATTATCTTATAAATCCTATAAACCGTAGCAAATATTCTATCTGCATATTTTAAAACAAAGCAAAAAATAATTTTCTTTTAGTTGTGATGCCATTCAGTGCCACAAAAAAAGATTGCTTTTGCCTGGATTGGATAAACAACAGCCAATGAAGCGTTGTTTAAAAGTCGACGTACAGATCTTAAAAAGCTGTTTCCCCCTTTTTAAATCTCTTCCTTGATTTTTGTTACCTTTAGAAACTAGGGGTATCAAATATCTCATTTCATCAACTCACATCATTGTACTCCAAGAGATGACTTCTTTAGCCCTGTTTTGTCTAATTCTTTAAAAATCACAAACTACAACACTAATGGAATTAAAATACAACTGTAGAAACTTGGTAAGGCATCACTTTTAAAAAATCAGCACCCAAAGATAGCTGAAAAGGCTTTCATGTATTTGTGTGTGTGTGTGTGTGTGCACGTCTGTGTGTTGTTGAGAACCTCAGTTCTAGCTTGAGGTATAGCCTGAGAGAGCTGATAATATCAGCTATTGTTCCCCCCCCTAAATGACACCAGTTTGTGTCCAAATTTTTGTCAATCTTTTCACTGTCTAGCAAAAGCACTAAATACTTTTTTAACCTCTCTCCCAAGTTTTCTTCTGAGGTAAAGAAAATAAGGAAGGCTCAGAGTCATATTCTCTGCTTGGCTTTTGGTTTAAAACTCAAAAAACTTTATGGAAATAATTTTCCTTTACTTAAGACTTGGTTAAGTAAAATGGAGTATTTGTCTTCCTTTCTTTTTTAAAAAAGAGGCTCTTTATTATCGTGAGAGATTCACCAATGTTCAATCCCAAGTTTTGAAACAGGCAGCTAAAGTTAATCATTTATCTATAAATTCATGTGATGCTCTGACATGAAGATACTTATCTGTATCAACTTCATACAAGTTGATTTTGAAGAAATACTAACCCTACCTTAAGGAAATGGCAAAATAGTTCTGCCTTTTCAGGGAGCTTTGAAATTGAACCTAAGGCACCATTTTCAGCTTTGCCGAGTTCTCAAATTAGAGGAGCCATTTTCCTACTCTTTCTCCCCTGCTGGCAGCTCCCCCACCACCATTTTATAAAAGCTGTTTGACTGAAACCAATACAAGGAAATACATCCAGGCTGGTTCCTGAACTTGACAGAAAATTGACAGCCAATTTGAGGCTGTTAATCTGGAGGACTGGGAATTTAGAGGGCTTTGGGTAACAATGAATCTGCAGCCTCTCTCTTGCTCCACCTCCAGCATTGTGCAGGTTATTCTTTCTAATAATAGATTCCTACACAAGCCTTACAGAAGATGTGTGGGCAAGAAGATTTGAGTTTCTCCTTTTCCTCCCAGAAGAGGGAAAACCAAAGATTGCCTTGGTTCTGGGTGACCACCTAGAAAAATGTAATGTTGTATTCTTGGAAAAGCATAATATCAAATTTAAGAGGCAGCATACTTTCCATTCAAGTATTCTCTTTACTGTATATGCAGGACATGGTTCCTAGCTGCTTTCCCCAAGTTCTCGCTTCTTCCTGGTTCCATGCTAATGCTTGTGCCATCTCTGACAAAGGACCTCCAAAAATCATTTCTGACTGCCCTTTGAATATCAAAAAATTAGGGAGGGAGATCAAGGAAGGCTAACCATGCTAGGTGGGTAGCCATTAGGTGTGGTCCTCATGTACCCCTTGTGCAGCAATAAGGTCTGTATAAGGACAAAACAGATACCACTTACAATCATTAGAAAGCTGAATACCATTAATCCCAAGAAAATTGACACCATTCAATAAAATGGAAGCTTCCCTATGTCTCACAGCAAGCCTTTTAGAGTGGGGGTCCCCAACCCCCCCATCTGTGGATTAGCACTGGGCCACAGCATGCTAGAAATCGGGCCACGCAAACAAGCAAAGCCCTATCCGTGGGATGCAGGCGGCACGTGACACCATGCCCTCTCCAGTCTGCGGAAAAACCTCTTTCTACAATATCGGTCCCTGGTGCCCAAAAGGTTGGGGAGAATCTCCAATTTAGAGGAGTGGAGCTTCAGGAACTGATTGCTATGGGACATGATGTTATTGGAACAAAAAAACAAGAAACTGTACAGTACAGTGAAAGAACGGAATTCACTTTTCAATCTAAACAACTGTCTTTTCTGAACTTTGTTGAACATTTGGCATAGTTATGAAATGATCCTAAAACCCAAATGAATGATTTGAGGAAATGACACCCCTATGTTATGTATTTGAGGCTGGTACCCACTGAATTGTTGTGAATCCAAGACCAACATACTGGAGCCTTGTTTTTTTTGTTTTTGTTTTACTTTTCACAAAGTATTACTTTCTCTAGTTGCAGAGAAACGTTGATATCCAGATTTAAGAAGAAACTTCAGCAGTCAGAATTCTGAAGCAAATATGAAAATAAATTTTAGCAGCTTGTTTTGGTTTTTTCTTAAATGTGTTGTTCCCATACTTTGGATCATGGATAAAACACTCCATGATTGTTGCTTTACTTAGCACTGGCAACTTCAGAGGTGGTTTTATAAAGATGTTCTGCTCCTGTGCTCAAGAAATCCAGCCCAATGCTTGGAACGATATAAACAAATGAAATAACCAAAACAAGGAACCGTGGTCTCAACTTGGAGAAGAACTCTGTTTTGCATTATATATGTGAGTATTTTAAACTTCCCTATTTGTTATCTCTTTGCCGTTTATGGAATGTCATTACCAATTATTACAGCACCAGAATTATTGAGATTAGGCTGAAAAAAAAAACAACTTGGAAAAACCAGCCATTAATGAGTTTGTACAGAAGCAGCATAACTGAGATCCATTCCCTTTTTGGACCTAATGTGGCACAATGCTTCTTAGGTTCATAACTTTGATGGCAAATGTTTTTTCATATATTGCCTCCAACTCACTCTCCCCAGAGATTGTTATGATGAATGGAGTACATCTTATGTAACTTAAAGACAATTCTCTTGCATTTCAGATTTTCCTCTGCTCATCTCCCCTGCACCTTTGTAACAAAATTTACTCCAGATGTCCCTTTAAATATTGGAGCACAGATAACGGTAATCCACTTCACAAGCAGATGTTGTTTGGTCAATGGACAGACACAACTAGATAAGCATCATTGTTTTTATGAAAATAACATGTTCAGTCTCGTAGGCATGTGAACTCACAGCAATGTAAACTACAAAACAAAACAAAACCAAAATAGTGCAGTTCTTATTAAAGAAAATGAAACACGAGATATAAAATATCAGCTGGGTTGCCTGCACCCATCTTTGACACTGAATGGGGAGGCAGAGAGAGGGTGGAAGAGATTGTATTGTTCTTGCAGCTCTAATACTGAGATGTCCTTCTGAAGCAAGGTCAATTCTCTTCATGGCTTGATGATTCATTTTTCTAAGGGAGGCAAAGGATGGACCACTGGAAGCAATCATGTCTAGTTCTATTCATAATGTTGACTCCAGGGATGAGTCAAGGATATCATCATGATGGCTATTGCTGTTGGAGTCACTGTCGTAACTCTGCGGACTTGAATAATTAGCTGCCTCCTGCAACCTCATCAGCATGTTCATCTGGTGAAATACAGAAAGGACAAAAATATTACTTGACCATCATGGTCACTTATCTCTCTGGAGTAAACTGAAGCAGACATGGATTTCATGAACTGTCTCTGGAATCAGCAATTTGGCCTGGGCTTTGAGCATACCAGGTCTATCAACAGCCTTCACTGTTGGCTCTGTCCATATCAGTGTGAGCCTTTAAATTGGCATTCCTCAGTTTCATAGGACTTCCACAGCACAATAAAGTACCACACATTACAGATTAAAACATATTGTATGTGCACTCATCAAGAAAGTTTTCCTAATACTGTTATAGAGGATAAAAGGATCTGGTTTTATGACTTAATGGGATTGTCTACATTTCAGCAAAAACCCAGTCACTATTTTTTTTGCCATCATAGATGGAGTTGCTCTACCCACATGACAAAAAAAAATTCTTAACTAATTCTTTCCTAGGATAGAATTGGATACATTGACTTATATTATAATAGGGAGGATAACTATATGGAAAAAATAAACACACATTGGATATCCTGACTAGCACTGGTTGAATAAACATGGCTGAAAATTCACTGGTTGAAAATTCAGTATTATGTCAGATCGATATGGTTTAATGCCACTATGACTTTTCCACTTGCCACATAATGTTATCAATACAGAAGAAACAGCTTGTTGTTCATTTGCAGGGTTTCAAACAGTGCAGCAGTTCCATATGAAGCCACAGAAAATTTCAGCAATTTCTACAATGGCGCTGGGTTGTAACATAAAACAGTGTCACATATATGGACAGCCTTATTATAGAGACAATGAAGCCATGTTTTGTAACAAATATTCTTTCCTACAAATTTTCAATAACAGCTGCATTAGGTAATCAATTTCTTTATCCTTAGTTCTAGTCAGCACATTTAATTTAACAAAACTTATGGAATTGCCCAGTTCCTAGAGTCTGGATCAACATTTTTGAAGGATTCAATTATTATAAATGTAAGTTATTAAAAATATTTGTACTCAAACTTGCTTTAGAACAATAAAGGGAATCCTTGACTTACAACAGTTCATTTCATTACCAAAGTTACAGCAGATTTATGACCATTTTTTACACTTACAATCGTTGCAACATTCCCATGGTCACATGATCAAAATTTGGATGCTTGGCTAGTGATTCATATTTATGACGGTTGCAGTGTTCCGCATTTTGCAACCTTCTGATAAGCAAAATCAATGGGGAAGCTAGATTCCCTTAACTATTGTGTTATTAACTTAACAACTGCAGTGATTCAATTAAGAACTGTGGCATGAAGGTGGTACAATGGGGCAAAATTATCTTAATAAATGTTTTATTTAGAAATATTGGGCTCAATTGTGGTCGTAAGTCAAGGACTACCTGTGTCAACCCTGGAGCCATCTTTAAGCGTTTTCAGGGTTGCCACAGCAAGGCTGGATGGAGCTGTGGGAAAGAGAGGGGTGAGTAGAGATAGTGGGGGATCATGTAGCCAAAATAACATTTTTTTTCTCGGTGGACCAAGGACGTTCTCACCAGCACCTGAAGGGAAGTGGATAAAGGACTCCAGGATGGAAGGAGGGGCCTGAATGGGGCATGTGATGTTAAGGGGAAGAACTTTGGACTTTGGATTCAATGGGGAAAATTCAGGGTTTTCAGATTCAGGTTTTCATCAGATGTGCCGATATAACATGCCTAATAAATCTATCATTTGAGGAAGCCTTTGGCCTTGGAGTTTTGATTTCATCTGGGATGTCACTTGGAACCCTGACAACCTGTATAAAACACAGTATACAAAGCCCCACAGGAAGTTCATTTCTATCCAACATAATACTAAATTCCTAGTACAAATCACAAAGCACCGTTATGCCAATTTGGACTGTACCTTTAGAATATTTTACAAATTAATTTGGAAACATAGCCTTGATACTTCCCAGTGTTTAGTCATTTATCATCTAATGTCTCATATATGAACAACATTGTACTGAGAATCTCACCAGAGGGTCTCCTTCAGTATCACTTGGTGGAACCTGTTTGCTGGTTGAACCTTCCCGTGGCATAGAATAACCATCAAACCCAACATCTTCTGGACGCAGTTGCAGCAAAGGAGGCCACTCGTGATGTTGTGGGGTAGCTGCCCATGGATAAGTGTCCATCACCCACTTGGCAGGGTCCTCCCACGGTGCTCTTCTACCGTACAACTGCAAGCAACAGTACAAAGCCATTCTGAATCAAAGGGTTTTATATTGAGCTTGTTTTTAGTCACAAATGTATGGCAATGTTCTCATGTTTTTTCCACTCATGGGAGCAATCTTCCGATCTTGTGTTTGTGACAATGGAAGTTTGAACAAGCTTCTTAATAAAAGAAAGTAAAAGATGGGAAAGCAGTGGTCCCCCAGAATGTCTACCATGTTCAAAAGGAGTTTGACAATGTGGAGAGAAAACAAATAGAGCAGAGATTGATGTTGTTGGGTTTTTAAAAATCTAAACTACTGGACTTTTTTTAAAAAAAGTTTGAACAGAAGTATCTGTACTTTTGAATCTGTGTCTTCATTTAAAGAAAAATGCAGAAAGTAGTGCTGTATACATACTTTATACCTCAACTCCTGAATGAGAGCTGGGACATAAATCTGATAAATGAATGAATGAATACCATACATGCAAAAATTGGAGTAAAATACATTCGAGACAGAAGAACAAATTGGCATTTTAGATCTAAGCCAGAAATGATTTTTGAAAAACCACACACCTAACCATACAGAAAAAATAATATTCTGCTCAAAGATACAAATACATGTGACCAATGATGCCTATGACATGAGTTATATTCAATATTCAGGGAGGAAGATTCTCTTCTCCTACCCATATTCTTAGCAAAAAGTACAACAAAGGCTTTGTGAGCAAATATGCCCACTAGGTGTCACCATATCTTCCAAAAGCAAATCATAAATTAGGGGAAGCCACACAACTTTTGAAGAATGCTTCTTGGGTATTCAGCAATTACTGCAGGAGAGTAGGTGGAAGAAAATGTAAATACTGCCTCTCCCAACTTGATGTCTTGTAGCTCTGTTGAACTTCAGGTCCCATTACCTCCAGAAAATGAGACCAGAGTTCAGCTTTGCTGATTAGGTCATCTTGCAACACATCTGGAGAACAATAGCTAACAGCTGAATTAAGGGAGACAACTCTAAACTGTTGCCTACCTCAACTCTTCCTCTTTTTATTCCCTTTCCTCTGTAATTATAAGCAAGATGGACATTACATAATATTCATCTTTCTAAGTTGTTGTGGAAAATTTGGGGCTCAAGAGTTACGGTGAATATTTAAATTAAAAAAAAAAGTTTTTTAAAAAAGTTCTTTATTCCAAAGACAAAGGTGAACCTGGTAAGTCAAGACATACTAGCATTCAAATCCAATTTTTATGGCTCGCACAGGACTGTGCAAAGCTTCAAAGGAGCCATTTCCCTCAGGCAAGGCACCTGGAAAGCTCACCTTTGATGCTGTTTCCTGCATGAAGCAGCACAGCCTATCCACCCACCCAATTCCTACAGCAAAGCAAAACGGTCTTGCGGCTTGGCTTCCCCTCATTTCATAGGCCTCCTTCAGTGCTTCCAATAATTGGAAACTTCTATTCAAGCACAGGAAGCTTGGAGAGCATATAAAGTGTCCTGGCATGGCCAGTGGTTTCAAATGCTGCTTCCTGCACTTTTTTACCCAGTGATATTTATCTTAAATTTATCTTCCCTTCATCCCTGGGGGTGGGGGAAGTTTCTGGAAATGATTTTTGCTGCTCTAGATGTTGCCAAACTCACTTCTGGGTGATCAGGTGGTTATTCTTGTTACAAGTAGCAATGAAAGGAGTGGCAGACAGCGGGACCAAAGCGATTTTGGCTGCCTCTAATTCAGTCTCAGGTATAAGGAATGTGCAGGAGGAATTTCTGGTGCGGCTCTACCTAATCCAATACATAATTTAATTGGGACTTTTACTCCTTGCATGTAGGTTAGGAATTCCAGGATCTTCAACATGGCTGGAACATACTAACTGAGAAATACAGCATTGGTGGGTTGCTCCAGAGTCGAAGTAAAACTGAGGAGTTTAGTCTCACTTTATATTTTGAATCCTTCTCTCTCAATTCAAGCTATCCACAATGTTGTTACTGTGGGGATAAAATCACTGGAAACATTTCTAGCTTGAGGCTATTTCACATATTGCTAAGAAGTGAAAGTGGCTTTGAACAGCAAAAACTCAGTAGTTCATCTTGCCTCCCTGTAAGGTAAATTTATGTTCTTGAAGACAAATGTTTGATACATTCGCAGTTTATATTGTTTGACATGCAGTTAAACTTTTTCAATAAACTGACCTGTTGAACAACCTGTTTAATATACTCGGAGACAGATGGATAAGCATTAGGCATATCAAAATTACTGCTATGCTACATATGTAATAGATATTCATGCAAATATTGAAAGTTAAACTCAAATATTTACAGACTGTTACAGTTTAAAAATAGAGAAAGGCATTATTTCCTGCTCAATTTCTATAATCAGAATAATATATAGCTTATTAATGTGCAAATAACTATTTAATGTCAAGAACTGGTTTCTGAATCATGATAAATTAAAATTATAATTTTCTCTTGACTCATCTCTTCCCATTACTAGTTTTCTGTCTTACAATTCCAAGGTGGTAAATTATATCAATGTATTAGAAATATACATTGTACGTGTGCATGAATATTTACATTAGATGGCTATATAGAGAATTGTAACTATTTAGAGCTAAAATGATATGGTATAGTTTTTTTCTTTTGTAAACATTTTCTATGTATTTTGGTTTCAGAATAAGTTTATTTAAAGTTGAGTATGGCACAAGAGGGGAGAGGTAACAGCCCTTTTCAGGAGCTGGCGAATAACCAAGGTGGAGCCCAAGTCAAATGTTTATTTAACTTTCCAATTTTGTATTTTCAGAAAAACTCAAACTGGAGCAGTGGGGGTTATTGCAATGGTCTATTCATGGTTTAAAATTCCCAGTGACTAAGACTATGCTGTATTCTTTCAATGTGCCCAAAGAGTCACCGAGTGGCCAGAAAAAAGGGCAGGTCCTATTCTTCATTTCAAATTCATAAAATGTGTTTATATGCATTAAAAACCCTGAAGAGAAAGAGAGAACAGCCAAATGGAAATGAATGCCAAATGTAATATTTCTTCATTTGATAAGTGCTAAAGTCCCTGTAGCTCACAGAGATCGAGCTTTTTGCATCAGGATTAAAATCCTGTTGTTGATACAACCTGACCTCAACAAAACAATTATTTACATTTGGAAAGAGAAGTCTGCACTAGGGCATTAAAAAAAAAAAAAAACACCACTTCAGTTTCCCTGAGCTGGTTCCCTATGTTGATGCAGCTTGAATGCCTTCAGTGGACTCATTTTATATGTCTATCCTTATATGTCCATCCTACTGTACTAACAATACTCAAGCTTGGAGAATATTAGTTAGACACTATCTAAGGATTCCTAGCGGATTTGTTCCAACTGCCTGCATTTCCTTTCATATAGCAGAGAATATACGCCCTCATGAATGATCACCATTCCATCTACTTGAAGAGGAAGACGGCATCAGCTTGCTCAGAAATGCAGGAGTCCAAAATGACATTCCAGGAGAACAGCCCTTTAAAAGGGAAATGCCTTCTTAAAATGGGATAATGAAAAACTGAGAATAGTTATAACACTCTCTAAGCAGTTTACAAAGTCAATGCATTCCCCCTAGCAATGCGGGTCCTCATTTTACTGACCTTGGAAGAATGGAAAGCTAAGTCAACCTCGAGCCAGTCAAGACTAACTCCTGGCTGCGGGCAGAGTTAGCCTGCAGTACTGCACACTAACCATTACGCCACCAGGCATAGTTATTAAATAAGTGAATAAACACGTGAATAAATGGATGGATGGATGAAGGTAGGTAGGTAGGTAGGTAGGTAGGTAGCCAGCTAGATAGATAGATCTGAGTCTCAGAGAAGTTAAACAGGACTGATATTTTCAATTCCATCTGGGAGAAGAAAGGGAGATTATAACAATCCTTTACAAAAACAAAAATTGGGGTGATTGTTATGTATTGTATTTGTCATATTTATAGCTCTAGTTTTGTAAACTATGCTTACCTGTAGCCCTTCTCTGACAGCTTCAAGAAGATAGGGAACAATGGAGTAGTTCCATAGGTCAGTAAACCAAACCCTTGACCCATCCACATCTAGAGGGCAAGAGAGAAACAGGCGTGGACCTGCGAAAATGAAGAAAAATGTAAAATTAATTATTTTCAGTAAGGAGGAACCAATGCATTTATTTTAACCATAACATTATACAATGAACAAGAGAAATAAAAAAGGCATATAATGAAAATTTAATTTTTCTTTATTTTATTAAATTTCTTACCGATAGTAACATCTGAAGAACTGTGAGCTTCCAAGAACTTGTTGAGATGTTGCCAAACTTTGGGAATCCAGTCTACAATCTTGATTAATTCTGCATTTCTTATCTGACCTCCAATTTCTGTTTCAATGAGTTTTCTTCTCAAGAATCGAGCAAGAAAGCCCTTGACTGGCTCAGTGTGATTGGCACATAGTACCCATCTAAAGTTGTGGTGCAGCTGAAGGTTAGGTGTTGAGGAAGTTGCTTGGTTCATTGTTCCAATGATATAAGGGCTGTAGGGAAAAAAAGTTAGCCAGCATTTATTTTCACAAAAACGTTTTTAAAAATTTACATTATCATCTCATGTGCTTTTTTGCTTCCTACTCATAACATGGGAATAGATTCTAACCCAGAGTTATTGTGGTGCTCCTCCATACTAGCTGAATTTCTGGAATGCTTTAGAATATTTTATTTACTTTTCAGGGAGAGGGTCAGTTAATTTTTTGAAAAATATTTTTAATATTGTGAGAGAGAAAAAATAAAACATACAGATTTAAAAGAGGAGGATTTCTGGAAAGGAAAGTAATCAGCATGTGAACCAAAAAATTGAGAAATGAAAGCATGAAGCAATTTTCTTGTTAAGTGCAGGAAATCAGGACAGGGCAGTTCAAATGAGTTCAGGTTTATTGCTTGCTAACATTTTCTACAAGAATCTGAACTACTAACGGTCAAAGCAAATTGACGGTAGATAAAGAATCATTGGAATTCAAAGTGGTCTGGACTTAGATCTCTTGTAGGCATGAAGGGACTTGAAACTGGTGACATGTTTGACTCTTGGACTCAATCTGGTCATTTGCTACACTTCTCCAACATACTGCCCTTTGGATGTCCTGAATTCTGCTCATGGTAGAATTCAGAATCTATCTGAAAGGTACAGTACTTGGTGAAGGGTATAGATCAGGGGATAGACAACCAACTATCTTATATATTTTCAAATTACTCCAGCCATTCTGTGCTATAAATGAAAAGAGGCTAGTTTTTTTAAAAAGAAAAGACTGACATTGGCAGAACTCTGCAGAAAAAGGCTGGTAAAGACTAGTATTTTCCATCTATCTCAAAGCTTCTGATAATATTGAATCTTTAAAAAGCTTGAGAAGTTTCTATAATCAAAGCATGGGAATATTTGTTTTGGGAATCTCCTAGTTTTGTAGACCCAGATAAAATGAAAAGCCAGGAATCTGCTCTAGATGTTTTTTTTAATTTCTGTTTGCTGTGTGGTCATGTCCTTTATGACTATCGGTTGTAGAATGTAGCATTTAATTTCAGCTTTAAATCAAATCTCAGGGTATATTCAGGGTATAATTTCTCTTTAGAATTTCTTGTGATCTGTAATAATAATCTGAAAGGGAGTTGATTTATTTTTTGTTGTTAATTTTTAAACATTAACTAATAATTAACATTTCTTTAAACAAAAACTTATGAGTTTTAGCAACACACACAAACTATATTGCTATTAAACAATTCATGTACTAATTTGAATGAATCTTGAGTTAAACCTTTGGTTGCAGGATTTATAATAGTATTTGTTTTAACTGATTTAGATATTCAGATAGAAATGTATGCTCACTTAAGAGAAATACTCACTTCTGAGTTGAACTAAAAGCAATAATATTTAACTAAATTTTATTTAAAGAAACAATATTCTGCTTGTGGGCACCGAAATCAGTTAAATGAACATTCACAGAATATGTTTGTTGGTAGAGAAACAGACTTTCCACCATGAAAAGGTAAAACAATGACTGTTACCATTTGTGGTACTTGCAGTTCAAAAGCCCATTAAAGATTTCTCCTAGAGAGCTGACATGATGTAAATTATCCAAGATGATTACAAGAGGCATCTCTACGGCATTATTTTCACTGCTACATTGGTCTGCAAGGTTGGAGAGGTATTGCCGGAGTTCCTGTAAAAAGAAAAACCAATGTAGTAGGGGGGAAAAAACACCTGGCTTGCAATTATGATTTGGAGATCTTGGAAGGTGATGAAGACTGTTTGGTTCAATTCTAAAAGTTCCTTGGAAAAATACAGCAGTAACCACACCACAACTTAGTTCTTTAAAAAACTTATTTTGAATTATTCAGGTAAGCTGGTTATCTAGCCTGAGATAACTGTGCACTTTTGCTTAATCCTCAAATGGTGATTCTCAAAGCATGTAATTGCTTCTCCAGATGTTGCGAGGTCTACCTTGATCTCATATCTCAATAGGAGGTAGTATCTAAAGTAGGAGTAGAACAGAGCCTATAAAAAGTAGTAATTATGAAAATCTGGCATTATATGCCCAGATAATGAAGAAGACAGAAAAGAAGTAGCACTAACAGGCTTGGAATTCCTAAAGGATTAAGACACCAGTTAAGACACTTTCAGGAATGCCACTGTATAGGTGGATTTTGTAGAGTATTAGTACAAATTATCATTACAGGAGACAGAAGAGGAAATCCAAAAAGGCATTAATTAGTAACCAAATACCACTTCTCATTATATAGAAGGATCCCTCTTCTCAGTCTCTAAGATACATCATAAATCATATCAAATCTACTATTCAAGCAAAGTGCCTAATACAGTATATCTCCAATCTTGGTAAGGTATAAGAACTCATTTCTTATGAAATGTTTGCTCTGGAAAATAAATTATTTGTGAACAGAAACAATATTCACAAACAAAGGCAAATTCATGTGTCCCAAGATAGTGTTTCTGGATCCCACCTGGGTCAGTCAACAGGATCAGTCTTTCAAGCTTTCATGCCCATGGTCTAGCATGAGTCCAAAAACTCGGAAAAGTAAAACTCTGGTTCCTATGTTCAACACAGATTGGATCCAGAAACAATATTTTCCCCAATTGGGTATCTGTAACACTCACCTTACTGGATTTGTGATCCACATTAAAGGTTGCAATAGCACCATCAGCCAGCTCCCTGCCCTCTCTAAGCACCATATATTCAGACAGGCGATTGGCTAAGTATGTCTTTCCAGTGCCGCTTGGACCAGATAAAATGATTCTCCGATGTTCTATCAAGAGTGACACGTAACGTTGTAGAATTGGCTTTGGGATTAGAGACTCAAACACCAGACCATCCAAACTATTCTCTATAATACCTGTAATATTAGAAAAACACAATTTAAACCTTTTTCTTGCTTTTATTATGTCACTTGCACAGGGGAGAAATGGTACTATTTCATATATAATATCTTTGAACTTTGTCATTCTCAAGCTCTTTAATTTTCAATTTTTATTAAATAGAACGAGGAGGATTATGCAGTACAATAGGGTTCAGTGGAATAAATCCTAATCAGTTATCAACATTTTATAATAAAGAACTTAAAAAATCTATCATCATGTAAGCTACTGAATTAAAAACATGCCATACATGCAGGAGTGGGATTCTCCTGGTTCGGACCGGTTTGGGTGAACCCTAGCTCCAATGATCAGCTGGTTCCAAACTAGGTTATTTCCCTAAAGTAACATGAAAGGTAAGTAATTTTGAAAGGTGTGTGTGCACACACAAAGGGCATGATTAGCAAACTGGTTGTTACACTGGCAGCATCCCACCACTGAATACATGGTTTTTCAAAAGGAAAATAAAATTTAAAAATTCTAGTTCTGACTAATGAAATGAATAGTACATTTCTGTTGTCAAAGTCAAGCTTCCCACAGAGTTTTTAATTTGACTCCTCCAGCAGATGTGATCCATACCTGACCCGTCACAAGATCCATCAGAAGACCCTCACCTGAACATGACCCTCCCATCACAAGACTTACTGACCACTTGAAACCTTTAAAAGCAGAACACCAACACTGACATTCCCTAAATTCCACTGTATGTTACCTAGCCTGGTAACAACCCCAAGCTCGGAGAATGAATCTCCACTCTTATCCTACACTGAGCTATTAGAACAATTAATTAGTGGAACAAGTTGCCTTCAGAAGTTGTGGGTGCTCCAACACTGCAAGTTTTTAAGAGATTGGACAACCATTTGCCTGAGTTTCCTGCTTGAGTAGGATGTTGGTATAGAAGTTCTTCTGTTATTCTGTTACCATGTAAATGCTGTGAGAAGTACATAAAAATGAATCAACAGACTTTTGATAATCTGATCCATAGGATGCTTTATTAGGGAAAATACTGCAGTATGGACCCCTCTTCTCCAAAACCATGTTTAGGAGAAAAGGAGACACATCCATTCAGTGAATACAGCTTATATAGGTTTATCAAATCACATGGTTACATAATACTTCCTGTTTCCTATATATGGACATTATGCAACATTTTCATAAGAAAGTTCCAACCATTCATGGAAAACTCCCAACATTCTCATTATAGTCAGATTTCCTGTTATTCAAATTCCAGAAGATTATAAGAAAACCATTAATAACTCTTAATGTGACGTCTAATGTCAGAGCGCCCCAGCACATACCTCTAACTTATGTCAAGTACCTAGTTTTGCAATTTGTATAATTTCTGGCAGAAAACACATTACATAAATGTTCTGAGCTTCAAAAGTTCAGACTGCGAACACAAAATGGTTTCAGTTCAGCTCTTTATATTCTCACGTGTAATAACCAAATTTTCAGCTATAACAATGCAAAACTGTATTGCAAAGCTTTCTGTTGCACTGTCCCATTTGGGGCAGGTGAGGGCTGAATATCTTCCTTTCACAGATGAACCTTCAAAGTTCTGTCATATATTCGTTCTCTGTCCTAATCTGTGCGTATATAATATAATCCCAGTTCTTGATCTTAAGCTTCAAGAATTTTATCAAATGCCATTAAGTTCGGCTTTGTTGGGTTGCAAATGTGGGTCCCAAGCTCTATTGCATTTGTTTACTTCTCTTGAAATAAAAGAATATTTCAATGATAAACAAATAATACAGGTCAACAAAACACTACATAAAAAGGACAGCTTCTTTCTTTTTAATAAGTGGAAATATTTTGTGAAATATCCACTTTATTTACACAGGTGGTTCTTGTTATTTGTGGCTTAATAACCACAGATAACAAAACTGTGGATAATGAGACCTTGAGAAAAGCTCATGCACAAAGTACCTAAGAACACTGCAGAAAGCTTCTTCCAAACAAACCCATCTGCCCAAAACTGTGAAGAGTGGTAGTCCTTGTTTAAGCCCATGTCACATTGCCCAACAGATGGAAAAAGGACACAGCGGACGAGCAAAATGTTCCACCTGTTGTTATCCGCTCTCAAAAGGGGCAAAAATTTGCATAACCGGAGCGGATAACACGGACGCGGGGAGGACGCAGGGCGGATGCAAAGCGGATGCGGAACGGAAGCCCAGCGAATGGAAGCGGATGGCACATCTGCTAGGCTTCCGGGGGGCCGCAGCAAAGCGGATGCGGAACGGATACAGCGGATGCAGAGCGGATGCAGAGCGGATGAAGTGGATGCACAGCGGATGCACAGTGGAAGCCTAATGGATGACTGGCATTAATTGCGCATGCGGGGAGGATGCATTGCGTCAGCCCCGCGAATATAACGGAAGCAGCTCAGAAGCAGGTCGCCATTCAGAGGAAAGACCTGCAGCCGGACGGATTGGCTGCCTTGCCTGCCCTGCCTGCATGTCTGCCTGCCAGCCTTGCTGCCAGCCTCGCTACCAGCCTTGGTGCCAGCCAGTCTGCCTGCAAGCCTTGCTGCCTGCCTTCCTGCAAGCCTTGGTGCCAGCCTTCCTGCCAGCCTTGGTGGCTGCCTGCCTGCCTGCCTGCCTTCCTGCCAGCCTTGGTGCCTGCCTGCCAGCCTTGCTGCCAGCCGGTCTGCCAGCCTTGCTGCCAGCCGGTCTGCCTGCCAGCCTTGGTGCCTGCCTCCCTGCCAGCCTTGGTGCCTGCCTCCCTGCCAGCCTTGGTGCCTGCCTCCCTGCCAGCTTTGGTGCCTGCCTCCCTGCCAGCCTTGGTGCCTGCCTCCCTGCCAGCCAGCAACCCCACAAACATGCGGAAGCACAGCAAGCCTCAGCCATCTGCTGCCAACCCTTGCAAGAGGGACAGAGCTACCATCCCACCCCCTGGCCCTCACTCTGGTTCTGCTGGGGCTTCTGCAGCACGGGCTCGCTCTTCTGGGGCTGGGGCTTCTTCTGCTTCTGCTTCTGGAGGAGCTGATGACAAGCACTCCAGCACCAGCCACCTCCACAGCACCTGCACCCTTCACCCCTGAGACTGAGCGACCAAGAGGAGTGCCAGAGACTCATTTTTGTTTTATAGCTTGTTGTTAATGAAGTCTATTTTTGATTCACACACTTGCTTCATTTCTTTTTTTTAATAAAGTCTTGCTGGAAACTTTTAGAAATGGTTTAAGCCTTTGCATGCTTGTGGGATGGGTTAAGATAGCTGTGGGATGGGTTGAGATAGCTGTGGGATGGGCAGGGATACCTGTGGGATGGGTAATAGCTAAATAGATAAACCTCCAGTGCAAGCATAGTGGGACTGTATGGTCCACCCTCCCAGGTGCCACACCTACGGCCCTTTATTATCAATAATAATGTAATAATTATCCACACATGTCAACACAAACACAACTCTTTATTAAACGCCCTGTTCATTGTAGGCCAACCAAACATACATGGCCCAATCTCATCCATGTGATGAGATAGGCTGAAGGAAGCATCCATTAAGCATCTACCATCCTGTCTTGCCACTCCAGCTGGGGAGTTGCACCATTGTCTCGGGAGGTTGTGCTGCTTCTTTGCTTCATGTGAGGCTCTGTTGGGGCCTTGCACATCCTCAGTGTCGATCAGGTTTCGCCCTTGCCTCCATTCCCCAGGCTCCATATCCCCATTGCCTTGCTGGAGGTCCATGAGCCTGTTCTGCAAGACTGGGTAGCGGGTGCGCATGAGATTGTGCAGGATGCAGCAAGCTTCCATGATCCTCCTGACGGTCTCTGGGCAATGCTGCATGGTGGTGAGAAGTACCTGGAACCTGTTGGCCAGGATGCCAAAGGCGTTCTCCACCACCCGCCTTGCCCTGGACAGCCTGTACTTGAAGATCCTCTCTTCACGGGTGAGGAGTCTGGAAGTATAGGGCTTCATGAGGTAGGTTGTGAGGGAGAAGTCGTCATCCCCCACGATGAAGTAGGGCACATCTTGTGTGTCGTTTGGCAGGGGTTCTGGATCTGGGAAGCCCACGATGAGGTTGCCTTCCAGCTCCTCCTTGAGGTGACTGGCGTTGTATACCTGGGCATCTGAAGATGAGCCGTTGCCTGAAGGATCGATGTACATGAACTTGTAGTCAGCATCGACCATGGCGAAGAGGACAATGCTGAAGAAGCCCTTGTAGTTGAAATAAGTGGACCCGACTTGACTGGTGCTTTGCAGGCCACATGCTTGCCATCGATGGCTCCAACGTGTGGGGGAAGTTCCACCTCTGATACCACTGCTCTGCAACTTTCTTCCATCCTTCTTCAGTGGAGGGGCACTGGAGGAGCTCCTCCTTGTATTCTTCGATGATGGCCTGCACCACTTCTCTGACCACAATGCTGATGGTGTTGTGTGGCACCCTCCAGCCATTCTGCATGCTCCTGTAGGAGGTCCCTGAGGCCAGGTGGTGCAGAGTGAGTGCCACCTTGAGCCCAGGTTCCAGGCTGGGCCGGAAGCTGGTGTTTGCCTTGGTCAACCTGGGTGTCAGCCGCTGCACAACTTCGTCAAACATGGCTGGAGGCATCCTCATGAAGTTCTGGAACGCCCGAGTGACTTCGTTCCTGAGCTCCACCATCAGCTTGTTGTACAGTCCGTCCTCTGCTCTTCTGGCGAACCATCTTCGGATCCAGACTCTTTTTGGGTGGCTCCTTTTCTTCTCGCAGTAGAGTTCACAGAGCCTGCAGATGGCTTCGCACTGTTGCAGAACGATGGTGGCTGCCGAAAGGACTTTGTTACAATCCACGGTGGACATGACTGGATGCTGTGGAAGAGGAAGAGCCAGATGAAGGCTGCAGAGGTCTGCACCGCTGGGCTGCTGTTCTGAAAGTGAGATGCAGGCGAGTTGCTCCCCCTTTTTATAGGCAGTATAGGTTTTCCGCTAGGCATCCTGTAGGCATCCTCTAGGCATCCTCTAGACATCCTTAATATCCGAGATAGGTCCCCTCTGCGAACGTTTTTTCCATTTTAAACGCTTTGTTTCCGTTCTGCATCCGCTAGGCATCCGTTCTGCATCCCTTCTGCATCTGTTCCGCTTCCTCCCTGCGTCCGAGCGGATGCGAGTTGCGTGGATGCGTAGCGGATGCCTAGCGGATATAGCGGTTTGCGTAACGGATGCGTAACGGATGCAGAACGGATGAACTGGATACATTTTCCATGCAAAAGTTTTGGGCAGCCCAAAACTTTTGGAGTGGATGAAATGTCCATAAACGGATGCTGGACGGATAGAGAGGAAACCAAACGGAGGCAGTGAGTACATCGCGTTTTCGAACGGATGGCAAGGTTTTTTGTCCGTTTTACATCCTCTTTGCATCCGTTGGTTCAGTGTGACATGGGCTTAACCAACCATTGCAATGCTGCTAAGTTCACTCTTTCAAGTATGATGATTGCAGCGTCTCAATTTGCAAACTTTCCTGCTGGTTTCCCACAAACAAAGTCAATGGGGAATCTAATACGGAAGGTTGGAAGTTGCTTTGATAAATTCCATCCCAGACTTGAACCAATCCATACTCTTCCTCCTTCCAACCCAGGAGCTCCCTGCACTTGCACCACACTACAGTATATCCACCTTCGATTCATGTGCAGTCTGTGCATCCTTCTCAGCCCCATCCCTACTCTCCTGCAGTAACCTCATGCTACTTACATGGGACTCCCCACCACTTCCCACTTAAAAATCCATGACCTTAACATTACAACGGCCATAGGGACTGCCTGGATTGCTGTTTCTAACTGATTTGATCACACAACCTCATGCTTTATATGATATTGCTTAACAATGGAAATTCCACACCTAATTACCCTCATAATCTGAGGACACTCTGTACATGAAACTATGCTGTGAATAACAAGGTCTAGTCTTTATTTTCCAGTCATATATATACAAAACCTGGGCAATGGGACTATGACTAATGATGCCCACCTGTAGAACTACACAAACAGGGACATGAAAGGTTCATAGGAATGTGGTTGTATGTGACATTTCTTACCAATAGTGGTATACAACTGAAAGGGAAACAACATTTAGTCAAGAAACAAAGACAGACAGAAAGCTAATATCTTCTTATGCCCCTGAGATTCCTTCAAAGCTAACATCTGTAAAACCTACAATTACAAAGAGTTGTAACAAATAAATCAGCTACAATTTACCTTTGATTTTCACAGAGATGGTGTTGTTTTCACCAACCAGATAGCCACAGGGTAGCAGCTCGGGTGTATCTGTGCTGCTTGTGCGAACAATTTCTCCAATGTTGTACCCCAGGACACTGTCTGAATTCAACCCAAGTTGACTCATGGGATCAACATGAATGATGTATTCCTAGGAAGAGGGAGCAAAACAGAAAATTAATGCACCGATGGGATTTGGTTTTTTTTTTTTTTTGATAAGTTTTATTGATTTTTAAAAACAAACAAAAAACAAACAAAACATAAAAACATCCATCTTTCTTCTATAAATATACAAGCAGTGTATCGGTTGGTTTGCAATTTTTTTGTGCTTCGATTTCATAGTCTCCCTTACAGTTACATTACATGATAACTCATATTATCAATCAAAAATTGAATATCCTAGTATTATTATTAATCAATCATTTGACTATAATTTTGTTCATTCATACTTTGTGAGATAGCTATACTTTACTTAGTTTATTTTATAACAATTCATATAGTCCTCCCAAATCTATCCTAAAAACATTTTGTATATATAATAATAAATAAAAAAGAAAAGAAATACAACTTTATATATTCATTATTTTCTAAAATTCTACATATTCTATTATTATATTTTGTTATCTAGCCATTGATAGAAAAGGTCCCAAATTTTGTAAAATTGTTTATCCTCTTGTTCTCTAATTTCAAATGTCAATCTACTCATTTCAGCACATTCCAGTATTTTCTTGATAGTTTCCTCCTGTGATGGTATTTTCTCATTATTCCAATTTTTAGCAAATACAATCCTAGCTGCTGTTAATACATTTACAATCACATATTTTAAATCTTTGCTATATGTATAAGATAGAATTCCCAATAAAAATATCTCTGGTTTTAAATCTATATGCTTTTCAGTCATTTTTTCCAACCACATGTGGATTTTAATCCAATATTTTTTTGCATCCGCACAAGTCCACCAGTTATGGTAATATGAGCCAAGTATCTGATGCCATTTCCAACATCTTTTGGATTTATTCTTGAACATTCTTGCTATTCTTGTTGGGGGAAAATGCCACCTGTAAAACATCTTATACAAATTTTCTTTAAATGTTGTTGACATTGTCATGTTATAATTTTGAGACCACAATTTTTGCCATTTCTCTAGATCAATCCCATATCCAAAGTTCTTCCACCAAGCAAGCATAGTTTCTTTAACTTGTTCTTCTTCTAGTTTAATTTCTAATAAATATCCATACAATTTTTTAATCACTTTTTCATCAGTACCTGTCAAAATCTTATCTAAATCAATCAATTTATTATAGAAACCTTCTGTTTTAAAATCTTTTGCATACCTTGAATGTATTTGCGCATAAGAAAACCAATTCATCTTTATACCTTGTTCCTCTAGTTTTTGCATAGATTTAAGTTCACCCTTTTCATTCAAAATTTCCCCATATCTAACTGTTTGTTCCTTCTTATATGTTATAGGATAAGAAAATGCTTCAATAGTCGATAATCAGACTGGAATTTTCAAATAACATTGTCTTTTAATCTTCTCCCAATTTAACCACAGAGACTCCCGTATATGATGTCTTCTAAAATAACCCTGTATTTTAGTTCCCTTATACCATAAAAAGGCATGCCATCCCAACAACAAATCATGTCCTTCTAGTGTCAACAATCTAGTATTTCTTAATGTTATCCATTTCTAACCCATGTCAAGTTTGTAGCTTGGTAGTACAACTCCCAATTAGGCAGACCAAATCCTCCTCTAATTCTAGCATATTGTAAAAATTTTAACTTTATTCTCGCTTTCTTACCTTGCCATATATATTTCAAAACAATTTTGTTTAAATCTTCAAAGTAGTCATTTCCAAACCTAACTGGTATTGTTTGAAACAAATATAAAATTCTGGGTAAAATATTCTTTTTTATTGTTGAATTTCTCCCTATTAATGATAATTGTAGGTTCTCCCATTTTGTCAAATCTAGTGCTATCTGTTGTTTAAGTTTAGCGTAGTTGTTCTCCTTTAGTGTGCTACATCTTGCTGTCAAATGTATCCCCAAATACTTAACCTTATTCGTAACTTGAAAATTCAATTTTCAACACATCTGCCAATTCTTCTTTTCGTCTTAGTAGCATATTCTTTGTCAAAATCTTTGTCTTATCTTTGTTTATTTTCAAGCCGGCCACCTTGCCATATGCCTCTATCTTTTCCAATAGTTTTGGTGCTGTTTCTAGAGGGTCTTCTAAAATAAAGGCCAAGTCATCCGCAAAAGCTTGTAATTTAAATTCTTCCTTTTTAATTTTCATTCCTTTTATACTCTTTTCATCTCTAATGTTTCTATTTAACACTTCCAAAGTTAGTATAAATAGCAAAGGTGATAGTGGGCAACCTTGTCTTGTACCTTTTCTTATATTGATAGAGTCTGTTAATTCTCCCTCTATCATTACCTTTGCCGTTTGCATATTATATATGACTTGTATTGTTTGAATAAATTTTCTGGTGAAGTCCATCTGTTCCAATAATAATAACATTAATCTCCAGTTCACATTATCAAATGCCTTTTGTGCATCCAAAAATATCAAAGCCATTTGTTTTTCAGGGTGTGCCTCATAATATTCCAAAGTGACCAATATTACTCTCATATTATCTTTAATTTGTCTCCTTGGCAGAAATCCATTTTGGTCAGGATGAATAAAATTATTTAAATATTTTTTGACTCTCTCTGCCAATATTGATGTGAAAATTTTATAATCTGCATTTAATAAAGAAATGGGTCTATAATTCTTAATTTGTAATGGATCAGTCTCTTCTTTTGGAATAAGTGTAATGTAGGCTTCTGACCATGTTTTAGGTGTCTTCTTCTTTAACATAACTTCATTCATGACTTCTAGCAATGGAAGGTTCAGCAATTCTTGTAATGTTTTATAGAATTCTGCCGGAAGTCCATCTGGGCCTGATGCCTTCCCATTATTTTGTTTCTCAAGTGCTTCAGTTAACTCCATCATGGTTATATTGCTTTCTAACATTTTTTCAATCTCTTTAGATATCTTAGATAGATTAGCATTCTGTAAATACTGTTTAACTTCCTCCTCAATATTCTCTTGCTCATATAATTTCCTATAAAAGTCTCGAATGATTTCCTTCTTCTCTTTATTGTCGTGGCAAACTTGACCTTGATCATCTATTAACTGCGGTATTTTCCTTGATTCTTTCTCCTTTCTCAATTTGTATGCCAACCATCTACCTGGTTTGTTTGCATCCTCAAAATAATTCTGTTTAGCACTTCTAACTTTCTGTGCTAATTCTTCTTTCTCTATTAAACTCATTTTATGTTTAATTGTATCCAGTTTTAGCTTAATGTCTTTTTTCTGTGGCGTTTTCTATAGTTCTTTTTCAAGTCTTTTATACTCATCTTCTAAAGCTTCTGTGACTTGCCTTTTCCAAATATTCCTTTTCCTTGTGTAGTCTATTATCAAGCCTCTGGCATATGTCTTCATTGTGTCCCATACATTCTGGATTGAAGTGCCTTCTTTTTTATTTTCTCTAAAGAAAAAAGCCAATTTTTTCTCCATCTGCTGTATAAAATCCTTCTCCTTTAGAATGGTATTATTTAATGTCCATCTCGATCTTCTTTTTTGTCCTTTCCATTTAATTGTCACTGGATTGTGATCTGCCCAAGTACTTGTTTCGATATTTGTTTCTTGAATATTAAATATTAGTTCTGTTGAAGTCCAAATCATATCTGTTCTGGACCATGATAAATGTCTATTTGAGTAAAAAGTGTACTATTTGGTTTTAACATTTCTTTCTCTCCATATATCTTTTAAGTTTATTTCATCTATTATTTTAAAAAAGGATTTGGGGAGAGTCTTCCTATTTTGCTTTGTTGTTGTTGTTGCTATATAGTCCAGTTTATTGTCTACAATTCCATTGAAATCTCCCATCATAACTATATTGATACAGTCCAGTTCAATTATTTTCATATGTAATTTTTTATAAAATTCTTCTTGTTTATCATTCGGAGCATAAATTGCAATCAAGAGTGTTTTTGTATTATTGTCCATTATTTCCACCATTAATACTTTTCCATCTTCATCAGTAAAAATCAATTTGGCTAAGATGGTCTATTTCATATGTAAAACCACTCCTCTTTTCTTACACTGAGTCAAAGAAGGAAATATTTTCCCTAATTTTGGTTGTATCAACAATTGTTCATATTGTTTTTTTAATATGTACTTCTTGTAGACAAATTATATCAAATTTTAGTTTCTCTAATTTGTGAAAAAAATTCCTTCTTTTAACAGCTGAATTAAGTCCATTTATATTCATTGTAATCAATTTTTTCTCTTCCATGATTATGCTTTATAATTAGGTTTGGCAGCTCTCGTAGATCTTGGTTCATGTTGTTCTTTAATCTCCACCGATCCACCTACTGCGCTTTCTTCTTTTTCAGTCTACATTTGGTCATCTTGGAATTCAATTCGTGAAATCTCTTTTTCTGCCTCCTCCTCTCTCCTTCCAAAAATTTCTGCATAGAATAATTCTGCTTTCTCGACTGAGTCAATTCTATGTCTCTGTTCTTGCCATGTAAACATTAACCCTTCTGGGATTAGCCATCTATAATTCACCTCTTTTTTCAATAGCATTTTAGTCAGAAATCGGTATTGTCTTCTCATCTCTCTCACTCTTCTGGGTATTTGCTTTAAAACCACAATCTCCTTGCCTTTGTATTTCAATGTTTTCTGTCTTGCCGCTTGTAATATTTATGTTTTAATGACTTTTTTTGTAAATCTGATATGAAATTCTCTTAATAGGTTATTTCTCATTGCATATCTTGTAAAAACTCATTATATCTCATCTACTCCATCCATCATCTTCTCTTCTGTTATTTCCAAAGCTTCAGCCAATATTTCTATCATTATCTCAGCTAGATTTTGTCCTTTTTCTTCCTCTATGTTTTGAAATCTGAGATAGAATTCTGATCTGTCTATCTCCCATTTCAGTATCCCACTTTTATCTTGTTCAACCACTGTTAATCTGCTATCAATATCTCCAATTTTCTTGTCTCTTTGTTTACCTTCAATTTTTTGGAATCTCTCATCATACTTCACCATCATTTCTGGAATATTCTCCACTTTTTCATCAGTTTTCCCTGTTCTTTGTTCAATATTCTCTGTTCCTTGCTCAATATTTTCTATGCTCTTTTCAATGGCGTCTGATTTTATTTTAAGGTCTTGGATTCCTTGCATAATCACCTGTAGAGTCACTCTTTCTTGATCTTTGTCTTGCTTTAACATTGTCTGAATTTAACGTTGTCCTCCAGATGGTGGGGAGGTGGAAGTAGAAGTTGAGGAGCCAGAAGCTATAAACTTCCTACTCATTTTAAACAATTCAGGATCTTCAGGTTCTTCTAAACCCTAATCCAATTATAGAAGAGCCAATTATAATCCAAAATTAAAAATAAAAATGGTAGAGAGAAAAACCCAATAATAATAAAAAGAAAAGGAGAAAAAATTTCTTCAGGTTCTTCTTAACCTTAATCCAATCAATAATTAAGTTGAAAGGAAGGAGAAAAATAAAAAGGTTTAAAAAGAGCAAAAAAAAGCAAAAAAAAATTGAGAAAATAAAAATAATTCTTCAGGTTCTTCAACACCTTAATCCAATTGAGAATTCTCAAATAAAAAAAGTATAAAGGTGGACCAAAAGAGTAGATCAAAAAACAAAAAATCCCAAAGAAGAAAGGAAAAAAAGAATAGAAAATTTTGAGGCTTTCCCTTTAAAATATTAAGCAAAGATGGAAATATTACAAAAATATAGGTTTTAAAAAGAAAAAATGAACAGTACAGCTGGCAAGGGGGGGTAGCACGACTTAAGAAAATAAAAAAGACACACTGCACTTTATTTAGTTATCCAAGGCTCTTGTCATAACTCTCTCCAAGCTTCAAAACCAAGTTTCAATTGTTGACAGAAATCCAGAAGAACACCTGCAAAAACACTCTCCCGTGCTCTTCCCTCTATCTTATCACATAGCAATGTCCTTGAAAAAGAATTTCAAAGCTTTCTCAACTTTCTCAGCTTCGTCTAAAATATTTTCAAGCCTCTAGTTGGCAGTGTTACAAAGTTTCTTTACTCTCACTCTTCCCCTCCTTTCCCAGACAAAACGTAATAAAAATTAAAAAGAATAAAAAACAAGTATATAAAAATATCTAAAGGGAGCCTCTAACCTAAAATATTACAAAGTCAAAAAAGAAAAGAAAAAATAGATATAAATAGAGGAAAAAACCAGTCCAGTTTGCAAGTGCAAAATCATGATAGAAGTCCAGCCATAAGAAAAAAAAAAGCAAAGCCTTACTTTGACACTTCTGTTTAAAAATCACCGCTTATTCAGTTCTGTCAAAACTTTTACAGATTCTTTTTTTCCCCTTAGGGTGTCCTTTAAGGTCTTGTTAAGTCTTAGAATAATAAAAGAAAAATCCTCACCAAACCGACACACTTTCTCTTTCAGCCTCTTCCATTCAGAGCTGTCCCAACTTCAGAAGCTTTGATGGCTACCTCTCTGTCACTGGCAAAAGGGCTTCTCCTGGATCAACCAGGGACTTTGCGATATCCCTGGGATCTACAGGGCGCGCCCTTCACTCCACGGGATGGTTTAGGTCTGTTTGGACTGTCCAGGGGCAAAGATATCGGCTGCAATCTCAGACCTCCAAAATTGCATGCAGTATCGTTGCGACATCAGCTCCTCCCCCCTTTAATGGGGTTTGGGTTTTAAGAACAAAACTTCACAATCAAGTGCAATTCCCATTGTAAAGAAATGCTTTTTAGCAAATATTTAGGAAATGATTAAATGCCATCAAGTCATTCTGATTTCTAGCAACCACATATATAGGGATCGAACATGTTCTTTTATATATCCCAATGGTACACTCATCACCACTGTAACTGAATCCATCCACCTTGCTCCTAGTCATCCTCTTCCTCTCTTTCCTTCCATCTTTCCCAGTATTAATGTCTTTTTCAGAGAGCCAGTTCTTCTCATAATGTGTCTGAAGTAGGATAATTTGAGCCTGGTCATTTGTGCCTCAAGTGACAATTCTGGACTGATCTGTTCAATGAATTTGTCTTCTTGACTATCCATGATATTCTCAGGATACCTATCTTTCCCAATACCTATGTTTATTTCTATCCTGCTTCTTTGAAGTACAACTTTCATTTCCACAGGATATACCATGGTTTAATTGTGATCTTTGTAAATATAAACACATCATGGCATTTGAAGATCTTTTCCAAAGTCTTCATTACTGTTCTACAAAGTGCTAGTTTGTGGGATATTTCTTGACTGTTTGTTCTTTTACTGTTGATGGTTGATCCTAAAAAGCAGAAGCTATTGTCATTGTGACAAATATTTCCCTGTCACTAGGATTTTGTATAGAAATGTGTATAATATTCCCTGTTTAGAATGGCTGGTTTAATTGTTTTGAATCCTGAGACTGGTAATCTCTGGATATTCACCTGATTTGATGGCCTGTTTGTCCAAGTAGGTAGGGAAGCAACGGTTGATGAGTAATTTTCTATTCAGCCATATTGTCAAATGCAATTGTGCACAGTGAACATTGATTAAAAAGAGGTTGTCACACATTTAAGCTCACAGGTTGCCATAAACAAAAACAATGTTGTTTTGTTTGCTGAAATTGGGAGCGAGATTACAGAATGCAGAAGTGCATATGTGCATTAAGAAGAAATTTCAAACTTACAACTAAAGAAGTATATTTTTATGGAGAATATATTATTCATGGGATGGGTTTAATTAACCCCTGGGGGTTTTGATTGACTTAAATTCTATGGCTATATGACACAAGCATTATAGCAAAAATGGACCTTATGGACAATCAGTCAATGATAGCATTCAGAATGATTAGTGATAGCCCAATTTCTTCAAAAACTTTCAACCAAGAAGTCTAATTTAGGCATTGTTACCAAAAGTAGTGATATGTTCCAATTTGTTTACAGCTTTATCAACATAATTTAGACCAGGGGTGTTAAACTTGTGGTGTCACACTGTTGTCATGTGACATATCATGATTTTTCCCCGGTTTATTAAACTAGGGATGGCTAGCATGTGATGCATCCGACCTGTGGGCCACGAGTTTGACATTCCTGATCTAGACCAGCTGCAAATTTTGTAGTTTAATTGTGCTTAGGTATAGATAGCACTGCAAAAATTGTCTAAGTAAAAGCAGAACCCAAGCTCTCAGGCTAGACTGGATTGTCAAACCTATTCAAGCTCCAAATGTGGAAGAAGGCAATGGCAAATTCTGGAAGAATGAAGCACATTGTTCTAGAACCAGTTCTATCAGAGTTTAAACCAGATTTTGGTCCTGCAACTATCTTGGTTGTTCTGCTCGATGATCTTTGCTGACATTGAAAAATTGGTTTTCAATATCAAGTCATCTCAGGTATAGTAAACTAGTTCTTAGATAAACTTTGAGATAAGCTACGGTTCTCAAAATCTTGTACAATTAATCATACTTACCAACAAAGAATCTGACAGATTTTTTCAGCTCTCAGTCAAGTAAATTATATATGGAAAACACTGACATAGCTTTCAAAATATGGCACTGTTAGTAAAATATGTTTATTTACCTTATTTTTTAATTTAATTTTATTTTAATTTTATTATAAAAATTATTTACCTTAAATAGTCTTCTAACAACACCATCAAGAACGTCCCATTTGGTTTTTCCACTGACTCCTATGCAGCCAATTAGGAATAAGCGAGGCCTAGAATCCTAAATAAAATTAAAAGGTGTTAAAAGAAAGGTGTTCAACGCTTAGCACCACTTAGTTGCCCCAATTCCACCTCAAAAAAACAGATTACAGGGTTGTAAAAAGGAATGAAAAGAAAGGTATTCAAATAAATAATTCAATACTTCACAATATTTTACTAAGATCCAGCAGCATTGCTCCATAGTCTTTAACCAAATCTTACTCCAAAATATACTGTTAAGGATGTAAGACCTTTATATCAGACACTAATTGTAATGGAGAATAATATTTTTATTGGCAAACAATATTGCAGAATTTCTTGTATAATTTTACATATCTTTGGATCTCTCTTGTTCAATGGCTTACAAGATACTGTCCAAGCATCCTTTTTTAAATTCTTTATTTCTATTTTATATCTATTCTCTAGATATTCTTTATAACTAAACCCAAGAAACTGGTATACATCAAAATTAACATTTTATTAAGACTGAAACATTTGCTTAGAATAAAATAATTCTTTTTCTTAGATTGAAATCACATCCAAAATAATTAATTTCGCCTAAAACATGTTCTACTGACAGAAGAGTCCCTTTGCCCTTTGCTCTACATCTGATGCAGTGTTGAATCACTCCCTCCCCCCAAATTCTTTAAATTACTTTAAAACTAGAAAAGAGAAAAGCCAGAGGACGTTTTTCAGTACATACAAGACAGAGCTTGAAAATCTTTCCCCTCAAAGCTAGATTTTCTTGGTTCAATTTTCCTATTTGTTTATTCTAAATTCCTAAAGCACTAGAAGGTCAGGACTTCACAACAGCTACAACCATGGCTTCTGGCATTTAGTCTAGACCAGTGGTTCCCAAACTTTTTCGGTCCACTGTCCCCTTGGTGCTACAAACGCATCCTTGGTGCCCCCCACCCAGGAGTGGAATTCAAATTTCTATGGGTGTGGCCTAATTTCAGGGTGTAGTTTGCTGGTCACATGACTGGGTGGGCATGGCAAACCAAATACAAGTGGTCCTCACTTAATGACCGGTTGTTTAGCAAGTGTTCTAATTTATGACTGGTCGCCCCAGAGCTACTTGATCAGTTTTTGTAGTTTTGACAGCTTTAGATCAGGGGTCTAAATCCCACCCCTGCTTGTGTGTGTGAGAGAGAGGGAGAGAGAGAGGTTGGATCAGATCTCTCTCTCTCTCTCCCACCAATGCCAGAAAGCCACTGTCAGTCAAAATTCATATTAGTGGTCTCCGGGATTTAAAATTATGAGTTTGGTGGTCCCTGAGGTCCAAAAGTTTGGTGACCCCTGGGATCCAAAGGAATGAGCCTGAGAGAGAGAAAGAGAGAAAGAAAACAAAGGGAGGAAGAGAGGAAGAAAATAAAGAGAAAAGGGAAAGAAAGAAAAAGGGACAAAGAAAGAGGGGGGGATGGAAGGAAGTGACAGAAAGAAAAAGAAATGAGGGAGGGAGGGAGGAAAAAGACAATGAGATATCTATTCTAGTCCAATCATCTGCTCTAGCAGGGTTAGAAGGAAGTGTGTGTGTGTGTATTCTCCTTATAATTTACCAGTACATTTTGGTTTTGCCTTCTTCAGAATTGGCATTGTAATACATTGGGAAAAAGTAATTTTTAGGGTGGAGATCTGGTCCAATGGATCCTGTTTAAAGCCTCAACAAAATGTGAGAGCTTCCTGATAGTCTTGACCATGTTTCATTCACAAAACCTTTAACAGAAGTCAAAGATGTTTCAATGTGCTGGCAAAAATGTTTCAATATGGAAAAGGGCCTCAGCCTAAGTAGGCCTCATTCAATCTGATGTATCAGGTCTCTCTCATTTTCTGTCTCTGTCTCTGTCTCCCTCCCTCCTTCCTTCCCTCCCTTCCTATCAGACTGGCTTTGTTCTACTTTCCCGATGTGCCTGTGGGGCCGGTGCTTCGAATATGGATGGACGGATAGATGGTTGGATGCATGGATAGAGAGAGAGAGAGGCAGAGAGAGAGAGAGAGACAGGCAGGTAGGTAGGCAGGAAGGCAGGTAGGCAAATAGACAGACCTTTTAGATGAATGGATGGATGGATGGATGGACAGTTTCAACCATTGACTAGCACTGCTCCAGAGCCGGCGCCTCCAATGCAGAATCGGCGGCACGTTACATGCTGTTACAGCCGCATTCGATGTGCTGCTCCCCTGCTACCTCTTAGCGCCCTTCTGCTGGCCCCCTTTGGGGTTGCTAAGAGGTGGCAGGGGGGCGTTTAAGGCACCAGCCCTGCAGATTCACCCATTGACTAGCACCACTCTGGAGCTAGCTCCTCCAATGCAGAAGTGGTGGCATGTTACATGCAGCCATGGCTGCGTTCGACGTGCCACCCCCCACTGCCTCTTAGCACCCTTCTGCTGGCCCCCTTGGGGATGCTAAGGCAGGGGGGAGTTTGAAGTGCCAGCCCTGAAGTTTCACCCATTGACTGTAGCACTGCTCCGGAGCCTGCGCCTCAATGGGTGAACCTGCAGGGATGGCTGGCACCTCGAATGCCCCCCTGCCGCCTCTTAGCGCCCCTTTGCTGGCCCCCTTGGGGAGACTAAGAGATGGCAGAGGGACTGTGCATTGAACACTGCCACGGCGGCACATAACTTGCCACCGCTTCCACATTGGAGGTGCCGGCTCCGGAGCGGTGCTATAGTCAATGGGTGAACCTGCAGACCAGTGCTTTGAATGTCCCCCTGCTGCCTATTAGCGTCCCCAAGGGGGGCAGCAGAGGGGCGCTAAGAGGCAGTAGGAGGGCGTCGCATTGAACACAGCTGTGGCAGCACATAATGTGCCACCGCTTCTGCATTGGAGACGCCGGCTCTGGAGTGGTTCTACAGTCAATGAGTGAACCTGCAGGTCCAGTGCCTCGAACGCCCCCCTGCCGCCTCTTAGCGCCCTCCTGCCAGCCCCCTTGCCTCTTAATGCTCCCCTAAGGCATCCCACCACCACCCCAGGGGGCGGTACCACCCACTTTGGGAGCCACTGGTCTAGACTAGTAGTCTAAGTAGAATCGTACATCAGGAGCAGCAATGAAATAAGGAACAAGGGAAAAAGCATATGCTAGGGGAATCCAGGTTAGAACTCGTCTTTTCAGCACTGAAGCACCTCTGGAATGACGATATGACTTTCCTTGCCCAGCTTTTGAAAACCAAGCTTATTGTCAGGGCTCCAACAATCCAACCCCCATTCAAACCATAAGTCTCTAGCCACATCTCTCAGAGTTTTAAAAAAATCATTTACTAGGACTGAATATGCCGGTGTTACCTGGGTGCAGCCAACTCTGAAACACATCATTCATCTCACCCTTGACCCTGGTCTTCCCCCACCCCCTGGATGTATATTCTCCAATGGGACACATCCATTGCCAAGAGTCATCAATCATGCTCTCCAGTAATAATCTTGTTTGCCAGAAGCTTTGGTAGCCCATCAATTATCAATGACAATATTTAAGGTATGCATTACTTCCCCCACTCCCTTTCTGCTGACAACCCCAAAAGACCAGAGAAATATTTTTGAGTTAACCATAACAGTCAGCATTCTTGATTTCAGTTTATGGAGGTCACGTAGCATGAAAAAGGTGACAGTGCACTCAAGAGGTACTTGAAGAACATGCTGACATATTTCCTGTTTAACACTCTTCTCTAGCTATATTTTGAGCAAGATGGTAAATCTTATTCAAAGGCAAAATAGATGTTCAAGACCCACTTCAATCTGGTGTCAGATCTAGTCCTTGTTGGTTTGGGGCCCCTTGGATGAAAAACAGTATAAAAACAGAAAATAACCTCATGTAGATTCTTGACATACAACTACAATGGGGCCCAAAAGTGAGATGGTGGTTAAGTGAGTTTTGTTCCATGTTATGACCTCTCTTGCCACAATTGTTGAATGAATCACTGCAGTTTTAAGTTAATAACTGCAGTTGTTAAATGAATCTGGCTTCCTCATTGACTTGGCTTATCAGAAGGTCACAAAAGGGGATCACATAACTCTGGGACACTGCAACTGTCATAAATACGAGTCAGTGTTTGACATTTGATCACCTGACCATGGGGATGCTGCAATGGTTGCAAGTGTGAAAAACGGTTATAAGTCACTCTTTTCAGTGGTACTGGAACTTTGAACGGTCTCCAAATGAACTGTTGTAAAACAAGGACTATCTGTTTTTCTTAGCAACATGCTTAATCATATTATCATGGCCAAAAATATTTTGACTCACTTCTTTCCATTTCTCTTCCTCCTGAAAGCTGACAACTATTTTAACATGCCTGCCACCTTCTTTCCGAGAAGAACCATCGCTGGGGTCATCCAGTAGCATATCTGTTAGTGAGGAAACACAGATTTTATCTTCAAATATTAGAAGTTATTTTTGGTTTGGTTTTTGAGATTCTGACAAGCATCTTATTCTAGTTATGACTGCTACTATGTGGGCTAGAAACATGTTTATAAAAGGAAGCTGAGGTTCACATACTGTTTAAAAAAGGGCTGTCAAACTTGCGGTCTGTGGGCCGTAGGCATGACCCACACACCTGGTTTAGTGAAGGGGAAAAAAGTCACGATACATCACATGACACAGCTATGATGATGCAAGTTGACACCCCTGGTTTAAAAAAACAGCCTTTGTATTTTCAAAATGATGAAGCACAGTTTGAATAAATGAAAATCCCCTAGCAACTGGGAATAGTTATGTAAGAAACAAAGTTCACATAAATATTAACACAAAGTTTTCTTTTAAAAAAAAAATTCTACTAAATGTTTGCAATCAGATAATTGAATGTGATTTATTTTATCGAAGGTTATAACTAGAATGTCATGTTTATATTATACTTCAGCTTATAGAAGAACTATCTCGGTTATAAGAGAAAGATTTACTATCCTCGTTCTTCCATTTTAAGATTTTGGCTCTTAATTGAATTCACAGCTATAGGAGAAAACCTTCCCACCAAAGTTCCTTTCTACTCACCAAGACTAGCTGACTCTGTGAGGTTCAGACTGTGCTGTGACAGACCCATGGACTGTCTTGGAGATGATGAAATGAAAACTTGAGATTGGGCCCGGCTACAGGTGCCTTGATTTTCAGATTTCAATCGGTCATTTTCAGCTTTCAATTTCTCAATCTCACTCTGGATTAAAAAAAAACAAAACCAGTGAGGGGGGTAGAAACACAAATACATTTTGTTATATCTAAATGTGATCAATATATCATGGAATCATAGAAATGTAAACTATAATGTTTGGAAGGATCCATAGAGATCAGGATGTCTAAACTTCTAGGAAGTACAAATCTTATGTTCCAGCGTAGTCTCTAAAGATAGCCAGTCAGCATTTGTATAAACATATCTTCCAGTTACTACCTCCATCTTAAGTGGAGATAGACACAATTATATATACCTATACAAGTGGAGATAGACACATATATATACCTATACAATATGTAGATTCTAGCTGAGATCCTGCTTATTTCTTTTGTACTTTCTTTATTGACCATGTTCCAATGAACTTTTTGTTTCTCATTGAAAGATCTTGTCATTGCTAGATATAGACCAAGACTTTGTATGGAGTCAAAATATGTACACACTCTCCAAATTTTAAAGAAAAAAACATTTTCAGCTTTTCTTTCCTTGGCTGACCCGTGTGTTTTTGACAATCCTGCAACAAAAGTGTACCTTTCTAGTTAAATTGTACACCTGATATACAGGTGATTAAAGCTAGTGGTGTTTGTCATCAGCAAACCTGAATAGAATTTATTGACAACACTGAAATTACAGTTTCTCCCAGAATATTATTTTTTTGCATTTTTTTTCTATAAAATTTAAATAATCCAGAAGCATAGTATCTAAAAAAGATACAATCTTATAAAGGGAAAATTGCTCATAAAAGATGAAATGTTATTCAAATTATCATGGGTGTGGCTTGACTCTATACAGGGCGTACAAAGTATTAATATAATTTTCCATTTTTCTCTATTTTATTATACTTACCAAAATGCCTATTTTGGATACAAATTTAATTTGTACAAAATAAAAACAATAAAGATAGCAAGGTAAACTTATGAAACAAAAATTCAAGAAACAAAAGAATGTATAAGAATGCAAAACCAGATAAAGGAGGTAGAGTACTATGAATCTGCCCCACAGTGTCTTCTCAGTCCTTACACATTCAATTGTGAAAACATAAGTACAACTTTTTTGTCTAATTCACAGCCCTGCCTTATCAGGTTCCCAAAACAGCTGCACAAGCAAACAAGCAAATCTGACTGCAGCTTTCCTCTTCAGACCTTCAAGTGAAACACGTGGGAGTTGGGAAGAGAAAAGATAACCTTCATGCATAGTTCATTTTCTATGTACCTCCAATCTTTTTTATGTTTAAGTAAACATCTGCAGAGTGCTAGAGAAATGCACAGATGTAGGAAATGTGCTTTCAGAGTACAATTTTATCAAAGCTCTGAAGAGTCGCAGCTGCAAACACTGTTGTTTCTAATGAACTTCTGGATGACAATTCGTGGCAACTGTAGTTTAAGGCCCTTGTGTTGGCATTTGGTACATTCCAAACTTCCTGGTTTCAACCCAACTGAATTTTTGCTTTATCTACACTTTGCTTTATCTTTGTTTTGCTTTATCTACACTTTGGAAAATGTAAAGGTTTCCTGGGTGGACTATACATTTCCTACCTGCATCCTGTTCATAGCTTCACGGAGCTGATCCAGTTGATGAGCAGAGCTGAGGGCCTCTAAACGGATATCAGTCAACTTCATCTCTTTGTCTCTCAGCTCATTTCGCAGTTGCATAACTGTTTCAGCTTCACTGTCAATGCATTCTGAAATTCTGGGAGTTTATTAAAAATATATATATATAAAGCTAAGATTAGATTAGATTAGAATTCAATTTTTTATTGGCCAAGTATGATTGGACACACAAGGAATTTGTGTCTGGTGCATAAACTCTCAGTGTATATTCAAGGAACAAGTGATAAATCATAACTATAATCATAAAATGCATTCATCATAAATCATAAGATACAACATTCAGTGATAGTCAAAGGATACTAAATAAGTGATCAACATAATTCATACTAGCATACTAAATAAAAATTAATATAAATCATAAGATACAAGCAACAAAATTATAGTCATAAGAAGATAAGGAATAGGTAATAGAAAGTTGAGAAGGTTAACGTAATACAGCCCTACTAGATAGCTTTACAGTGTTGTGGGAACTAGTTGTTCCACAGAGTGATAGCATTGGGGGATGAGGGAAAACTGGTCCTTGTGTCTAGTTGTTTTGGCATTCAATGCCCTATAGTGTCATCTTGAGGAAAGCAGTTGAAACAGTTCACGTCCAGGATGTGAGGAGTTCTATTGGGAGGTATGAACACAATTTTAGTAAAATTAAAACTTGGTTCCCTAGGTTTCAACAAAGATTTTTTTTTACTTGATGCTAATGTGAAGATTCATCCGACATAATTATTTGAAACTGATCTCAGAGCAAGACACAAATTTATACTTATAAATTTCTTTGCTTTGGAGGCAACTGGAAGAAATATTTTAGTATATATTGTGAAGCACAGCCCACATACAACTCATTTCCAAGACTGCACAGCCATATGGAATCTTTCCTTCAGCAGCCATACAATCTGGAGAAAAGCTGTGACTATTTCAATGAGTATCAAACAGGGGCTACATTTGCACTACTTGTTCTGATCCACTGCAGCTGTTTAGCTTCTGCAGATAACTTGCGGTTGGATGTAGTGATTCTGTGGAAAATCCATTTAACTTGGAAATCCCAAGTACCTTACAAAGATGGAGAAGCAGCAGCAGTCACTTGGAGATTGATGGCCTTAAAGAAAGATTTAGACTCAGCAGGTGTAGTGCACAGCTGGGCCTCCCTGTATGATTATAGAGGGCTTTGGAAACATATTTATTTTCAGACATAAAACATTCTTTTACACTCTATACAGCCCAGGTTGAAAAAGAAAATAAAAAAGAAAAGGTGCCCTTTGTTTTCCTCGTGTCAGCAGCTTTCTCTCTCTCTGTTTCCTTCCTTTGCCTTACAAAACTAAATTCTCAATACACAAAGGACCAGGAGTATCATTTGTTAGCAGTTTTTCACATACACATTTTATAAATACCTCCTGTTTGCTTTTTTTAAAATAAATGTATAGCTGGCAAGAAACAACAAAGCACAGCAAGAATTCTGAAGGAATTCTAGTGCATTTCTAAGAATTCAGACTTGGAATGTAACCTTGAGAATGCATTAAAATTGGCCATCAAAGGAGATGTGAATTTTCAAGGAAAAGATTGAATTTTCAAGGAAAAGCTGCATTTGCGCAAATGGCGTGCATTTGAAATTCTTCCCCCTTGCTGCCATTGGTCCACAGAGCCGGAAAGCATGGAGACCACTGATCTAAACAATAAACTATAAAGTAGCTGTTGGAAAAAAATTCTCATTGCCTCAGTCAATTTCAACTACTGATCTGGTAATTCAAATTATTTTCTAAGAGAAAAAACTTCACTCTATAATTACTACTCAGAGCAAATTAGGAAACAGTCAACTATATTTCCACTTTAGAGTTACATTCATTTTCAAATATCTCACAGGTCTATTATTGAAATATTTCAAAAATAGACCTGTGAGATATTTGAAAATGAATGTAACTCTAAAGTGGAAACATGAAGGTGTCATTTCTCAAGTTTTTTTAAAAAAATGCATTCTTAATTTTGAAAGAAATTCCTGTTTTGTGCTTCAAATGCCTGTAGTGAAAATTGCCTATTATCAAATATATCAGCAGCTTTTTGTTCAACTGTTGTTTGCAACTACAGCACAAAAAGTGAATTAAGAGTTTTTATCAGTTGGGAAGATGTTAAAAAAAATGACTGAATTCACTTTAGCCTTGCAGTAGCTTAAATGAGAGGAATGAAGCAAAGAGAAAAATACATGCACATATTCCTCCATGAAGTAAAAAGGAGAAATTCTTATTAAAATATTGCTGTCTTAAATGCAGCTATTTCTTCATAAATTGAATGAATTTAAGGCAAACGGGGAAAAAAGAATGAGGAAGCAAATACCACAAGAGATATGAAGTCTGGAGATAAAGTGATGTGAAAAAGCAAATAATTTATGATGAAGAAAATCCACCTGAACCTTATAGAAGAATCTCCAGAAAAATGAGACTTAAATTTGATATAATGTAATGTTACAATATTAAAATGAAATGTATGGGGTATTTTTACTGGCAGATTCAACTTACAGGGAATTGGAATGTGAAGTTCTGAGTAATGGTGTAGATACCACTGTACCATTGTGTGGCAATTTTGGTGAAGAAGGCAATGAGCAATCTGTCATCTCCTCAATGTCGGAGTGAGAAGACGCCGATTTGGGGGACTTCTTTTTTCCAAAAGCTTGCTTGAAAGAACTGCGTAACTGAAAAGAGAAGAGCAAAGTAAACACATAATGGATTTGGGGGGAAATGCTTTATGATAATAAAGAACAAAAGAGACAAGAGCTAACATGCGACACTTAAAATAAAAGGTTACCAAGTCATTCCATTTGGTAGCAGTGCAAACTTAACGACAGAAGTAATTCCTTCCTAATTACTTTATACCTTGTTAAGGAAGAGCAGGATCTGAGTTGCTTTGCTGATGAGTGCTGGTAATGACAAGTGCTGCTTGGAAGCATTCTCCCACCTCCCTGCTTTTTTTTTTTTTTTTGTAAACAAGACCTACTCCAACCTCTTTTCATCCCAAGGACTGTTTTATTAAGATGTTACGAAAGGCTGCAGTTATGAGGTGACATGGCTCAGACAGACACTGTTGCAGATAGGGTTAATGGATGAGTTAGCTTATTTAAGATATGTCTTCCTTACCTCATTGACCTGCCACAGGAAGTGCAAGCAAAAGGGAAGGGGAAGGAAAAAAAGACAAATTTTAACAGATAAAGCCAAAGACAGGGAAAGCACTGGATTGCTCAGACAAATATTGCCCCTCTGCTCCCCCAAAGCAGGCACACATAATTACACTACTGTAGTCAATTTTTTTTCTTTTCTTTTAATGTACGATCGGGATGTTTTGCAGACCTAAATCATTGACAAATGGGTTATTGCCTAAATGTATACAGTTATGTGAGCTTCACTAAATCTAGCACAGGATTATACATACATTTTTTTAAAACCTAAAAACTCTCTTATTTCCCCCCAAAAGTGATTGACTATGGTCTTGGGAGGATTTATATAAATGACTGGAGATCCTGGTAAGGTTATCACATAATATGTTCAAAGTTGTAACCATGTTGTCTCCTTCACTCACCATTAGTTTAATACACTAAACTATAATATGTCTCGAAAAACAAACTTGAACTCCTTCCTATGCTGAAACTTGGTATGGTGCTGGAAAAATAGATCTTAATATTATGCTTAGCAAAATCGGGCCTACATTTGTATCCTTCCCATTTCTCCTCCTCAACCATTGTGGAAGTTATTCTCTTCTTTAGATATACACATTTATTTGATGTCTTTAAATTTAAGGAAAAGAAATAATTCAAGACCTTTTGGTAAAAACAACTTCAGACAATCCTAAAATCCCTAGATCAACGGCCAAGAGAGATTACTACATGATCTGGTGGTAAATTGTCTTCAATTACCAAAAACAGACTTGTAGTATTTTAAAGGTCAAAACATATTGAAAAATTAGTGACCTAAATAGTTTCTACAGAACTAATGATAGTTCTCAATTATTGTTTGGATTTTTAAGTTCATTTGGAACAGTATATGGTTTCTTTGGACACAACTCAGAATCTGACCATTGTGACTGTAGGAAGAAAGAGGTTTAGTTCAAACCACAACTACTTCTAGCACAAGGGACTTTGCATGAGAGAAATCATGACCAATGAAGAAATAGCATCTAAAAATATTACAAGGTATCTTAAAATTTCAGAAGATTCCAGTAATTTGGGGCAAGGTCATCAATGTTTCTCATGAGATTTTGAAATTGGAACAGATAAATTCTTGCAAGATTTAGCCATCTCTTCGTGTTTTTTTCATAGATTATTGTTAGTAACTTTGTGGGTGGCTGTCATTATACAAAATTGTATGATGGTGTTCATCACCTGAAAAAATAATTAGCTTTTTCTCTCATTGTTAGACAATTGCAAGACATTTATCTCAATCATTACAAATTACAATCTGTGTGCTAAACTGTACTAATTGATTTACATTTGAAGCAAAACTAGACGACCCATAACCCACTAGGTTATCCTCTCACATACTGCATGTTTTAAACACAGAATGCTAATCCATATCTGCTGCCGTGCTTCCATCAATCGTGGTCTTGTGATCTCCCTTGACTTTCTCCCTACAAGATTCCCAGACTTTCCTATTGACTTGTGGTAAGATGTCAGGAATGTTGTAAATTAGGATCAAAAGACCATGGTCGGGCTTAGGTCATAGTAATATGTCATTTCTATAGAAGTAACAGCAAGAACTTTCCAAAATACCAGTCTGATAAGAGTAACGAGCCCCAGCATTCTGTAGGTTAGCCAATTCGAAGTAATTTTCTTTATTTGTATTCCATTATTAGTATTTTTACAAATAGTTCAAGGTGGCAAACATATCCACAACTTCTTCCTCCTGTTTCCCCCCCACTAAAACAACCCTGAAAATTGGGCTGAGAGTGAGTGGCCCAAGGTCACCCAGCTGGTTTTCACACCTGAGGTTGGACTAGATTGGTGCCTTTACCAGATCGAACAGGCTCTCTTGTATCTTGGTTGAAAGCGTTTTGCCCTATGATGCACGATTCCACCCAGTTAAAGATTAGAGATGTGCAACTTTTAATTGTATATATATTTCTTTCTTCCATCTTCTGTAACAAAAATATCACTTTTGGATCTCTGTGCCTAGTTAATTCTTCTAAAATATGTTACAGAAATTTAGATTTTCAATTTACTTTAGATTGCCTGTCCCTTTATCATCCTTCCAGGCACAGTTTAACTGGATAAACATACAAGCATATGAAAGCCAGTTTTGTTTAGTGGTTAAGGCACCAAGCTAGAAAGCCAGACACTCTAAGCTCCTGTCTCAGTCATGAAAGCCGGCTGGATGACTTTGGGTCAATCACTCTCTCACAGCACAACCCACTTCATAGGGTTGTTGTTGTGAGGAAAATAGGAAGAAAAAGATGTGGTGGATATGTTCGCCACCTTGAGTTATTTATTTTTTAAAAAGGTGGGATACAAGTAAGTAAATATATAAAGTGTGATTATGGGTTTAACTCTTCCTTCACATACTTTGACAATAAAATTGGTTCTTTCCTGTAGGCCAAGGGTCTTGAAACTTAACAGCTTTAAGACTTGTGGACCAATTCCCAGAAGTTCTCCTCCAGTTATGTTAGCTCAGGAATTCTGGGAGTTGAAGTCCACAAGTCTTAAAGCTGTCAAGTTTGAAGACCATTGCTGTAGGCTTTTGCCCATGGTATGTAAAATACTACATGATTACAAAAGCAGCAACAACAACAACAAATAAATAAAAAAGGAAACCCTCCGATTAGAGATACAATCCTGCCCCCCGTCCTCATAATTTATTCAGCTGACACAGTAAAAGTCAGCTGAAGAAACGTCTATTGAATGTCTCTAATACATCATCACAGCTCAGGATAATCTTTCACTATTTGACTTCTAAGATCCTTTGGTATATTCAAGGAAATATGCTCCATGCTTTATTCACTGGAAGAAATTATTTAAACGTACCCAGTTTTTTCTCTTCTTTTTCTTTGAGTCACACTCTATATTGCTTCCCACACTGGAATGACTAGTAGCACTATTAATGCTAGAGACGCTGTCTGAAGAGTGTTGTCTTCTGATCCGCAAGTCAGTAGTCTGGGCACTTCCACCACTTCCTAAATATTAATTTAAACATAGTTGTAGACATTTGGACATAATATTTGGGCTTTTTCCTCTGTATGTTTTCTGTTGCTGTGCCTTACTGCCTTGTGCAATTATTAATTGTTTATATATTGTCTTTTCATAAACAACCCAAACAGTTAGGACCTTTACACTGTATTTTTTCAACCTGCTTTTCTTTTATTATACCTAACTCAGTTTCTTATCCATAATTATTTATAACACAGTTGTTGTAGGGAGATAATGTCACTGGAAAAAGAAGTGGCCTCCAGAGGCATCTACAGGAGGTCCAAAATGATGAAATGTACTTTGTGACATCCCAACACAAATCTTTTGTTCTTGGATCATGCCATCAAGGGGTGGAATTTGTGTTGTGACACATGCAAGGGGTGGAATTTGTGTTGTGACACACTGTTTCTCACCTGCCTGCCATTCCACATCATGGAATCACAGAAGTTAGACTAGAAAAACAGCACTAATTAAGGAAAATGAAAAAACAGGCCAATTCTGATTGCAGTGTAAAATTATCATAGTAAGGAAAGGCCAAAGGGCAATGACATGCCCATGACAGACTGCAGAATTATAGACAGGCAGATAGGTATGGCAAAAAATGGCAAGACAATTTGTAATTATTGCTTTGTTTTGTTTTTCTTTCTGCAGATATTAGTGCAGTTCATATATCTGAACACTGTTTCCTGTAAAACTATAGTTTTTTTAAAAAAAACACTACAACTATTTAAAATTATGGTAAACTAATACTACCAATAATGTCATATTCTTAACTTAATTCTAACATTCTTTTTAGTGTTAAAATGATTAGGAGCAAAAATTAAAGATAATTTAAACATACACTAGAACTACACTTAATTTTTTATATCCCAATTTTGGTTTATTGATTTTGGTTAACCACCTTAAATGTTCAGGATATAAAATATATATACTGGTATATAAATGATAATAACTGATTACTGACTAATATAGGCTTACTATTTCATGAAAGACACTTTCAAGATTGATAATTATCTGTCTCTAGGAAAGAACTTTGCATCAGCTATTATCAGGAGGCTGAATGTCCTCAGAGTACTACATTTGTTATTGAAAGTAAAGATTGTATTTTGGATTTTTTACCTTTGCAGGTGAGCTCAGGTGTGTTAATTACTCCATTAATGGCAGCCTGGGCAGCAGCATTTTGTTTTTTCAGTAATTCAATTGTTTTCCTTAACTCATTCAATTCAGAATCCTGAAGCATGAGCAAATCAAGCAAACAAAAAAAATCACATTGAAGGTTTCAATAAGTACAATCAATTAACTAGAAAAATGTTTTAACACTGGTAAATCTGTGGCTGGTCACTGAGCAACAACTTCATGGAGCATGTCTCACTTCATCAATCATAAGGTGTACATTCACGCACAACAGTTTTTAATCAATATATTTTGCCATGTGCACAATCCATTGGATAAGATGCATTGATTTGTCATAGATATTTTGTTTCTCCCATTTACACTATGATGCCTTAAAATTCAATACTTGATTTATGCTTAAAATGTATTAGTAGATAGAAAATATGATAAATTTATTACTTATAGCTAGAATTGTTTCTATATTATATAGTTATAAGAAAACACAATGCAAGTGTAAAATTGTCCTGAGGGAATCATTTAGCATTGTTGTATTTCACAGATAAACATATCTCCCTTTGTGTAAAATTTTAAAATAAGAACCATCTGGTTATTCAACTATTTAGCTATAGTTGAATGGGATGCAACTGAAACTATCAAAGGTATTTTTGCTTTATTATTAGCTCACTCATATTTCTGCTCACTCTAACATATGTAAGTCCTGAAATACTAATTTTCTAGAATTGGAGAGAGAATGTCTAGAAAATATGGATTCTAAAAATTCTGTGAATAGAAATTAGAAACGTAGGTTGACATTAATTGCTCAGGTAAATAGCCAACAATTTCTTCTTATATTATTTCTTCCAGGAAAGTTTATACATTGATTACTGGCAAAAGAGCAAATCAGAATCCTGACATATGCTGAGGAAAGTTTTATTTTGCTTGCTAGCTTAATCTCAAAATCATTACTTACAGTGAACTCAATTTCAAAAAGTTGATTTTGGAATCATTATTCATGGAAATAAATAAGGGAATGTCAAACTTGCCTTCTGTTCTGCAGTCATGGTAAGACTTTGCAGTCTAATGGTCATGTTTCCTAGGCTCTGCTCAAATGCTGCCACGAGGTGAGCCTGTAAATTAAATGATATGATCCAGTTGATTGCGAGCTTATCCACATGAAAAAAAAAATTGAAAAATACTGCACAACATACATGATAAACCACAGATAGTTCCACTCTGCTGCAAATGTCATTTGTAAACCCAACATAGACACTTGAGATGTGGGAAGCAAAATGAAATAGCTCTATATACCAACTAGCAATACACTTCTTGAATGGATAACATTACCAAATCAAGGAACAAGTTTCCACAATTCCTTACTTAGAGCTGTGACACCTGTTGCAATTAATAAGAGCTTCACATTATACTATTACATAGTTAGTGATCAATGCAGAGTGCTGATAGTGGATCTGATACAAACATGCATCTCTGATACATAATCTAAAGCAGGGCTGCCAAACTCCTGGCCTACAGACAGGATGTGTCACACGCTGGCCATCCCCACTCCCATTTTAGTGAAGTGGGAAAAAATCCCGATACGTTATGTGACACCACCATGATGACGTGAGTTTGACACCCCTGGTCTAAAGCAATGTTTCTCAAATTTAGAAATTTTAAGGTGGTACCAATAGAACAGAAAACTAGGGACTCTACAAGAAACATGGACTTCAGCTGCTAGAATTCCCTAATCATTATGGCTGGCTGGAGAATTCCTGAAATTGAAGTCTACACATCTTAAAGTTCCTAACTTTGAGAAACCCTAGTCTAAAAGATGGCAGCTTTTTTCTCTAACCCAGTTCTTTTATTATGATTATGTGGTAAGGTAAGTTTTCTGCAGTCACCCACCAGCATATCTGTCCTCACATTTACCATGAAAACAACCATAAAGAAGGTCGAAATATTGGGATATGTGGCTTTAACTTCTCTCCGCTGCTGTAAAAACAAACCAGACTCAGACTGTGAGAAAAATGGCAGAAAACAAAACAAGCTTAGCCCAGAGTACATGTATTACACAGCTAAAATGTTTATTTAAAAATACTGGAGCAAATAATTCCTGTTTGAAAAAAATGTGCTAACAATAATATTTGTAAAGCTTTTCATTTCAAATAAAAGAGAGAAGTGTGGGGAGGAAGCTTTTAAGATGAAATCAAATTTCTGACTTTCGTGATGTGAAGTGAAAAATGTGTTTACTATTGGACAATTATTCCCATCATTTTCTTTTTAATAGCAGCAACCTTATTAATATATTCCTGCACTGTGTAGGAATAAATGGCTAAGCCTTACAACTACTTCAGCAGCTTCAGTTCTGGAAAGCAAGGCTTGGTATACTGCTTCCCAGCGATTTTCGGGAATGTGGTGCTCATATCCCAGAATTCTATGGCTATCAATGAGAATTCTGGGAGTTGATGTCCATACCCCTGGGAATTGTTAAGAGAAACATTGGTTTAATGCACGAGAGGAATCTTTTAAATTCATGATCTGTTCTACATTAATCAAAACAGCATTACTTGTAGTAATTTCCCTATGTTTAGCCATCCTGACTGCTATAAGCATGCTTGAAAGGTAGGATATATATTTAGAAACCCATCATTCTGGATGAGTTGGTTTCATTTCCAAACTATTTTATAGACTATCACTTATAACTGACATAAATTGTGATAATTCAACAGCTGTGCCAGCTTGAACAAAAAGCTAGCAATATATGGAATGTCGAACCCTTTTTGTGAAAGAAAAATCATGTGAGCAAGCTAATTTTACAGAAATTATAAAATATAGTCTCACACTGAATGTTTCCTGGACATTTAAGGAGAAGGAGCTAAATCATTCATTAAAAAAAGATTATCTTCTACCATTACAATGAAAGGAAGGAAAAAAAGAGAAAAGCTGATTCCAAAATTTTCATGTTTGCTTTGGGAACTACAGCAATTGCAATGCATGCAAACATTTAAGATTAATGTCAACACACAGAAAATGTATGCTTAAAAATATAGGCTTCACACTGCCTAAATCTTTGGAGAAGCTGACATGTAACAGTACTAGCCTGATATTTGTTTCTTCAATAAAAAAAATCTAAAGTGAATGTTTTTAGTCGTTGAAGGAATGTTCTTTCTTTCTTTTAAAAATATAGCTATTCAGAGCTATAGAATAATTCAGATCATTTTTTTTACCATCAATTATTATTGTCTATCTCTCTGAACTGTACTCACGTTGGCAGTCAATTGGGTTGTCAGAGCTGAAACTTTCTCCTGTGATGCATCCAACTCCCTCCTCAGCTTGCGAATCTAAACATTGTATTTCAAACATGGTTTTGTTTAACAAGATCTTCAATACCCACACATACCCACCCACACACATAAATACCCTATATAACTTCTGGACCTCTTTGAAGACACACTATTGGCACAGTTATAATGACTGACTCAACTACTTATAATGGCTCAACTACTGCAAATAATGCCTTTGGCATTATGGCATCGATTTTTGTGGAAATTCATTTTGATGGAAATTCCAGATCTACATTCCTGATCCTCTGGCAAATCAGTTCCAATTCAACTGCTTCATATATGGCTGATAACCACTGTTATTTATTCTGTTGTTATTTGTTATTTTCCACTTACTTTACTGACTTAGTTTAGACACAATGATGGACTAAGATGAGGTTATTTATAAAACCACTACTGTTTACACAATTGAATAAACTACAATGGTTTTAGCAGTTTTATCCATTTACTAATTTGAAAACTTCTTTTTACTTTTATGGAGATTTTTTGTCTTTTTGTTAGCTGCTTTCAGAAATATTTGATCAGAGAAAGACATACATATGAAAACTCTACTTTTCTAAATTCTGGGTAAATATTATATCAGTGTTAACAAATTCCACTTGTAGATCTTCTTAAAGAGTTTACATAGGAGTGTAGCCAGCAGACAGATTAATCATTATGGTTCTAAGGTATTCAGGTAAAATTACATCATGTGCACTAGATTAGATTAAAAGTATTACCTCATTCTCAATTCAGTCAATATATTTAATACAAAATGCATTGTCTATTAGCAAGCAAATGTCCAGTTCTCCAAACTCATTCTTTATATAAAATGCAAAAATAAAATCAAAACAATATTTCCACCCAGTATTGTCTAGGCCCATATAGTTAGATCAGATACAGAACAAAATTTATTGAGCTTTTGAATATATGTGTGCATGTGTGTGTGTGTGTGTATGTTTTGGATTTGATTCAGTCCATTTCTGTACCTGAAGCATTGGTACATGCAATAATTCAATGTGTACAGCACCATACACATTGGAAGGTATTCCAATAAAGTTGGTGAAAGAGATTTATATTTATATAGATTTACATTGTTACAAATTTTAATTTTTATAATACTACATTTATATATTATTCCTCTTAATTTATATAGATTTATACTAAGAGGAATAATAAATAATTTAAGAGGACGCTATATTCATATCACTGACTTTTTAAAAATGAAATATCATATGCAATTATCTAAATATTTAAAATGAGTACCAGTCACGAGTTTAGTAATTTTAAGAAAAACAAAATCCTCCTTACCTCTGATTGACATTTTTCTTCAGGCTATGGGGAGAAAAAGAAGATTTTGTTTGAAAAGTGTATTAAAACCAGTAGATTAATTGTTCAGCTTACCTGTCACTCAAAACACTTTAAGTTTTTAAAATCCAAAACAGCTTTTATTCAGCTATAAGTTGTCCAAGCCACAATTATTTTTATTAATTTACCATTTAATAATGTTCATGATGTGCAGTTTGTATAATATGAAAAGAGAAACATCAAAATATTACTGTAAATAAATAATAAATATTATTGCACTCTGTTCCATAATGTCAGTAAATGCAGCAGGCACATTAAAAAAAAGATACACTATGAATTTTTTTTTCCTGATACACAAAAAATGGAGTTTCTTGTTCTTTGTCTTCTAGCTAAATTGTTCTGTGATGAGCAGGGATTTATAGGATTTAGGGATTCCCCAATCCCCGGGCCATGTGGCATCATGCATGTGCAGGATGAAGATAAAATCACGCCCTCAGCCTCTCTCCATGGAACTGGTTCCTGGTACCCAAAAGATTGGGGCCACTGACTCAGGGCTTAAAATTTACCAGAAAGAAATATTGATTTCACTGATTATTTTCTGCTCCAGTTCTATAATTATAAATAGTTTTACTAATTAATTCAGGGGCTTATCAAATGGGACATATAGTTTTTCATTAGTGGCAAATTATGTTATGTGCTGGTGAATTTGCAATGTGAACTTCTCTGAAAAAACACTTTTTGTAAGTAAAGACATCCACTTTTCACAAGATAATATTTTATTTGAAACTGCTGTATTACAAAAAACAAATAGAAGAGCTTATGTAATTCCCTATTTCACCTCTGTTTTGACAGTTTTAAGTCCAAGAGGACTTGGATTCAGCAGTTTGTCAGCCTCAGTTTTTCCATCCACTGATTTAATAGGATTTTCTGTCCATCTTATAGGAATCAAAGGTTAAAAATACAACAAAGCACAGAAGTTCCTTCGGAGAATAATAATTCCATTCCTTCTTCTAGTTTGAGCTCTAAGGTTCATAGTCCTATTTAATGAATTAAATTTGTTACAATTTTTTGCTACATACTTCATACAGACTAATTGTGATTATGACACTCACCGTTGAATAAATAGATGATGTGCTTGACACCAAAGATAGAGATGAACCATGCACTACAGAAAAGATAAATAAACAAATTAGCCATCAGATTTATGTTTTATATGATATGTAACAACAGCAGATTATTACATAAGCCGTATACATATTACAGATGTTCGTAAGAGCTACACATTTCACCAGCAGCCTATTTTAAAATTGCATCATCAGTCATGAACGTATTTACTGAACATAAATCTTTGCAGACGTATCAGAAGGTAAGCTGAAATAAATGGAAGCATTATACAGACCATAGCCCAAAATGATCTCAAATCAAGCTTTTAAAAAATCATTATTTGGATGTAAATATTTGCCTGCCTGCTTTGTTTCAAACATTGCAAGGTTATGATAGTGCATGGAAAATGGAACAGAAGATGATGAGAAGCAGACAAAGTAAAGGTTCAACTGACCAGTCCAGTTTCACCATATTGTTGGCCTGAAGCATAAACAGTAAAAGGGAATTAAAAGATTTCATAAATAAAGAAGACTGAATATTTTGGTGTGACTAAGGTTAGGTAAAAAGAGTCATTTAATTGTAATTCAGCAATGTAAGGGAAAGTACACTGGAATATACACTGCTCAAAAAAATAAAGGGAACACAAAATTAATACATCCTAGATCTGAATAAATGAAATATTTTTATTAAACACTTTGTTCATTACATAGTTGAATATGCTGACAACAAAATCACACAAAAATTATCAATGGAAATCAAATTTAGTAACCCATGGAGATCTGGATTTGGAGTTACACTCAAAATTGGCATTCTGGCAAATGCCAAACATCCTGCACAGTGTTGGGCTTTAAGCACAACCCCCACCTGTGGACGTCGGGCCCCCATACCATCCTCATGGAGTCTGTTTCTGACCGTTTGAGCAGCCACATGCACATTTGTGGCTCGCTGGAGGTCATTTTGCAGGGCTCTGGCAGTGCTCCTCCTGTCCCTCCTTGCACAAAGGCAGAGGTAGCGGTCCTGATGCTGGGTGGTTGCCCTCCTACGGCCTCCTCCATATCTCCTGATGTACTGGCCTGTCTTCTGGTAGTGCCTCCATGCTCTGGACACTACGCTGATAGACACAGCAAACCTTGCCACAGCTCGCATTGATTTGCCATCCTGGATGAGCTGCACTACCTGAGCCACTTGTGTGGGTTGTAAACTCCGTCTCATGCTACCACTGGAGTGAAAGCACCACCAGCATTCAGAAGTGACCAAACCATCAGCCAGAAAGGATAGGAACTGAGAAGTGGTCTGTGGTCACCACCTGCAGAACCACTCCTTTATTGGGGGTGTCTTGCTAACTGCCCCTGCTTTCCACTTGTTGTCTATTCCATTTGCACAACAGCATGTGAAATTAATTGTCAATCAGTGTTGCCACCTAAGTGGACAGTTTGATTTCACAGAAGTGTGACTGACTTGGAGTTACATTGTGTGGTTTAAGTGTTCCCTTTATTTTTTGAGCAGTGTATTTTGATATTTCCTAAGGGAAAAAAAACCTAGGAAAAAATACATTTTTGTCAAACATATTTACAAAGTGATTTACAAAATAATTTTTAAATATTAACATATAAATGTATGTATTTACACTTAAAAAACAAACATAATTATTTAAAATAAATTTATCCGGCTTTGGTATCAAAAGCGATTCATAGCTAAATGGTGCTCAAAATACAGTTGAAAACACTTCCTATATTATTTCTTTTAAAATGGCTAATCCCCCAGTCTTTGAAGAATAAGGCTAGCTGTTGAACAGGCAAGATGATATTTTCTTTCTATATTAGTCCTCAAAAAACTTCATATTGCCAAGAAGCAGAGTGAAATGGACTCATAGATCTGACTCAATGCAGAATGGCACACCATTATGTAGAATAATTATTGCAAACCAAGCATGTTGCTTTCTGATTGCCTTCCTTCCAACAACACACCTGGGTAGATACTCAATAAAGTATTAAAATAAAAGTAAAATGGTAATATATTTATTGAAGCAGGACCTCTAGATTCCTCACATCAATTGTACACTTTTTGGTCTGTTTTAAGGGCATATTCAATACTTTTTACTGAAACTGAACAAATATCAACAATTGGATTGTTAAGCATTATGTGAAACATGATTCTTGCATGCCTACATTGCTATGGAACTTTTATTTTACAATATGTAAATAGTATCAGTAATTTTAAAAATAAATAGCACTTTGAGCAAGTATGTAAATCAGGTTATTATATTTTACAAACCCAATTGCTGTATATAATGTAATCAAGTTTGCAGTAGTGATTTTATTCTGGTATGTGAGTTTTTGAAATGTGGTTTTATGACATTTGAATTCTGCTTCTATTAGACATTCCTAAATCATTATAAAGGGAACTTGTGTGAATATAAATCACCTGCTATTGTTACAAATTCCAAAAAAGCACAGTGATTTCTTTTATTAAGGAGTTTACTTTTACATTCATCAAATACCAAGAATATTTTACAACTGCTTAGTTCACCAAAGTGCTTATGTGTCTGAAAATCTGAATACCAAGTATGATGTTTCTGTATTTGAAAATTGCATATTGAATTATTCTGCCTTGAGTCCAAAATTATTCTTGGCACAGAAAATATTATACATATTTTCATTTGTCATACTTTTCATTTTTTTTTCTTTTATTAAATTTATTGTTCTTACAAAATGCAAATTGCTCAAGAAATGCACATATTTCCATCTAAAACCAGTGGTGGGATTCAAATTATTTTACTACCGGTTCTGTGGGCATGGCTTGGTGGGCGTGGCAGGGGAAGAATACTGTAAAATCTCAGTCAGAGGTGGTCTTTGTTGGTTCTCCCAACTAATCAAAATTTCTACGACCCATTATCCAGAACTGGTCAGAACCTGCTGAATACCACCTCTGTCTAAACCATATATTTATGGTTCCTGCAATTGTGTAAAATGGTAAAAAAAGAATTGTTCTGACCCATAAAGAACACAATTAAACATAAAATTTAAGAACTATACTAAGAAAACTCTGGTCTTAAATTAGGCAATTAAAAACTCAATTTATTTTTGAACCTTCACAATATTTTTTTAACTTCTGACAAAAACCAGATCTGGTTAGTCCACCAACTGGTCACCCAAGTGCTGAACTCAGTGAACAAGATATCAAGAGTCAGCAAAAAAAAAATGTCTTTTGTTCCACAGCTAGTTTTTAGGTAATATAGCTGTTTCAGATTTTTTTAAAAAAAAATCTACTATTTTTCCACTGAGTTAAAGCATTACCCTAATACTAGGCACAACCAGGTCATATTCAACTGAAAGTAGAAAAAAGAAGACTGGGAAGAGAAAGATCACTAGCCTAGGAAATTATGGGAGGTCTGAAAAAGAGGTCTTGTGCATTCAAAGGTAGCATTAAAGCTTTGTGGACTGTTTCACAGATCTTTTCTCATCTAAAAATTATAAGCTTGTACAATGGCATCTAATTTCAACCCTATTTTCTGACATCAGCATTCATTGAATCCAAAGCCTACTGTGTTAAACAAAGTTTTGAATATGTTTTTTCCCTTTCTTCATAAATATAAGGGAAATAGACAACAATCAAAAATTAATAAACAATTTTTGTCAAATTCCTTCCCATATGCATACACGATTCAACTTTTTGGGGAAAAAATGAACTGGATCACTTACCCTCTTCAAATCCATCCCGGAATGACCCAGAACGGCTCATTGTCCTGCTCTTTTCATCCAGTGACATTGAGCTGTTCCGGAACCGGGAGTCATTGTAAGGATCATAAGGGCCATCTGTGTTAGAAAGACTGTGTGTCCGGAGCATGGTTGGGTTGGATAAGCTCATTTGGGCTGCTGTGGTGGGGCTCGCTAGAAAGCAAACCAGAGATAGGAAATTCACAGATCTATACCCATGCTATTCTACTTTCACAAATGAACAAATCTAACTGTTACTATCAGCATAAGAGTAGTAGTCTCTAACTAAATCTTTCTGAAAATTTATCCTGCATTAATCAGGTAGAAAATGAAGTCTTGGAAGAAACTTCTACAATCATGCCTACTCCAACCATGTTACAATATTGATTCATTCAGAATCAAGTTACTTCATTCAGTAACCAAGTTACTGGACTAACTGAAATTCTGGTAGTCGGGCACAAAGTCAGACATTATTAGAATATCAAGTCAATCAGAGTCATTGGAGATGACACTCTCAAAGCCAAAACTTCTTGGATCAGAATCCTCTCTTCCCACAATAAAGTAATTTGGTACCTTTAAGACACTGCATCGTTATCAAATAAAGAAGATAGTATTCCCAGAAAAATAACCAAGTACGATTTTAGAAACAAGGCTGACCCATTAAAAATATATATTTACCATAAAACTTGTGATATGGTAATACATTTTTGGGTATCATGATATACACTTTAAACTATTCATCTTCTGATCTGATTTTTGGCTCCTGCTCAAACTAACTGGTACAAATTAATAGTTAAGGCTGTGCAAAATTATACTATTTTGCTTCACTGAGACTCAATTCTGATCACTGGAAGAATTCACTTTAAAATGTTGCCCAGATTCAGAAAAGCAAGATACTCCAATGGGAACTACTGAAGTGAGTCATTTTATTTCACTTGGCTGTTTTGCTTTGATGGCAATATCTACTATTGAAGGCCAGTGAAACAGTCAATTCAGTGTGGTATGAAACCCTCACCCAGCCTCTAGAAGCAGGGTGTGTATCAAAAAGGCAGTTCAATTAAGCTTTGATTAAAAACAAAGAATCTCTTTGAGGCTTTGTACTAACCTAACAACTATTATTCTTATGACTCAATCAAGTCATAGATCTTAAGCTATATGTTCATTCATAGTGAAGATTAAATAAAACAAATTATTGTTTCTTTAAAAACCCAATTACATAACCAATTAAAACCAGATTAGTGAAAACAGTGAATAATTTTTCAGATGTAACATAAAACTTGCATGGCTCTAAATTATGTGCATAATGACCATACTGGCTTGGTATGTTTCAATTGGCATGCTATATCAACACATGCCAGCTTATCAGTATCAATCACCAATTAAATTTACATATTTCTTTGAACAAGATGTATTTTTCACAGTTGAAAGGAATCATAAAAGTTTACTCACCAAGCTGGGAGAAGTTAAATCTAGTGCCAGATGGTGATGTGATGCTGGAACCAGAGGAAAATGGAGAATTGACAACAGTGTCCTGAAGACCGCCAGCAGAATGTGAACGCAGCCATTCTTTTGCTTCCTCTTGATTGCGAAGTTGTGATGATGGTGTATACCTGCACAAATCACAATCAGGTTTAGCTTTTGCTCAGAAATATCTTACATAATAAATTACAAAAGTATTTTAGAGAAAACAGCAAAACTGAAAAGAATTTTTTCTCTGCCAGAACATACCTTTTCATGTCAGTAGAATTAGCCTAGTTGAAAGATTTCATCTTACAAATATTTAAGAACTTTTTAAATTTAGGACACATCGGTTTGTATCATGATTAAAGTAGGAACCATTGATTCCAGTGGACCTACTATAAATATGACTTAGTCTGGATTCAAGTAGGTTTCTCTGAATGTCAAATTCAAGAAAATGCTTTAATAAAGGCAGCTGTTACCAGGATCTGTTACCATGAATAGGAACATTATGAATTTATCTGATAGTTTGCAATTCCTCCTGGCTTATAACTAGCCACTCATAATACGTCAATGCGAGATACCATGAAATCTACTGTGTGATCTAAAGCCAGTTAATTATTCCTTTTCTGACAAGATACTTGGGAACATCTTAAACTTGGTGCCTTCTAGTTACGTTTAAACAACTTCCAATGATCTCATTCAACAAGGCCAACAGCCACTGCTGCCACTAAATACTAATTTTTAGTTCTGCACAAATATACGTATACAAATACACGGAGGCTACTGGCTTGTATAAAAGTGATAGGAGAAAAGCTAAAATTAGGTCCTTATAATAATGTTGCTCAAAAGCTCAAAACTGAACTGCAAGAATCAAACCTGAAGATCTAGCAAAATGAGATCTATGAATGTTTATAGATTGTGTACATATTGGGTTCATATATTTACCATCATCTGATAATGACTTAGCTAACTGTTTCAGCTCTTTGCACTCCACATATGTACCATATATTCAAGGGTAAGCCAAGAATTCTAGGTGTCAAAACACACCTGAAAAATTGGTTAGCCTTATTTGTGAGTATATTTCCTCAGCTTTTTAAAGCACCCACATCCCATATACACGTGTGGATAAGTTCAAATTTTTAGGCAAAATACAATGAAAAATGTACTAGCCATGAAATCAGCCAATAATGAAAACTAAACATAAGAAAATTTCAAAGGCTGGCTTATCCACAGGTGGTTTATATATGAACTTATACACAATCATACCCAATCATAATATCAGATTGATAAAGACTGAATTTAATATGTAATGTGATAGGTGTTGATTTTTTTCCCCTTCTTCCCAGTCATAAAAATAAAATAAGCACTGCCAGCAAGTGAATATATTCTTTAAAACACTTCCTTTAAAGCATAAGCAGTTACATTTCATACATGGTTTTGGTAGGAATTTCAATATTTAATTCTCATGTTCCAGAATGACCTAGTGATATTAATATGCACTTGGCACTAAAAAATTAGGTCACCTAGATTTTTGCAATAATTTTTTCTGATATTAAAAGTTGTTCATGTGCGTTGAGAAATTGGAGCCATAAAAAGGTACACAAACATTAGAGTAATATGTAAATGAACAAACTACAGATACCTACCTCCTTGACATTTAAATGTTTCAACTTAAAAAACAGTATTCATTAATAATTGGAGACATTGGATAGGTGGAAAAAATATTACAAACCAATTAACTTGTTCAACCTTAGTCCACTTCTATTTTAAACAGCACTTCTAGCATCCAGCTCAGTGAGACAATCAAAGATGCTGCAAATAATAGGGTGTTTATAGCACAGAATAAATTGCAGCTGTAATTTAAAGCCATCAGTTCAGTCATTGTAAAAAGCAGCAGCACAGTCTAGTAGTTTAAAATTGAATGGACAATATCTGTGGAATTAGTTTAGACTTTCAATTTGTGACAATTAGGTTAATAATGGAGTGAAGTTATAAGTTTTCATTGAAAGAAGACAGCATCCTTTTTCAGTCTAATTTTTCTTGATGTCAAATTGCTTATAATACAGACTAATTTTTAATCATTAAATTGCTATCTTTTTTTTCCTTAAGCACAATTACTGCTTCAGCTGTCATATAGCAAAATCTGCACTTTTAACGACTTCTGGGTTCTTCTTGATTTGAGTTTTAGAAGTTAACACTGTGAGAATAACATCATCCAGTTACTACATATTTCAGTCATGAAAGCTGCAAATTATTGCTTGCAAGTCAAGCTTGGTGAGTTGGGTTTCTAAAAAGCCAGCCAGCTATAGTTACAAATCCTGCTCAAGCTGAGAAGCTATGAAAAGAAGCATGTAGGTGAAAAGACAGAATAATGACCTGCTTCAAGAGAACAGCCGGGAAGGGGATGGAAGACAGGGAAAAAGAGACTGCAGCCACTCACTGCAAAGCAAAGACCACCATCAGTGCTAAAGACATGGAAGACATACAGGCAAAAAAAAAAAAGTTCCAAAAACCACATGGAAAACTACTTATGCTATACGGAAACACCAATACCTGAATCCTTTCTTAGGCAAAGTGTTCCTATCAAGATGTGGGTCGCTGTAGAAAAGTTAAAAGAGAAAGAACTTCAGAGAAGAGCAAAAGGGGAATTTAAAGGTCACTTTGGAAAAAAAAAGAACACACTATTAAACAACTGTCTTAGCACTGAAAAGGAGAGATGAAGGTCCCTATCAAATCAACATGCAAAAACCTAACCAGGTTTAGACTCCGTTACATAGGACATGCAAATGGGACCATGCTAGATGAAGTCAAACTCTACACTGAGATCTCACAGCTCAATTCAACTTTCTCCAACTTGGAACTTTTCAGATGGAAATTTAGGAAATTAACATATCTAACATATCTGGGGGACATCGAATTTGGAACATTGTAAATACTTATTTTAATGCAACTTTTCAAGCTCGTTTGGAAGTTGGACTGGACATTTCTCTACAACAAAAGGAACTGTGATACTTTCTTTTCTTAATATATATATATTTGAAATGAATGTTTCTGGGTAAATATATACTGCTCATCCCTATGACAACCTTGAAAAGTTGCCTTCCAAAATACACAAAAAATACAACACTATCTCTCAACTCTCAAACAAGATTCCCCTCCCCTCCCCAGCAATCTGCAATCTTTTGAAGGGTAAAAAGGGGATATATTGAACCAGTAAACATTTAGGTAAACATAGACATTTAGGTGTCTATAAGCAGGATTATTTCTTTCTTTCAGGAAATAAGATTAGCATCAAAATAAACTATATTCAAATCACACCTGACCGTCTTTCAAAAACACAACTTCAGCAAGTTATGGTTGTAAATGTTCCAAAGAGCTTTGTTCCGAATAATATCTGCCAACAGTACAAATACTTTTAGTTTAATGAGGGAGTGAATAATAGACTGATCATATAACTAGAGTCCCTCTGTGATGGAGATGGGCAGTTCCAAAATGTGATAAATAAATAAACTAGATATTCTAAAGTGAATCCTAAAATGATGCATCAAATGAAATGAGTTATAGTCTGCAAGAGGATACGCCTAAAAACGTACATTTATATTTAAGATCCCACAAGTTTCTTTGGCATTCTTGCTTTAATAGAGAAAAAATAACTTCTCTGGAAATCATTTAATCATGTCATTTATTAAACAATTAAATATCTCTAATAATAATACGTTCTGAAACTTAGTAAAAGAGTAATGCCTGCAAGGATATGGTTTTAGTGCTGGAAATATAGAGAATTATATTCATTCTATCATTATAATTAGTTTCTAAACATCTGATGATAGCAATAACATTTCCAGTATGCTTTGCTTTTTCCATTGTTTCCATACTTTCATTCCCACAAGGAAATACACACAACAAAATATCTAAAGAGCCAAAGATTCCCAGAATTGACACTGAAATAAGCAACTTAATACAGGGACTAATTTCAGCCACAACAGAAGAGTTGGGAGAGGAAACCAAGACAAAAGGTGAAACAACTGAAAACATGAGGGAAAGCGGCATGCCATCAGAATGCAGAAATGCGAGTGAGAGTTTAACCTTCCAGTAAAAAAACACAGAACTTTGTCAGATCTTTACGTTTGCATTCTTGAAAGAAACACTATAATTGTCCACACCGTTCTCCACAATAAACTGGGTCATTGCTTCTGTTAAATATACTCTCACTGGCATGTCTTTGAGTGACAGTTCAACACACCCCAGTGAAATATACACACACTCTCCACTGAGCACAGTCTTGTACAATACACTTTGGCTTCTTAAGTGTCACAATGAACCCTCCTGGATCTTGTGTATTCCACTGCCCTATGACAGACAGCATTACCTGTCCTGCCTCCTGGGTAAAGTATTTCTGCAGAATTTGGGACTAGCAGCAGGGGAAGGGAGAGGGCTGGAAGAAGTTCAAAAAGACAGAAAAACAAAATAAGAACAAAGAGAGAGAGGAAGATTAGCATAAAGGGAAGAAAGGGAAAGCTGTTAGAAAAAAAGAATCCATTCACAGATTGATTACAGTTGTTTTACGTTGTACAGCCATAGATCATTAAAAGATGTTAGGAACTGCCTAAGTCAGGGGTGTCAAACTTGTAGCCTGCGGGCTGGATGCATTATTCACTGGCCATGGTCACCCCTGGTTTAGCAAAGGGGGGGGGGGAAAGTTGTGATAAGTCATGTGACAACAATGTGATGTCGTGAGTTTGATACCCGTGATCTAAGTGATTTAGCAAGGTCAGGGTGCATCCAAAATAATTCAGAAAGAGCTACAGTCCTGAGCCTTCTTGTCATATGCCTCACTTTTGGTCATTAGGTTTTCTCTGTATGCAGAGATGGACAAAGATGACTCTTCCAATTGTTCATTTTCCTAGAAATAGGCTAATTCATTCATCACAATAGCTAAAGGGCTATATAGTGCTCATTCTTGTACTACAAATTGATTTCATCTACAGGTAATCCTTGCTTAACAACTGGTTGTTTTATGACCAAAGTTATGACAGTTACAGAAAAGGAGCCTTTTTGGTCTGAAAAGCCCAAAAGCCATGGCCACAGAAAATGGATGCACTGAGGCCATTTGATCACGACAGGCAAATCAGTTTTATGCAGTCTGCAATCATGTGCCTGTGATTTTTTTTTTTTGCAGGTTATTGGAATTTTAGGTCTTGAATATTACTTCTGATGATTTGGTGCCTCAACTTACAACCACAATTTACAACCAGAATTCTGAGCTCAGTTAGGTAAATCAAGGACTACTCGTACAATATTTAATATGTTTATATGATCCTGGCTGAAATCTAAAAAGAAACAGAAAAGGAAACACACCTGACTGACAGACAAGTCAGATATGAAGTCTGCCTTAAACTGTTGCTTAACATAAAGCATGTTCTTTATAATTTATTTATTTGTTCAATTTCTATAGCCACTCAATCAAGTGACTCTGGGCAGCTTTCAATTCTGAAATTACACAACAATGAAAAAAACATGAAAACAGTAAAAACATCTGAGGTTGTTTTCTTGGAGACATTTTATTATCCAAACCAGGTAACATCATCAGTGATAGAAGGGAGTGGAGTTTGCTCTAAATTTAAATTCTAGTGCCTTGCCCTATTCTCAACTATTCGTTGAGAATAGTCTTGGTACTTTTTGAATGTTACTCTTGATGTTAATCTAATGCTAGTGGGAGGTATTTTGGATTTTTTGTTCCTTTTGGCTTGTTGATTGTCTCTTTCACACAGTATGTAGATGTAGATTACATCTATGTGTCTATTGATGGCCAATTTGCCAGAGTGCCAGGCTTCCAGAAATTCCTAGCATTTTTGTACTAGGTACAAAATGACCAGAGTTTCCTAGCTGGAACTATGGTTGAGTCTGTTGATACGTTGTGAAATTAAAGATTTTCAGAGTTTTTCAAAAGACATTGACAAATTGGCCATCAACGGACACACAGATATTAACAATATCTACATACTATGCAAACAAGACAATCAACAAGCCAAAAAAGGGAACAAAAATATCAAAAGACCTCCCTACCAGCAATCAAATGCATATGAGCATAGATTAACACAAAGACTAACATCTGACCAACAATCAAGAAGTGAACAATATCCCAATCAAGGAGCTGCCAAACAAGCTAATAGTAAACAACTCAACCAAAGAATTTCCAAGAACACTCCCACCAATACTGGCAAGCTACTACAAAATAAATTAAGAGCAAACATTGCTAAAACTGATGATATTACAAATTTGGATAAAGAAATGTCTACAAGAAAACAACCAAGCTCAGAGAGCATCAAGGACCCCTCATTTCAACCTTGAGCTTCAAATATTCTTCGTTACCAGTAAAAACATTCATAAAATAAATACTATTACACTATACACACAATTCTCATTCTCATTCTCTCTCTCTCTCTCTCTCTCTCTCTCTCTCTCTCTCTCTCTCTCTCTCTCTCACTCTCACACACACACACACACACACACACACACACACAATTTAGCGTATTATATAAAAATCAAAGTTTCCAAGGGGCATTTTTCCAAGTTACGGAGAAGTATATTTTATCACAATTGCTGGAAGCCCTTGGTTATTTGAAATTTCCAGAACGACGGAGACCAAATGATACAGACTTCCACTTGACCATCTATATTACTATATATTGAACAAAAACAAGATTACTATATATATCAAAGTGAAAAATCGATTTGAATAATTATCACAGATTGATACCTTTAAGAAGACTTGAAAACTATGGAAAGCATCTAGAAGTCAGTTCCTCAATATATAAACCACAAACAATAACTGGGGACAGGGAAAATGCTGGTATCTTTTGAAATATTCTCACCTTTCTGACAAGTTTGTCTTTACGCTGTTGGTTCTAACAAAGGGAGGCACTGAGTCATCCTTAGAAGCCACAATCAAGCCACTGGAAGAATTGTGGTTCAGCCCACTTCCACTGCTGAGAGAAATATCAATGGATTCACAACTGGTATGCAGGCTGCTGACAGACTGGTATCCAATCCCATCCTTGCTTACGGCAGAAGAACTACTGGGGTTAGTACCCCAGGTCAAGCTGTTGGAAGGAGCAGAGTGAGCTGAACTGGGACTAGATGCTAATGGAGACTGATTCATGTCTGCATTTTTGCAATAAAGAGGGCTACTTCCACCACTACTCAATATGCCGCTTCCAGAAGGAGATTCTGGATTTCCTTGTTGGTTCATGGTTGCATGTGGGTTGGAGATGATGACTGAATTTTTCATGCTTTCTGCTGTTGTTATGGGAGCTTGTTTATTCGGCTTTCCACCAAAAAGTCTGAAGAAGAAGAAAAGGAAGTCATGTATATGGATTTTTATTTTTATTTTATTTATTTATTTGTATCCCGCCTTTTATTATATTTACAAATCACTCAAGGAGGTGAACATATCCAACAAAACCTCCTAACTCCTATGTTCTGCACAACAATCCTGTGAGTTAGGTTGGCCTGAGAGAGAAAGAAGCTCCAGCATATGTGAAATAAAAATTATCCTTAATGTCTTTAATGTTATAAATTAATTTCTTCTGATATAAATATACCTCCTCTCAGTGAGGAGGAGAGGTATACTGTGCTAAATTTTAGTAGTAGTCCAACTGTGGTAGTATTTTGGGGTCCTAAATAACATGTGACATTTTCACTTTTCTTGCATTTGCATTCTTTACATTTTAGCTGTCAGTACAAGCAGAAACAATCAAAAGGTGCTACAAGATTTTGTCCCATATTAGCTAAATTTTCTTTTCCTTTTGCTAAGAGCAAGAGACAAATGCTAATCTATTCATGTATCAGTAGTACAAGTAAGTCCCTGCTTCATGACTATCTGTTTAGCAACTGTACAAAATTATGACAGCAATGAAGGAGAGGAGAGCAGGACTTCTATTTGCACTTGATGTCCAGCTTGCAATTATGATGTTGCAGTATCTCACAGTCATCTGATTGCCATTTGCAGCCTACATTGCCAGCTTCCGACAAAGTCAATGGGAAAGCTGACAGGAGGTCACAAATGGCGTCCATGTGAGGTTGTCTTTAATGACCATGCAGGATTCCTTTAATGATAGCAACAGAAAATGCTGGAATGGCAATTGCTAGGTGGTACGATCAAGTGATGTTATACTTTATAACTATATCACTTAGTAATGGAGTTGTCAGCCCCATTTACCATTGTTAAGCATGGACTACCTGTATGTATTTTACAGAATGTGCCTGCAATATTCATAATGTTTATTATATATCCTATATTGTGCTGGAGGAGCTATAATTGCCCTTTAAGAGAAGGCAATGTATTTATCTACCAATGAGCACATACAATTCTCTCCAGGAAACTCATGGCTGATATTAGATTTCAGTAACACTCCTTAATGGCTCCATTACACTTATAGGTAGGAGTGAGAAAATATGTAAAAACAGATCTTTGCCCTCCCATTATGTTCCTAACCAATCATTTTTGGAACAGATGACCTAGAACAGGGGTGTTAAACTCAAGTTGTCACGAAAGTGTCACATGACGTATCGGGACTTTTTCCCCCTTCACTAAACTGGGTGTGAGCCAAGAGCTTGACAGCCTTGACTGAGAATAACCTGATGCTCTTCACTTCCTCTTACAAATCCTATCAATCATGCAACCTGGAAATTACCAGAATTAGAAATCCAATATATTTGGAGGATGTCAAGAGGAAAACAATATTTTGTATAATGGTGCAACTACAGGTTTTTATTGATAAAAGGATTTCTATTGTAGACCTAAAAACATCAAGGATAACTTCCAGAATGTTTCTGCACATCTTTGAAATAAACAAATTCAAATGAAAAAGCTATAATTACCTGCGCAGTGTAGGAGAGGCCACATCTGGGTACTTTACTCCTTGCTGATGAGTATTCTGGGAAGCACTGGAAATTGTCTGAGGTGATGGGTTTGCTTTAACAGAGTTACAAGAGACCACACTTTCATTATCTGAGGAGATTCCTTTCTCTTTATCAGTCTGGTTTATTAAGCCTGGTAGAGAGCTCCCAAGGGCAACTTTTGTTGGTTCCCTTATTTTAGGAACAGGCAAGCCTGCAGACTTGCTGCTTATGTTGGAGTCTATGCTGCTGGTGCTAGATCTGTTGCCAGCTCCACTTCTGCTACTGGATTTGCTGGGGCGGGGTAGACTCCGATACTGAAGATTGGTTCTGGTAGAAATGGCTAAATAGCCATCATCCTGATGTTGTGAACCATCAACACTAGTCTTCCGGCCAGTGGATCTACCCATGAGTCCAGATGACTTGGGTATTTTGCCCAGAGTAGCAGCTCTACTAGTAATAGTTGCTCCACTAGCTGTAATCATGGTCACACCTACAGTTGACCCACTCTGCTTTTTAAATCCAAACGTGTTTGTATTAGTCGTAGCCATTCTACAGTTATTTGTGGAAGGCTTTTTTGATTCATCTCCACTGCTTCGTCCAGCATCTGAAGGGGAACGTTTAATGTTTCCAGATTTGGGAGAAATTCTGCCCTTTTCTGAAACCTTGGCATCATCAGTTTTCCCTAAAAAAAAAAGGAGAAAGAAAAAAGTTTTAAATATTGAATGGCTTCAAATATTACGCACAAACATTTCAATATGTTAAAAGTTATATGTAAATTATTAATATATCTGAGGGCCAGGAAAAAATATTTAATATACTATTTAAATCTAAAAATGTAAAGTTACCCATTATAACTGTTTTGTTCTGTTGCATGAAAAACTACATTATTAGGTAGAATAGAATTCTTTATTGGCCAAGTGTGACACACAAGGAATTTGTCTTGGTGCAAATGCTCTCAGTGTACATAAAAGAATATGATACATTTGTCAAGAATCATGGTACAATACTTAATAATAGTCATAGAGTATAATAAGCAATCAAATCATACTAGGAAACAGTCAATATAAGTTGTAAGGATACAAGCGACAAAGTTACAGTCATACAGTCACAAGTGGGAGGGGATGGGTAATAAGGAGTGATGAGAAGATTAATAGTAATAGGAGTGCAGACTTTGTAAATAGTTGGACAGTGTTGAGGGAATTATTTGTTCAGCAGAGTGATGGTGTTTGGGCAAAACTGTCTTTGTGTCTAGTTGTTCTGGTGTGCAGTGCTCTATAGCGTCGTTTTGAGGGAATAAGTTGAAACAGTTTATGTCCGGGATGTGAGGCCTTCTTATTGATTCGTGCAGTATACGGGCCCTCGATTGAACGCAGGTTGGTAGTAATTGTAAGAACTAGCATTTGAGATATCACCACCCAATGATGGTTGAATATGCTTGTTCTAGGCAATATCCGTAGTTTTTCATGTAATAGAACAAAATATTTATGTAACTAGCATTGAAATCGAATGAGGAAAAACGACTCAGGAGTGATACAAAAGTATATAAGTGGCTAAAAGATTGAAAAACTCCAGTAAAAGTGAATGTACCATTTGAGGGGGCAATCAGTTTCACTGGTTGACAGTTCTTACTCTTGGGTTCATACAGTAGCCATGTGGGCTGAGGAAATTATATGTCTGAATTAAAGAAAGTTTTAAGAAGATTTAATTTACAAATTAAAATTTTACTCATCATGCCACTTAAAATTCACACCTGCTCATGGCACCCTCACACCCTGTAACTCCTGACTACAATACCCTCTTGCCCCAGTAGACTGCTGGTTGGGGACTCCTGCTTCTTCCAATCTAACAACCTATGCAGTCCTGGGGTTATGACAGCAACCAGGTTGGCTGGAACAGATGTCATTAAGTGATGCAGTTACATGACATCACCCTCACTCAGCACTGGAAATTCTGGTCCCAGTTGCCATCATAACATGAGGACTACCTATATTATCCTCCTTACTTCCATTGAACTGCTATGATGACTAGCAGATTGTAGTGTAAAGATTTAGCGTGTTGAGCGTTGAGTATGGGGGATATTGTTACTTAATTATGTACAGAGAAATGAGAATAAAGGGAACTAAAAAAAGTCTCCCTCCTCCACAAAATCTTCAGGTAAACTGGTATAACAAAAATCTTTTGTTGAAAATACACTGCCTTAGACAGATTTCCAGATTAAGGAGAGACTGAAAACCAATCAAGAAATTACCTCTTACTAAATGTGTTGTAGATATCTTTTACATTTATATAAATTGAAAGCTCTCTTGATTAACACTATCATTCATGCAAGCAAATGCCCTTTCCTTATCAAATCTCAGTTATCAGTATCCCTTTAATTTGGCAAAGACAATCAGCAAAGAAGATTTGTTGCTATTTTCACCATCAAAGAGAAGCACAAATCAAAATGCTATTAAAATCCTGGCAGAGGGATTTTTTTAAAAAAAAAAATACTAACAGCATACATTCTTGGCCTGCACTGCATGGCTTTTGGTCGTGCATTCCTCACCTGTTCCAGGTGCCTTCAAAGTTCCTGAAGTGGCTGCCGATTTCATCCTCGGTGTGGTAATACCAACTTGAGCTGACATGCCCCGTCTCCAGGATCCTGTCTGTGAAATGACGTTCTTCCTTCCAGAAGTGCTTTTATCGGATTCATCAGACACATCAGAGGGATTCCTTCTCCATTTAGATCCAGACTCCATTTTTACACCACTGTCTGAGCCTCCATCTGATTTTTTTATTTCATCACCAGACCACAAGGAATTCCGCTCCACTTGGAAATGCTTTTCAGTGTCAGTCTGTTGAAAAAACAGAAATGAATCAACTCACACTGCAAAACTTTTCTTCCTCCCAGGAAGAAGGATAGATAATATTTCAACCTTTTTGTGATTCCTATAGATAAAAGAGTTCTAGTTTTTAATTTTTTTAAAAAAAGAATAAGATACAGAGCTACAAACAGAAAATTAAGGAATCTATTTTAGATTTCTAATACACTTAAATATAAAAAGCAAACAAAATGCAAACCGTTCAATATTACATAAAACAAGATAAAAGAAAAATATATATGGAAAGATCTGTCTTGACGTTGTGCAGCTTTCTTCCCTCTATTATTTTGCACAATACCTTTCAATGCAAAGCACAAACTCATTCACTTCAAATATGTGTTGTGAGCTTTTCCTTTGTTCTGCCTTCCCTATCTCTTTGCTGGCAATTTGATCTGTGGAGCATGAAGAGGCAGCTTTTTGTAACACTAAAGATAACCGAGGCTCTCTGTTTCAGCCTTGCACAAACTTCATCTTCAACTGAGGTGAGAAATGTTTAGAAGTGACAATGATTCACTTACTCCCATCTTGCTGAATTTCATCGCCACGATTACTTATTTATTCATAATTAAAACTTATCACTCTGAATTTACGTGAGTGATTAGGGCCCTTCAAATATAGTAGTATTCTATTTTCTCCTTTCTCATGATGCTTCCACAAGAGACAATGAGCTGGGCTGTATTCTGCATTCACTCTCTTTGTTCCACTTGTACTGCCTTTATGAACTATCTGAAATCATTTGCAATTCAAATCACTGACATGGAGACCAGTGCCAAAATTGATTGAAAAACTCTGAACATGCTACACATATGGGAACTTGACTCCCAAAAAGATAGTGACAGATCCATCCTGTGCATTTTTTTTTCTTCTGGTCTGGTTCTGCGTCCTTTTTAATACAAATAAATACAACTTTTGAACATTTGTGGATTTAATCATTTATAAAATTCACTGGTTTCAAAGTGCAAAATACTGAATAAATCAGGCACCAAAAACAAACACAGAAATGAAAGGTGACATGCTTTAATTTTTCAAATGGTAAATGCTCCACTAATTTTAAATCCAGGATTGTGCTGATAGAATCTTCAAATCTTTATAGTACATTGATAAACTATAAATGTGAATGGGGCATTTTCTGTAATTCTTAGTAGGGAAAGCAATGTCTTTTTTTAAAAAAGGAGGGCAAATAGATTTCAGTTTTCTCCAAGCCTGTGCCATTGTCAAAAACATATGGAATCAATTATTAACCAATCCATCATCTTCCACTTAGAAACAAACAACCTACTCTCGAATAAAAAAATTGGTTTCAGGAAAAAACTATCATGTAATCTGCAACTCTTACATTGCAAAAACATATGGACTACACAACTAGATCAGGGCAAATCAATAGACGCAATCTACATAGACTTCTGTAAAGACTTTGATTCAGTGGTACACGACAAACTACTCCTAAAACTAAAATTTTATGGTATTTCTGGACACCTGCATTACTGTATAGAAGCATTACTGTCAAACAGACAACAAATGGTCAAAATTGGGAGCACCCTATCAAATTCTGTATCTGTCAACAGTGATGTCCCCCAAGGCAGTGTTCTGGACCAACTCTTTTCAAACTCTACATAAATGACCTCTGTGATCATATCAAGAGCAACTGCGTTCTCTTCACTGATGATGTAAAGCTATTCAACACCACAGACAATACTGCTACCCTTCAAAAGGACCTCAACTATGTATGAGAATGGTCAAACAAATGGCAACGTCAAATCTCAACAAATAAATGCTCTATCCTACATATTGGCAAAAAAATAAATAAATCAGAAAATAAAATACAGGCTGAATAGTCAAGACCTTGTTGATGATCCAAACTCTGTCAAGGATCTTGGAGTACTCACCTCAAATGACCTAAGTGCTAGAGCCCACTGTAACTACAGAGGCAAAAAGGCGTTAAGAGTTGTTAACCTAATCTTCCGTAGCTTTTTCTCTGGTAATATTACACTAATAACTACAGCATACAAAACATTTGCAAGACCAATACTCGAATAGAGCTCATCAGTCTGGAACCCACATTACATATCTGATATTAACAGTCGAGAAAGTCCAGAAATATTTCACAAGAAGAGTTCTCCACTCTTCTACTCATTGCAGAATACCTTATGCCACCAGACTCGAAATTCTAGACCTAGAAAACCTAGAACTATGCCGCCTTCGGTCCAATCTAAGTATAGTTTATAAAAACATACACTGCAATGTCCTACCTATCAATGAATACTTCAGCTTCAACCATAACAACATAAGAGCAAACAATAGATACAAATTCAAGGTTAATCCACCAAACTTGATTGCAGGAAATATAACTTCAGCAACAGAATGGTCAATGTCTGGAATACTCTACCTGACTCTGTGGTTTCTTCCCCAAACCCCAAAAACTTTAATCTTAGACTGTCTACTATTGACCTCACCCCTTTCTTAAGAGGTCTGTAGGGGGCGTGCATAAATGCACCAAGGTGCCTACCGTCCCTGTCCTATTGTTTCTTTTATTTTTTATTTTTCTCATATGTATCCATGTATTCATAACTATGTTTTTACTTATACCTATTATCTTGTAAGCAATTGACAAAATAAACAAACAAACAAACAAATAAATAAATAAATATAGATCCACCACTTTGGGTCATTTAGTTCTAATATTCAAAGCAGAATTGGAAGGGACATGTATGGGGGTTTTTTCCACATTTCCAGGGAAGCATCTAGAATTAGGATTTCCTATATTTTGTCTGGATTCTCTCCATGCCTAGTAACTAGTTACTCCTTTAATTGGCCTTTATCTCTGGCTTTAGTTTTCTCTAGCCAACATTTTGAAATGACATTTTGCCAAGGCCTCCTTCTATGGTAGCTAAAGAGAGAACTCAGTGGTAAGAATGTCAAGAGTGATTTCCAGAAAAAATGCCAGAGCCACACTCCTATTTTATCCTACACAAGTTTTCCTAAGACAGAACTTATATGAGCATTGCTCATAGAAAACAAGAAATCTCAGTTAATATCTATCCATGACTGCACAACTGGATTCCCAGTTGCAAGTCCTAGAATTGCTAAGTGATTCAAACTTTTAAAAATATTTTGTCATGGGAAAATATGGAAACCATTATTCTCATATTTATTTATTAATCAAATCTCCCTGAAGGTGACTCTGGGTGACACACAACAGCATATAAAAAATAAAAAAAGTGAATACAAACATATAAAACATGTTACAATAAATATCTTAAAACCTAAAATATAATCAAAGAGAAGAGAGAATAAAAATGGTTCCCTCAACAATGAAGCTATCTATCAATTCCTTGGGAGTCCTAGGCCTGGTCTCATAACCAAGTCCTGAGTGCCTCCTAGAACCAATCTAAAGCACCAAACCTGTAGACCCTATTTAGAAGGGGCCAAGGGATGGATGTCTTCTCCCCAATGATTGCCAAGTGAAACCAACCTGAAGGAAAGATGTGAATCAGCATAAACTGTGCTGTCCACCCCAAGTCTTCTGAGCCAATCCAGAATGATACTATGTCCTATGGTACTGAAAGCCATAGAGAGATAAAGAAGGGCAAGGATGGATGCACTACCCACATCCCGCCCCCATCAGATGTCATCCAAAACCACGACAAATGCCACTTCCATACTCAGTTCTGAATCCTGACTGAAAAGGATGCAGATACTCCATTTTCTCCAAGGCCCTCTGAAGCTGTCGCACCACACTTTGTCTACCACCTTCCCCCCCAAAAAGGAGGTGAGATATTGGATGAAAATTGAACAGGGTCTATTATGATTATAGGTTAAGGACTACCTCTATTATAAGACAATAATTCTATGGTTCCCAAGGGCATCCCATTTCTTGTCTCCCACCAACTTTCTCCATGCCTCCATGCCATAATACTTTGGTCCATCTTCGACTCCCAAACAATAGCCACTTCCTCAGCCCTCACTTCCCTGACTCAGCCAATGTCCTGAGGCACACTGAGGCATTTTAGTTTACTAGCTCCCAGTATCAATGGAGTTCCCAGCAACCACCTTCCGACCCTCTCCTGCTGTTCTTAGCCACAAGCAGGTTTCTCTTTACCACTTATTATAATCAACTCCCACTCTGACTCTCACCCAGATGAGAAATCAGCACATTCCCATCCCTCCTATCAAAACCATATCTGGTTCTAATCCAATGGGGGGAAAGAAAGGGGAGAATCCCCTCAATCATGGTAGGAGATGCCATTTTGCAGTTTAGAGGCTTAGAAGCTTGATACAAAGCAATTGTCAAGCGTAGCTTATTATAAAGGAAAGCTGAGGGTGAAAGTGTACCTTATAAATATCTCACCCTGTTATTCTATATTATATCTCACCCTGTTATCCTTAACATAAAGAGATCAGAGTGAGACTAAAAGAATAGCAAACTGCTAATCCTATAGTATCATCCTGTGTTGCTAATCTCACTTCAAAATTGTATGAGAGTGGGAAAGGGAGATTTTATTAAAAAGATATCCTACCAGGATTCTATAATTGCACCCTTACTGCAGATTACTGACAGGCTGCTTACAATGCAACATCATCTTCTCTTAAAAATACAGGGCAACAGTGGGACTGAAGTGCTCTAAGACTTCTTCTTGCTACCATATTCATGCAAGTGCAGGGTCTGCTTTTCGGATCATTGAACACCACTTTTCATGGTCAGCTTGTCTACAAGGGCACAGGCCCAAAGCATGCATATCTTTATTGATAGTGTCTTGCCATCTCTGTTTTGGGCACCTGCAAGGTCTGTGGCCATTTATTTCTACTTGGTAGGCAGTCTTGGCAATGGTGGAAGATGCTACTCTCAGAACATGTCCATACAACGGACATACTTCTTATCTTCTCTAAAATTGGTGCCACACCAAAATGTTCTTGAATGGTGTCATTTGTGATGTGGTCAAGAAGGGAGATGCCCAATATCCAATGGAGCAGTCGCATTTCCATGGCATGGAGATAGCTTTTGGTCCCCGTTGTTGCTGCCTAGCATTCAGTGTCATACAGTGCATTCCGTGCCATACAGGGCAACCGAAGTGCTCTAAGATTGCTAGATAAAAATTTTCAGTGGAGAACAATGCACAATTATTAGCCTATTTTAAAAGTTGAAACAGAAAGTTTTAACTTTACTTGTCTGCAAAAGCCTTGAATTTAAAAAAATGAAAAACAATCACATTGTTCATATAAAATAAAGATAATTACCATATATACTCGCATATAAGCCGACTTTAGAATGCTTTTTTTTCCCCCAAAAATTTGGGGGTCGGCTTATACGCGAATAAATCTGGCTGCCCGACTTCGTGCGATGAGAGCCAAGACTCTCATCGCCTTCACCGGGCAGCGGCTTCGCGCGATGAGAGCCAAGACTCTCATCGCGCAAAGCCGCTGCCCGCGAAGGCGATGAGAGTCTTGGCTCTCATTGCGCGAAGCCGCTGCCCACGAAGGCGATGAGAGTCTTGGCTCTCATCGCGCGAAGTCGGGCAGCCAGATTTATTTGCGTATAAGCCGACCCCCAAATTTGGGGGGGGGAAAAAAGGCGTTCACCATGGTATTTGGGGGTCGGCTTATATGCGAGTTTTTTCAAAAATCCTCATTTTGGGGCAGTTTTTAAAGGGTCGGCTTATATGCGAGATCGGCTTATATGCGAGTATATACGGTAGCAGCTAATCTGTCTACTAATATGTAAATTAATGTGTCTGGATCTAGGAAACTAAAATAGGCAGTCCTTCTAAGGATAAAAAAACACTGGATGGCTGATCTGAAGCAGGGAAGCTGCAGGTTCAGAAATGCCCATGCTTCTCCATTTCTAATTACTCATCCCAAAAGTAGCTTTTCCAGTTTATAAAAGCTATTTGAAAATTAATCAACGTGCAACATCTGATTTGCCTCCAAGAAACGGGTACTCCAAAATCAAAATCAGCAACGAAGGATGCAATGGAAATCACAACTGGAAGCACATAGTACAGCTAATAATTTTACTAAATTAAAACTTAAGATTTACTTAATCAATGCTTCATTGGTAGATGTTTGGAATACAGTGTGTATACTCCTGAAGTCCTTGACAGAAGGACTTTTGTGTGGCACCAAGAAGAAAAAGTGGATATGAATGCATTAAATAAATTGCTGAAATTATTTATTTTTATTTGTTTGTCACCCATCTAACTGCAAGGCGACTCTCAGATTCCAAAACAATGATGGTTAAAGGCAAGGTCCAGAATGGGACAATTTGCCATGGTCAACTCACCAAGGCCAATTTGTTACAGGACAAATTGTCAAAAAATTCAACAATTCAATTTAATTTTAAAATATAGTTTAAAGATTTTTTTTTAATTCACATGTCATTTTGTCCCTCCTTTGGCACTCTATCTTTTATGATTCTATTCCACTATTTCTTCGATATTAGTGGGACTCTTGTCCTACAGTGAAATGTCCTGTGGCTATGGTGAGTTGGCTTTGGCAAGTTGACCGTGGCGAGTTAGCTATGGTGAGTTGTCCCAGACCCTGCAAGGTCTTGGTCTCTATTACCCAAAAATACTCTAGAAGGTGTGTGAGCACAACAGATGCAACACTAGTTGGTAATACTTTAAAGCAGCAGGTGATCCCTAACCTTAACCTCTTTGCTGTCCACCTCAAGGCACCTTTTGGTTCAAAGCACCTTTTGAAAATGTAATCTGAGATGTCACTGAGCAATACAAAACAGTCCGGAAAACTCCTTCTGTCTCTTCCCCAGCCATTCCAGACAAGAATTATATCTTAATGTTTTCACCCATGGATTAAAATTCTGTTGAAGAAAGCATTCACAGGACAACTTTTCCAAGAATGTGGGTCCTTTCTGCAAATGGAATGAAAGTACTGGAGGCAATCTGTCCATTCATCCTAAACCATACAACTATACAAATTACCGTATATACTCGCATATAAGCTGATCTCGCATTTAAGCCGACATTTAAAAAACTGCCCCAAAATGAGGAATTTTGCAAAAACTCGCATATAAGCCGACCCCCAAATACCATGGTGTGTTGTTTGGGCTAATAACAAGAGTATTCATATGCAATGCACTGATGAAGGTTCATTATCAAAGCATTTGTGTAGGAAACAATATTAAGTTAATTGCCCGGTATGTAAAGAATCTGATGTTATATAATGGCAATATATGCACTTATCGTAGCAAAAGCTTGCAGAAGAGCATAAATGAGAATAAAAGCCATTATTCTTGTGTTTTACTTTTATTTATTTTCACAAATTAAACTGTGTCTCAGAATCCTTCAAATTCATCCTCACCATCACCCTCGTCCTCAGATTCCCCAGAGATGTTTCCAGTCCTCCAATGTATATTTGACATTATCTTCATCCCACATTTCTTCATCTTGATCTTCATTTTCATTTTCTGCCACTTCATCACTGTCTTCATTTTCATTTTCATTGCTATTCTCCTGCCATACAACATCATCTTCAGTGCCATCTAATTTGTTGCTGATGCAACATTTTAAAAAGGATTTCTGTACCATTTCTTGTAAAATCATATCCCATGCAGTCTTCACCCAAGACACAACTGTGGGCAAAGGAGGACGTTTGAAGTTTCCTTTGGCTGTTAGTTCAGCTTTGCCATCTGCCATCCACTGTGTCCACAGGTTTCGCATGTGTGTCTTGAAGGGTCTGTTCAGGCTGACATCTAGGGGTTGTAGCATTCCAGTCAACCCTCCTGGTATGACTGCCTGAATGGTGTTTGGCTCCTTTAGACTCCTTTTTACCTTTTCGGTTAGGTGAGCTCTGAATTGGTCCCAGACTAGCATGGAGTGTTTCTTGAGAAGACCTCCATTTCTGCGCACCCACACTTGATTTATCCATTTGATTACGCCTTCTTCATCCATCCATCCTTTGGGATGCTGATGGATGAGCACACCACTGGGAAATTTGTCTTTTGGAGGGGTTTTTCATTTGAAGATTACCATTGGGGGTAGCTTCACCCCATCTGCAGTGCAACTCAGCACCACTGTAAAATGGGTTTTTTGGTGCCCTGTTGTCTTAATAAGAACTGTTTTTTCACCATTTTGGTTCAATGTTTTAGTGCTTGGCATGTCAAAACACATAGGGGTCTCGTCCATATTGCCAATCCTGCTGAGAGGAAAATCACCAGTCTTTCATTTATTTATCACGAAACGTTGGAAGTTCATCACCTTTTCCTCAAATTCTGATGGTAGCTTTTGGGCTATTTTTGTTCTCTGTCTTAGTGATATCCCATTTCTCTTCAAAAACCTTGTACACCAGCCCGGGGAAGCAGTGAAGGTTGAGGTACCTTAGTATTTTCCAGATTTGGCCATCTGCAATGCTTGTAAGCGCACGGCCAATCTAGACACACTGTAGCCATTCTGCCTTTGAGCCTCAAACCACTCAAGAATGTGCTTTTCCATTTCAGGGAATTGCCCAGCTTTGGGGCCTCTTTTTCTACGTTTTGAACTGGGGGTGCAATCCAATGTACTATCCTTTCTCCATCTTCTAATATTGCTCTCATCCACTCCAAAGGTTTTTGCTGCTTCAAGGTTGCTTGTTTCCTCTGCAGCCTTCACTACTTTGAGTTTAAAAGAAGCAGCATAAGACATTCTTTTTCTTTTAAAATCAGACATGGCTATATTTTAATGAATTTTACTGCGGAATGCTTTACTAAATGCAGAGAAACTGGATACAAAGTTGCATGTGACGATCACAAACACTACAGCAGTCACGTGACTAACTAAACCAATCAGAGCGTGTTATATCCGGTAGGAGAAAAACCAAAATGGAGGCACCCAGAGTAAGAAGAAATGTGCTGTAAGTATATATCGCTGTATGGTAATATCGATATTGCGTGATCTGAGAAGTGGTGTCATATCGTCATCTGAGAAGTGGTGTCATATCGTCATGTCGTTTGTGTCAGAAATCAGATTTATGCGCATATAAGCCGACCCCCAAATTTGAAAAAAAAAAAAAAAGTGTTCTAAAGTCGGCTTATATGCGAGTATATACGGTAAGCAAATGGAAAAAACATGGTCAGTTCTATCATAGATGTAGGAATTAGTTTCAGTTTTAATTGGGGGGGGGAGGTTTAAATGCAGAATGTGAATGATATTTTGGCAGAAAATTCAGAATAGTCAGCATCTAATGCAATCACACTGTGAAAGCAAGCTCACAGAGGGTTCCTTTGATGAATGAAGCTCTTGTTCTACAAAGAGCAGCTCCTTCCATTCATGGAGCAATAGAATTGGATTCTATCCAGTATAAAAAGTCTCAACACACATTTTATTCATAGACACAGAATATTCTGTATAAGGACAGCAAGCACTCTGTTATACATACGCAAAGCCGATCTATTTCACATGGGGTTGTTGTTTTTTCTCCCCAAACTCCATAAGGCACATTTTAAAAGTAGTATACCCCATTATCTTTGTTAAACAATAAAAGAAACAGAACAACTGAAAGAAACTTGCTGCTATAGATTGTAATTTAACAGGCATCGTTTAATAATCTTTTAATCATTTAATATTTGAATTATAGACACATAGACTTAATTTTTGTCATGGTATTTGCATGTGATTCTTCTAATTTAGCACACAAAGTCTGCTAAATGTATTTGTTCCAGCTTTTCAATTCTTTCAAGAAATGAGATGACTTAGTTCAGTGGTCGCTAAACTTTTCGATACCAAGTGCCAAAATAGGAGTGCACGCAAGCGCACCAGAAACAGGAAGAGCAGCTCCCTGACATGACATGTGGGAAGACCAGAAACTGGAAGCTCAGCTTCCCGGCACGCACATGCATGCTGGCTATCTGATCATCTGATTTTAAATGTGCATGCATGCATGAAAACTAGCTGGCCAGTGTGCGTATGCACCCCAGGGAGCTGCTCTTGCTGTTTCTGGCACTCCCATGCATGTGAAGACCAGCTGGCTGATGCACATGCACACACTGGAACCCGGAAGAGCAACTGGTGATGGCTGGCATGCCCCGAGAGATGGCTCCGTATACCACTTCTGGCATGCGTGGCAAGGTTCGCTATCATGGACTTAGTCATAGTTAAGGCACACACACACATAAAAACCCCCAGAGATTTCCTATTTATTCCTAGTCCATCACATTGTTTTTTATTTATAATGTAAAAACTACCTGGATGGAGGTGAAATTCATGGGATCCAAATTTTGATGTGAATTTATCTAATTTGTACTTTTTAAACTAGCCTGTGAATTCACAGCGCCGGTGTACTTTTCTGAATTTTGAGATGCGATCCTCAAAAAAAATGCACACAAAAATATGATTACACAGAGAAATAGTGAAGAAAAATGGATCATCATTTACATATAAAATACTTACAAAAAGTGTATAAATGAAAAGTACAGAGTAGAAAAGGGAAACAGGAAAATGTGCCTCAAAATAAATAAAGTTTGGCAGCCTTTTTTTGGCTAACAATTTTTATGAAAAGGCACAAGTTTTTAATAAAACATGTACTCTAAAAGGTGCTGCCAGACTCCTGATTTTTTTGCCACTAGAGACTAATAGGGGTCTCCTACAATTTCTCTTGCCAGAGTGAAGCTCAGAAATGATCAAGATGCAGCCATTTTTCCAAAAATTCATATTTATCATCTGGACTGGTATGATAATCAGAACGATGCGGAAACTTTTTTATGGGTTGGTTCCATTTGCTAAGAAAAGTGTGCTGAGAATTCTGGGAAAATTGGTTTAATTTTCTATAAATAATAGTTATGGGAGGAAAAATGTAAGCTGCACCTCTAACATTTTTCAGTATATATATTTTGAGGGGTGCTTCAAAGCAGGGCACAGAACATCAAGTTTAGAATTTAGTGTTAGCAGTTTTAAACTCAAGCAACAAAACCCCTAGTTTACAAACAGAGGCAAAACTCTTTCATACAACCATGGCTATGTGCTTAAGTGAACAAAGAGTAATACAATTCCTACACTGGTGAACAAAAACAATTTAATACTTTCTGACAATTCTATGATAAATCAAGAATTGTTATTAAAGTAATTTTAGTGTGTGGAAAGGAATGAATAACAACAAAATATTTATAAAGTAGTAAGTTTGAACAAATAGACAATTTCACCCTTGTTTGGAAGATCTCCCCCCCCCCCAATAGATCATGTGTTGTGCGGAGTGTGTGCATAACGAGAATTATATGTGTAATATATAAAGCAACAAAAACATAATATATATGATCCCAATTTATTTTTTTAATACTGTAGTTCAGAGATATTATTAAAAATGTTTAACTGATTCAGGATTCTTTATAAGTTGTCTGTTGGATGAAAATTTTATGAACAAGAAAGTAACCTTAGAATATAATTTACTTGTGAAAAGCTGCCAAAAGTTGCTTTTAGCTTGTAGCGACATGCAAGTCTAGAAAATCAGAATATACTTAATTAAATAACAAGTGTTCACGTTTCCTCTGAGAATGTAGATAACACTTGAGCTTTGGGTGACCAAAACTACATTTCTATTCATTAATTAATGTATCTAAAAACAGTATGACCAATTCTAAAATATGAAATGTCTGTGTAAGGAGGATTGTGTATTCATTAAAGTATTTAACATCATATTATTGGACTTCAGATGTACAAGTAGTGCTAAATATTCTCAAAATCTGCTCTGAAGTGTCTCTGATTTTTTTTTTCTAAAGTTTTCAGAATCCAAAGGAGGCTGTCTAAAACAATCCAATTCTTTCTGGGGACAGATAGATAGTATTGGACATAACTCTTCATTCTGCCCATGAAGGGAGGCAGTGATAGTTAAAACAAGTCAACAAAACTAAGACATTCAGTTGTTTCTCTCTTAATCTCAACCCCTTGTCACCTCTTTCAGTCATGTATCACACCATTGGCCATATAAGCACCTAGATACTGTACAATATGAAGTAGGAACATTAGCATGGATTATTCTGATCCATACTAATTCTAATTTGGTCCCATCTCTCTGAGTAAACCATCCCTCAAAGCAAGCATCAGAATTTTCACTGCTGTTGCTATGCTTAATGAATAAATGTATTTAGAAGTCAACCCTGACATTCTTCAATTATTTATTCTCATTAGTTACAAATGAGAAAATAAACACACTTAGTTCTCAGAATAGTGAGTGCCTTCAGCATTATTATTATTTTCCTGAAATTTAAGAAAACCTTACCTGGGATTCTAGGTTCTTCCGTGAGGATGCAGGAGTATTGGCATAAGAGCTGATGGAGGAGCTGGTATTAATGTCATCAGTGCTGAGGTTATCTATGGTATCGCTGATACCACTGCTGACAGAACTGCTGTCATCCCAGCTGCAGAGAGACAAAAGAATCCCCATAAAGATAACTCAAATAAGCAGTTACCAATATACCAAGAAAGCAGAGTTTTAAGAAAATATTAAGATCTAGTTGGTTTAGACTGTTTTCAAAATCTTCCAACATAACCAAGGAAAATCCTAAGCAAACATCTCAGGTAATTTTTCACACTTCTTTTTAGACATATTCTGAAAAAAATAAGGTTGCTTTGAAAAAAATGCTGCTACAAAACTTGGAAGGAACAAGAGAAGAAGCCGCAATTTAGGGAACAATGAAGAAAATAATTCTGGATTTGAAAATAGCAATCCAGAAGTCATTTTAATATTAAATTAGTTCTTATTTTAATTATTAAGTAAGAGTTTCTAAACTTTGAACACAGATGCACTGTATTTTGTGTTACCATAATTTTGTGTTGAAGGCAATCATTCTGCTCACTAATAACGGGGATCAAAGTTTCAATTCATCTTCTTTATTATTATCAGCAGCAATCCTGAAACTTTTTCACAGGCTTGTGGTACAGCTGGGAGTTACATGGTTTAAAGTGGCTGAATTTCTTTTGTTTTTGGAGGGTGAAACATAGTTTAAAATCCTCATTGCCATCCCATCTCTCAACTTGGAGTTCTCATAAAGTTAGCTGCTTTTTTATCACTGTATCTTGATATAGTTGTATCTTTTGTATCTTAAGTATACAGCAATATATTATGTCTTTTATTATTTAGAAGATGATCAATCATTGGCAACCCTTTAATATTTCATTTAAAGTCAGCACTGTATGAAAAATTACTATAACATATAAATGGCTTCTATTAAAATGTACATCAAATAATCTTGATTTATTTTTTAGAATTATACTTAATTTTTTTCACAAAGGCCTCCTGTATTTTTCTCTTTTTAAGTATACAACTGTCAATTTCCTTTCTTTTCCTACTATTTACTCAATACAAGTATTTTTTGTTTTCTGCATTGTCTCCCTTATAAAAAAAGTGTTTGGTTAACTCTTTACTTGCATTCCATAACAAAAATCTACCATGTCACTATTAGTTATTTAATTATTTGAGAAATTATGGAGAACATTTCCTTTGTCCCAATTTTACCAAGATTTGAGATAAGCTTCCCACAATATACTACTAAAAGAAATATTTATCGGTAATTATGCATAATTGCTAAGGGCGTTTGGTGCATGAATACCTATGCATTAAAGTTATGATATTCTATAACCAGAAAACAGGATTGGGAAATATCTCATGGAGCAAGGTGAAGGTAACCTTGGGAACTGGATAGGCACGACTGAGAAACCAGAAAGTATCAAATGAAGCAAACTTTGAACTGCTTCAAAGAGGAACTCATTTGTGTTCCCCAGGGATACCCTCAGTGCACCTGTGAGCAAGCCTCCTTTCATAGGTGTCCTTGACAGAAGGATCTGCCCTTTCATTAACCTTCTCAATATGCAGACTTCTAAATTCAGGTTTAAATGGCAGAATGTAATATAGGATAAGAGCTATATCCAAAGGGGCCTGCTGGCTCTAATTTCCAAAATTTTAACCAACAAATGATCATATTGCTCCATTTTTAAATAGCCTGCCATCCTCTTCTACCAAGTACAAAGGCAAGATTATGATGTTCAGAACTACAGATGCAATTTTTCTGTTCCCTGAACATTTGAGTGTAGCCCAGAAAGTAATGCAACTACACATGCTATTGTAACTTTCATATTTTATGCTTTGCATTGAATACAAATACAAGGAGAGAGAAAAATGAATATTTATTTATTTTTCACAAGGCAGCCCTAGGGAATTATAATGCACTCACCCAGCTGTTTGCAAAATATTATGAAATGTAAACATAAAAAGTAGCTGGAAAAGATGAACTCAGAAAATATGATCTGGGACTGGCTACTAATTTCAGTAAATAACTGGCAGACTATGATTTTGGTCAGATGTACTAGTTCCAGTTACTGATTCAGAATGCAATCTCATCTGCCATCCTCAGGCTTCTGTATAGAGTTAGTTCCTGGTTTCAAATTTGAGGCTGGTCCATTCTGATTGGCTGGGAGCCTGGGTCTGTGTTCATTGGACTTGGAGTTTGATTGATTGGTGTTTCTGGTTTCTTCTGTCTGTTTTGTGGCTTTGATTGGCTGGCAACACTCTGTTCTTGTGTTGGAGGCTTTCAGTGCAGCTTGGCTCCGTGTGAAAGGACGGCTGCTCTTCATTAGCAAGCTGCTATTCATTCGCAAGCTGGGTTTCACCTGGGTGCCTGGTGGGGGGGTGTTTGAGTTGGAGCTATCAGAGGGAGTCTGTTTTTGCCCAGGTGTTTGCCTGGCTTGTGGTGTGGGGATCTTTCTATTTGAGAGTGCAGGCTTCCAAATGATTGACAGTCTGGTGGAATCATCTCTTCTATTCATGCTGTCAGGCTTCCAAAAAAACAAAATCACCAACCTGATCCACAAAAACACACCAAGACATAACAGAGACCTAGAAGACCAACAGACCTATGGAACAGCTGTCTTGCCCTACATAAGAGGTACTACAGATAAAATCAGTAAGATACTACACAGGCATCACATCAAGACTGCCTTCAAAACAGACAAAAAAATAGCAGCCATCCTGAGGAACCCCGAAGACAAAATTGACCTGGAAAACCAAGGCATATATGAAATTCCCTGTCCATCATGCCCGGCCACATACATTGGACAGACCAATAGAAGAATAAGTACCCGCCTAGAGGAACACAAAAATGCAGTAAAAAAGCTGGAACACACCTCCTCATTAGTCCAACACATGAAAACCACAGGTCACAACATCAATTTCAATGGCACTAAAACCCTAGCCACTATAGAAAACCCCAGCCACAGAATCATCAGAGAAGCCATAGAGATTGAAAAAAGACCGGAAAGCATGAATAGAAGAGATGATTCCACCAGACTGTCAATCATTTGGAAGCCTGCACTCTCAAATAGAAAGATCTCCACACCACAAACCAGGCAAACACCTGAGCACAAACAGACTCCCTCTGATGCCTCCAACTCGAACACCCCCCCCACCAGGCACCCAGGTGAAACCTGGCTTCCTAATGGATAGCAGCCATCCTTTCACACGAAGCCAAGCTGCACTGAAAGCCTCCAACACAGGAACAGAGTGTTGCCAGCCAATCAAAGCCACAAAACAGACAGAAGAAACCAGAAACACCAATCAATCAAACTCCAAGTCCAGTGAACACAGACCAAAACTCCCAGCCAATCAGAATAGGCCAGCCTCGAATTTGAAACCAAAAGCTGTGAGACCCACATCCATACAGAAGCCTGATGATGGCAGATGAGATTCTGCTGAAACGTTGCTACAACTTTGAAAGCACTACAATGACGTGGGATAATACCCGAAGGAAGCTGAACTGCATTCATGTAAGTACCCACGAAAGCTTAAAAAAACATATATATATATATATATATATGGAACTATGGTTATTCGGGTTTTTTACCTCCAGATCAAACACCCCCCAACCAGGCACCCAGATGAAACCTAGCTTCCTAATAGATAATAGCTGTCCTTTCACGCGAATCCAAGCTGCACTGAAAGCCTCCAATACAGGAACAGAGTGTTGCCAGCCAATCAAAGCCACAAAACAGACAGAAGAAACCAGAAACACCAATCAAACAAACTCCAAGTCCAATAAACACAGGCCAAGACTCCCAACCAATCAGGATGTAGAAAAATCATCCTGCCACAATAATAGGCTAGCCTCAAATTTAAAACCAGTGGCTGTGAGACCCTGACCCACATACAAACTCAATACAAAAGCCTGATGATGGCAGATGAGATTCTGCTGAAACGTTGCTACAACTTTAAAAGCACTACAATGACGTGGGATAATACCCGAAGGAAGCTGAACAGCATATGTATGATAGATCTATAAAACCAGATCATCTTTTTAATAAATGAAATCAAAAATGGTTCTTTTCGATAACTTCATTACCAAAAAAACCTTGTACAGACCAGCTGTTCACAGGCTTGCGGTACAGCTGGGATTTACATGGTTTGAAATGGCTGGATTTCTTCTGTTTTTGGAAGGGAGGAGCAATTCCTAGGCATCAACATTTCAGTACAGGTAGTCAGGGGTGGGATTCTACTAGTTCTGTCTGGCTCTGTAGAACCGGTAGCTCTGAAGAGCAGCAGACATAGAACTGGTTCTATGTCTGCTGCTATTTTGGCCCACCTGCCTGCTTGGGCTCTTACCTGACCTTTATTTCCTGCTTTTTCAACCTCAGCTGCCATTCAAGGCACAGCTGCGGTTGAAAAAGCAGGAAAAAAGTGCTTTTTCTAATGCTGCTGCACGCAGCGCTGCTCAGCTGTCCAGGCAGCAAGCTGACAAAGATTTACACGCATGCGCAGCGTGCAGGGAAGCACATTGTAAATCACCGAACTGGTAGTTAAACCTGTCAGATCCCACCCCTGCAGGTAGTCCTCGAGTTACAACCATGACTGAGCCCAAAATTTATGTTGCTAAGTCAAACCCTTGTTAAGTGAGTTCTGCCCCATTCTACAGCTTTTCTTCCCATCGTTGTTCAGTGAATAATTGCATTTAAGTTAATAACATGATTGTTAAGTGAATCTGGCTTCCCCATTGACTTTGCTTATCAAAAGATCACAAAAGGGAATCATGTGATTTCAGGACACTGCAACCATCATAATTGCTAAGCATCTGAATTTTGTTCATGTGACTATGGGAATGTTGCAACGGTCCTAAGTGTGAAAAAGTTCATGAGTCATGTTTTTCAGTGCTGTTGTTAACTTTGAATAGTCACTAAATGAACTGTTGTAAATTGAGGACTTCCTGTAGTTCAGGTTTAAAGGTAAAGATAGAAAAAGGAAATACAATAGCTCTCTTCAACTCTTGCTTTCCAGACTCTGCAAGCAAAGGTAGGATAATTGCAATTTATCTAAGGCAATTAAAAACCTAAAAGTCTATTCAGCTGTAACATCCTTTTACTCAGTTGACCAATCAAATGACACCTATGTTGGATACTTGAAACCAGGTATTTAAAGACATTGAAATGTGTTTGAATATTAGTAACTTGGATTGATAATTGGGCTGTTGATTTGAGCGCTGAGCTTGTCAACTCAAAACATACTGAGGATGTATCCTCAAATGGTGATGAAACATTTGCAACCAATTGCCAAGCTTGGAGGTCAAACCAACAACCTAATTTAAAGACACCTTAATCTGCCTCATATTCTAAGGAAAAACACAATTTTAAAAAGATTGGAAAAAAATACTGATATACGTTCTGTGAAAATAAGGTGTTAAAATTGTGAGAGGAAAGATAGTTTCTTCAAATAAATGTTAACAAGTTCTCCATGAACTGTGAAAAATTTTCTATTTATAATTCATTTTGGATAATGCTTGTTATCTATTAACTCTCATGAGTCTGCATGGAGCCAACCCTTTAAAAAGAGGACATACAAACAAACAAATAATTCCTGGTGTTATGAACCATAATCACAAGAAATCTCATTTCCCTCAAACTCTGAAGCTGATATCGGACTTAAAGAAAAGCATATGCCTTGGAGAGTGTTAGCCTGGCATGATTTCCCCACAAGCAGCCTCCAAATATTAACTATATTCTGATTAATGATATACTAAAGGATTTTCCTAGATTGAAGCCACCTAATTTACTTTTCCCATAATACTATAGAAAAATAAATGCTGCTGATTATATTCAGAGCAACTCCACATATACATATACAATCATGAAATTCTAGATCTAATATGAATACATATTTAAAAGTACATTATGCAAAATACATATTTCCGGTAACATACTTACAAGCACAATTTTCAAAAGTCTATTATTTCTGCACACAATTGCTTTTGTGATGGCTGATTATGAACATCACCGAACTCAGCACTGCTCGGTACAGCCATTCTCAGGATTTCAGCCTCTTCAGAAAGATAGGATAATAAAGCCAATACTTTTAAAGAATATATATGCTATTCTCCAACAGTCAAATGTTACTTCTCAGCAACTATTCAAAGACTTACAAACCAAGTACAGAAATCTCATCATTATTGCTGAGAAATATCATCACTAATGATTTGTTTGTATTTGTCTACTAGGAATAGGCAGGTGTATATATGTTTCAAAAATTCTTACCAACCAAGAATGAATGACATTCAGGTGCTTTTAAGGGCTTTACTGAACTGGAATGAGGTGGAAAGCACTTTCTTGTGTACCTACTAAGTAATATATTAAGAGTTTGAGAGTAACTCTCTTTGTAAAGTCCCACAAAAGTTATCTTACACTTCAGAGAGGAAGACCTTGTGATATTTACATTGGTAACTTTCTAAATCTGTTCTTTCTAAAAACTTCATATTGCATTTCAAACTGGGGATTTGTTTACTAAATTCCCTTTTTCTAAAACATTGGCTGCTCGCTTCTTTTAGTACAGCATAAAAAAGAATTTTTAAAGGAAGGAAAAGGCTACCAAGCATGTTTACCAAGCATAATTATACCATAAAACAATTTGTTTCCATTTTGCCCCTTTGGGATTCCACCCAATATGACATCATGGTATGAGGAATTCCAAGAACGATATCCAGCAATTGAACAGGATTTGTTATTAAAGTTGTGCCATCAGCCTGCAGGATAAATGAAGACATGTTGCTTCATGTTGAAAAAAATTAGGAGAATAAAAATTTTATCTTTTAAAACTCTGCATCACCAGAGATTTAAAACCAAAAGGTCCTGTTTTGTAACCTTCCCCTAGTTTATTAAAACATTTTTTTTAAATGATGCATTTAAATAATGAAAGCTTTACAAGGGGCAATCAACAGATGAACACGTATCAGCTTTTTCATCAAGCTTCTTGATCTTATTGCAAAAAAAAAGCACTTTTTCACTTTGGCTATCTATTAGTATAGACCAGGGGTGTCAAACTCACATCATCACGGTGGCATCATGTGATATATTGAGACTTTTTCCCTCTTCACTAAACCGGGCATGGGCGTGGCCAGTGCGAGATGAATCTGGCCCTTGGGCCGTGAGTTTGACAGTCCTGGTATAGACCTTGAAGTAATAAAACCATCCCCAGTACCATCACGTCACTGATGGATCCTTCTTTCTGAGTTTTCCTCCCACAGAATAATTTGATCATCATAATTTAAGCAGCTTGCTCTGTTTGTCTTCTTCTTAGTTTACTTCACCAATATATTGAATGTTAGTGTTGCCTGAGAGGAAATGCTACTATCAATCCATTGATGTCAAAGGCTAATTGAAATGAACCTTAGATGTACCTCATCCGTGAAAAGTGGATTAGAAATCCTATCTATACTCATTCATTATCTATTGGATTATGGACTATCTATCTGCAACAAAAGTATAATGATCATAGAGTATATATTTTTAAGTTTATTAAGGAATGAATTCAGTGTATTTAACAGGAAATCTTTTTAAAGCAATGCAACAAAGGAAGAATGCATTTGAAAACTGCTGAGTAGTAACAAGTTATTATTTTCCTCTATTATAAGTGCCTGATTACAACTCATTTATCATCTCTTGTCTTTATGAGGCCTTTTAAATCTTGTTCATCCATAAACATAATTAATAGTTTGTCTAAATGATGTTATCTAAAACCTAAAGCAAGAGCATAATAAGTAACAATTGTAAGCATGCTTACAGAAAACAACAATGTGACATTATTAATTGGCATTTAAAAAAATGAAATAAGGATTGTAATGCCCTGTTCAGATGAGGCATGAAACTTCCACAAATGCCTCAGTTATATTACCTTACAAATAGCTGGTTAAAAAGAATAGGTGGATTCTTTTGGACTACACTTGCCATTATCAGTGGATATGGAAGGCTAGTCTAAGAAACCAACTTCTTTAAAGGACAGAACATAAATGAAGCTAAGCAACCCAGGCCCTAGCACTTTTGTAAGGTCCTCTAAGATCACAGCCCTGAAATTTTTTGTTTCTGTTTGAAAAATAGTAATTATTTTGTCTCTGTCCCTTTTAATACCGTAGTATATCTGCATAACTGCAAAATCTCAGCATTCTCTGGCAAGCAAGCAAGCAAGAAATAAATGATCAAATAAATTAGTTAAAGTGTGGCCCTTGCCTGAGAAAGAGGTTTTCCATTGCTAAGATATATAAACATAGAATGAGCACAAAACAACTAAAGAGAGATCAGACCAATTATAAGGACGTCTTATCAATGTTATGATAGCCATATTATTTCAGAATCTTTTTTTAAAAAAATCATATCAACAAATGTAACCATCATTGCATTCCCTATCAGGGCAAGCAAATTTATGCACAGAAAAAGAATGGAGATAACAAATAAATAAATGAAATATAAGTTATAATAGAAAAGAAAATGTAACTAAATATGATTTAAAGCTTCATCATTTACTCTATATCACCATAGTTTTCTTTCTCTGCAAGCCATCTTCACTTTCACCATGTCCATAAACTCATTAATGCAACTTCTGTCCATTAAACTTCTTGTTTTTTGATTGAGGATCACATACATTCCATTTCTCTTAGAACTAAGGAGAAATTTCCTGATAGTTAGAACAATTAATCAGTGGAACACCTTGCCTCCAGAGGTTGTGAATGCTCCAACACTGGAAGTTTTTAAAAAGATGTTGGATAACCATTTGTCTGAAGTGGTGCAGGGTTTCCTGCAAAGGCAGGGGGTTGGACTAGAACAGTGGCTGCCAACTGGTGGGCTGCGAGAAAAATTTGGTGGGCCACAGAGAAATCTCACCCCCAGAGCACCACCCCAAAGCAATTAATCCAGGCTGCACAGAAACACAAGGCTGTGCCACCCACATGGCCCGCAGAAACTCTCCCTGCCCATTCACTCCTCACCCGGCAAATTTGCCCACTAAATTGCTATTTTTCCAACCATCAGCTGTTCTGCTGTACTGGGAGATTTAGATTAGCTAGGAAGCAGGAAATGGTTGGATTTCTTGCTTTCTAACTAGTCTTTAGATCTTCGGCTCTGCTTTTAAGCAGAGCCAAACTTCCCTTAGGACTGAAGGTTCTATTATTCAGTGCAGACTCACGGCAAGCAAATTTTATGTGACAGACTCAGGTAGCTGATGGCAGATAGATAGATCACTGAATGATTCTATGAGCAACTCAATTTGCCTGCCTGCTTTGCCTGATTTTGGGTAAAAGTTGATCTTTTTTATAAAAAATTCAATATTTATATAAATATTTATAATATTTACATACAAGCCATGGCCAGCCAGTCACATGACCACCAAGCCACTCCCACAAATTAGGCCATGCCCACAGAACCAGTTAGTGGTCCCTGGGTTTTAAAATTATGAGTTTGGTGGTCCCTGAGGTCCAAAAGGTTGGCGACCCCTGGACTAGAAGACCTTCAAGGTCCCTTCCAACCTCTGTTATTCTATTCTGTTCTGTTCTGTTCTATTTTAACTATGACTTCCTTGGTTTCCATTCCTTTTAACCCATTCACGATTCTTTCACAAAAAGGAAATTTGTCCTGTGAGTTGGTGCTTGTTCATTCCTGCAAACTACCTCAATGCCATTTTTCTTCACACTGGTCACACAATATTTATACAATATTTATTACAATATTTATTACTCTACCCCATCACAAAAATTATAACTTTTAATTGTAGAAAACAATTCAAAATAGCGAGCAAATGTAATTTCCCAAATAACAATGAAGTAACTGAACTTCAATATTTCACACGGTTAGAAGCAAGCAACAATAACCCCATTGATACAACCTTAAAAATATGTTTCAGATCAGTAAAATTGTATTAAAAACCATGCCAAGTGTAAAAATACAACTGAAAAGCACTATTGAGCACTGACCTCCACTGAAGATTTTATTGCTTTAGATTCCACCAGCAAACCAAATAATTTTAAATTTGTAAAAAAATAAGATTCATAATAATCCATTTATTACTGCCAAGACATTTGTCATTTTAAACTATGTGCACCCAATAAGGACTGTGGAATTTTTATTCCCAGACCATTTCATATTTCTCCCTACAAGAACAATTTTTGCTTTGTTGAGCTTGATTTTCACGTTCAGATTTGCCAATCTTCTTCAACTTCTTCAGCCTCCAGATGCTTTGAACTTTAATTCTCATAATTTCCATCCATCATAATTTGAAAGATGGGGGTAGAGTAATTTTGGGAAAGTTCAGCTAATTTCACTTTCTCTTTTGTTTCAAATAACTATTGATCTAAAATAGTGATCTAAACAACACCAACAATACTAAATGACATCATCATCCTTTCAGAGCCCCAAAGTGAAACTGATGATTATATCAATGCAATAACATAACAAAAAATTTGCCCTTCTCCTTCACTTGATCCCTGAGATTATTTCTCAGTTTAAATTTTAGAACATTTTAAAACATTAAAGTTTATTTACTTACTAACTTTGGATATGCTACTCATTCGAATTGACTCTGAGCAACCTCCTCAGTTCTAGATCTAAGAAAAAGGAGTCCCTGTGGATTTTAAAGGCCCGGTCCCACTGCACTTACAGATGCAAAGAGGATGTAAAACGTTTAAAAGAGCTTGCCATCCATTGGAAAACACTATGCATCCATTGTGTATTCACTGCATACGTGTTTCATACGCTCTATCCGTCGAGCATCCGTCCACTGCAATTTCATCTGCGCAAAAAGTTTTGAGCTGCACAAAACTTTTTGAATGGATGAACTTTCCGCTGCGTACGATGTATATCTGCGACATATATGGGCAACAAATGTTCTATGTCCGTTATCATCCATTAAACGTCCTCTGCATCCTCTGGCCATCCCCTCAACTCACATCCGCTGCAGCTGAAAATGGAAAGAGGGAGGAAACAAAAGGTACACGGAATGTCTACACAGCGTTAGTAGCACGGAAATAGAAAGGATGTAAGTGTATGCATCTTGTATATAAAGTATTAAAAACTTCATGAGGATGCCACCAGCCATTTTTTGACGAACTTGTACAGCATCTGAGACCCAGGTTGACCAAGCCTAGCACCAACTTCCATCCCAACCTGGAACCTGGACTGAAGGTGGCACTGACTCTGCGCCACCTGGCCTCTGGAACCACATACAGAAACATGCAGCATGCATGGAGGGTGCCACACAACAGCATCAGCAAAGTGGTCAGAGAAGTGGTACAGGCCATCATTGAAGAATACGTGGAGGAACTCCTCAGGTGCCCCACCACGGAACAAGGCTGGAGAAAACTTGCAGAAGAGTGGTATCAGAGGTGGAACTTTCCCCACACCATTGGAGCCATAGATGGGAAGCACGTGGCCTGCAAAGCTCCAGCCAACTCAGGGTCCACTTATTATAACTACAAGGGCTTCTTCAGTATCATCCTCTTTGCTATGGTTGATGCCGACTACAAATTCATCTACATCGATGCTTCAGGCAACGGGTCAGCTTCAGATGGCCAGGTATACAATGCAAGTGACCTCAAGGAGGGGCTGGAATGCAACCTCATAATGAGTTTTCAAGGTCCAGACCCCCTACCCAATGACACACAAGATGTGCCCTACTTCATCATTGGTGATCATGCGTTCTCCCTCAGAACCTACCTCATGAAGCCGTACAGTTCAAGATACCTCACCCGTGAAGAGAGGATCTTCAACTACAGGCTGTCCAGGGCAAGACGGGTGGTGGAGAATGCCTTTGGCATCCTGGCCAACAGGTTCCAGATACTTCTCACCACCATGCAGCATGACCCAGAGACTGTGAGGAGCATCGTGGAAGCTTCCCGCATCCTGCACAATCTCATGCGCACCCGCTACCCAGTGTTTCAGAACAGACTTGTCGACCGTCAACACCCTTGTTGACGGTCGACAAGTCTGTTCTGCAACACTGGGTAACGGGTAAGCATGAGATTGGGCGCCATGGGGACATGGAGCCTGGTGAATGGAGGCAAGGACGTAACCTGATAGACACCGTGGATGTACAAGGCCCCAACAGAGCTTCACGTGAAGGGAAGAAGCAGCGCAACCAACTGAGACACTGGTGCAACTCCCCAGCTGGAGCAGTGCAGTGGTAAGACAGAATGATAGATGATTAATGGATGCTTCCTTGAGGCTGTCACATAACACTGATGAGATTGTGCCATGTCTGTTGAGTGGTCCTACAATGAATTGGGCATTAATAAAGAGCTTTGTTTATTTTAAAATGTGTTGATCAATGAATAAATTGTTATTGATAATAAAGGTCCATATGTGTGGCAGTTGGGATGGTGAACCATACAGTCCCACTATGGTTGCACTGGAGGTTCATCTATCCCACAGCTATCCTTATCTATTCCACAAGCATGCAAAGGCTTAACCATTTTTTCAAAGTTTTTACCAACACTTTATTAAGTAAACAAAATGAACCAAGTAAATTTTATTCAGTGTTTTAAGCAAAGATAAACTTTATTAAACAAGTAAACAGCTCAGTCTCTGAGACTATTCTGAGTCAGAATAGACTATTCTGCTTGCGTGCTGTATCCTTTTATATCCGCGGAGCGGATGCAATTCATATCCCCTGCATGCACAGTGAACGTTTTGCATCCGATATACATCTGCGCGGCATCCCCTTTGTTTCCTATCAGCGTACGTGATGCATCCTCTTCATCCACTATGCATCCACCCCTTCTGCTATGCATCCGCTTCAAAATTCTCCCCCGGAACCCCTTCGGAGGTGTCATCCGCTTCCATCCACTTTCGTTCGCTAGGCTTCCGATGAACATCCATTTAACATCCCCGCTACATACTACCCACGTCCGTTCTTTTCCGTTCTGTTTATGCAAATTTTCACCCATTTTTGGATCAGATGAAAATGGATGGAGCCACCCCCGAAATTTTGCTCGTCTGCTCTGTCCTTTATGCATATGTTTTGCGTCCATCGGCCAGTGGGACCGGGCCTTTAGTCTGCTACTCGTTGCTGACTATTGGGGGCAGTGCTAATTTCTGTTTCAAGCCATTGAGCCATCACTGTCTAAAGAGATTTCTGTGGTCATGTGGCCAACATGATGTCACTAAGTGCTGTTATCTTCCCACCAAAATGGTACCTATATATCTATTCACATTTGCATGCTTTCAAACTACTAGTCAGGAGCTGGAGTGAAGAATGGCACTCACCCCGTTGCTGCTGACAAGCCTAGCAACTTAACTGGTGAGCTACCGCACTTCTACAAAACTCTAGATTTTAGGCACATCATCAATCATAGCTTTCAAATCAACGACAGCATAATAACAAAAATCACAATCATAGCCACTATCCAGCTACTGTATATTCACCTAGATAACACAAAAATGTCTGGCATCACATCTTCACAAGCAACCCTTCCACCATGGCCCTCCAACAATGGCTTAAAAGGTATAGTAAGAGTATAGTGAAGCAGTACTTTATAATTTTTTTGGGGGGGGAAATCTGGTCCATGTGTGCTTGGATTGCATTTCCTAAAATTTCCAGACAACTATGGTTATGCTGGGTGGGAATTCTAGAAAGTATAATTCAATTTTATTTGGGGAATATCATGTTCGGGAAGCTGGTTTAGATTAATTTCAGATTCTGTTAAATTAGTGTCATTGTGCTATATCTTTAAATAGTTATTTGGAAATTTTTCAGCTGGTACAGAGATACTCTGATAGGTATCCATCAGGTGCCCTGTGTTCCAAAATAAACAAGAACTGCTACCTTCCACGGCCGTGTTTTTTTTGTCAAATTTCTCATATAACCAGATAATGTTAATTTTAACTTGCACTTTGTTTAGGAGCTAACAGTGGCAAAAATTAGGATGGTTCAAACTCTTTCAAGCTATAGAACCCATTAATTAAACAAACTCTGGAACCCAGATTAAGGGGCAACTTCAGAGTTAGAAAATTATCTGTATTTGAATAAACTTGATTTTAGTCCTTCATGGAACCTCATCAAGATTTTGCACGATTCCAGAATCTAACCAAACAATGAAAAACTCTACCATTGAGAATACTTTTCCGCCTGTTATTTTCTCTAAACAAATTATATAACTCAAATATAAACTAGTTAAACTGGCAGAAAAATAATGAGTCAAAGGAAGTGCAGCATTGCTGAGTCAGACCAAAACCCAATTAAGTCCAGCATTTTGATTAATACACTGTCCAAGCAGATGCTGGCCTTGAGATCTGAGTGTCTTCAGTTCTATATCAATACTCTAATCATGCTGGCTGTATTCACATAGCATGTTTGAAAAAAACTAAAAGAGATTGAATAATTTTTGCTTTACCATATTATCTCAGATCGGAGTTGGCAAACTTTTCTGGTAAAGAGACAGATCCCATCTTACCTCAATGGGTGCAGCTGGCAACTCTGTAGGCCAAGGAGTACAGAAGCCATTGGAGGACATTTGCCCACCAACAAGGAGGGTGCTGATATGGCCCTTGAACCAGTTTACTGATTAATCTTAGCTGTTAGATGCATGTAATCATCACACTAGAGGATATTATGGTTAATTTGTTTGTGCATGTACGAAAAAGAAAGCAGTGTTGGCTAATATTTAGTCAAAATATTTTAGAACTTTCAGCCTTATTAAATTAAAATAGATGTATTTGAACATGGCTACAACACCCCTTCTATAAGATAAATAGAGACAGCTCCTTCAACCTTTCAACACAGGACTTGGTCTCCTGGTCCTTAATAAATGTCATAGTCCTCTAGATGCACCATAGTTCGTTGATATCCTTCTTAAATCACAACGCCCAGAATTAAGCACATGCCTGACCAAAGCAAGTTAGAATTACTACTTTGAAAAGCTTATGGCCTTCCATGAAACTGTCTGCTTACTTAGATCAGCAAGAGGCACAGCCATGAAGATATCGCCATTGTTAGAAGCTTGGCTATCTAATGTAAGGGGAATGAATGAATGACTGTTCTTTTCTTGTGTGATTCCCAGGCTATGGAATGCTTATTACAAGGAGGTGTATTTGGCTCCCAATTGCCCAATATTTAGAAAAATTACAATGAACATATTTTATCAAGCTTTGGATTTTAACGCTGATTTTAATTGCACTGAGTTGCACAGTTTAATGTGATGTTTTATATTTTGCCTTACTGCCATATAAGTCACATTTGAGCGTTCATTTCAGAAGGCAGGAGAGAAGGAAAGACACAATTTGTACACTACATAATGCAGAATCATCTTATAGCTTTTTAAATATACCAGTAACTGGCTTAAGATTTATTGCCCATTAAAATACCCACCTACTTTTGACATGTAACAGGATCAACCAGATATCACCCATATTATATTTGTTCATATTTATCTTTGATTTTAATGCACTTTTTACATTAATGTCTGTCAAATTTGATTTTGTATTATTTTCAAATATATTAAAACTTGTTTCTCTGAAATTAATCCCCCAGTTTGTTGTAAATTATAAATTGGACAAGCATCCTTTTTACTCCGTCACGTAATATCACTTATAAGGATGAAACATCAAGCAAAAAATGAAATATTGAGAAATTCCATTTGTTAGTTTTCTACACATTGGCAAGGAACCAATCAACCAAATCTTAAAAAACATTATTCAACTTAAATATATCTAATTGCAATTATACTAGAAGAGGATATCTATAGGTTGATATTTGTCATAATCATGATATTAACCTAAATTAGCTCTTGTCTTCCCATAGCACTTTTTTGTCATGTGGCTTTCAGTGATGAATAAATCACTTGGTGCCATGATCCCTCCTCCAAAAAAGAAAAATTCCCCAAAGACATTATTAATTTATGTGTTGACCTCCAGTTTCACTTTGGGTGATAGACTCATATTTCTTGCGCAAATGACATACCAAAGGATTCCATTTCAACGATACAAAGATTTCCCTCCAGCTATTTTAACTGCTTACAAATGAAGGCATCCCCTATGTCTTACACTATGTTTCTCACACATCCTATGTCTGCAATCAGGATCCTCACACACATTAAACATACTAAATCTTAAAGCAGTCTCCAGGACTTTCTTCTCAAGAGTGCAAAGGGAATAGCATAAAGGGCATTATGTATACATGTAGTCCTTGAGCTATGACTACAACTGAGCCCTAAATTTATGCTGCTAAGGAAAACATGTGTTAAGTGAGTTCTCCCCCATTTTACAACTTTTCTTGCCACAGTTGTTAAATGAATCATTGCATTTGTTAAGTTAGAAACATGGTTAAGTAAATCTGGCTTCCTGATTGACCTCGCTTGTTAGAAGATCGCAAAAGCTGATCACATGACCCCAGGGCACTGCAATCATCATAAATATGAACCAGTTGCTAAGCATCTGGATTTTGATCACGTGACCATGGGGGGGATACATGTTGCAATGGGCATAAGTGTGAAAAATGGGCATAAGTCACTTTTTTCAGTGCCATTGTCACTTTGAACTTATCGCTAAATGAACTGCTGTAGAGGACTACCTCTATGTGGATTGTGGTAGTAGCTGAAAACTTCTGTTTTGGTGATAGTTTTTTTTTCTGTGTGTGAAAAGTTCTAAGGCACAAATGCCTAACCCATATAATAATGCTTCTTAAAGATAAATCTCAGAGACTACTATGATTGTCAGATTAGATATGTTAATTTAAAAAAATCTTTCCAGACACAGAACATTTCTTCAGTATTAAATCAGAATAGTGTTACATTCTCTCCAATCTAGGAATTCTCCAGCCTTTTAAAAAAAAAATCTGTTTTCAATTGCAATCTGAACTGCTGGTCTTTTGCAGCCTCTGATCTTGCTATCAGCTAAATTGGTCTATTATACTGTTGCTTCTGAGAAAGGACAAACTCATAAATACCCCTGTGTGACGCAACTATACCCAAGGGAAAACAAAGACAATTTGAATGGTACTTCTGAAAGCACATGCTAAGGCTGGGGATAAAATGCTTCCAACTAATTCTAAGCTGTTGAAATTGTATAGTTCCAGTAGCCATTACTGTTCCCCGGTGCTTTCTTAAGCATACTAAAATGTAATCCATGTGTAACTATTAACCATTACCTACTTTGTTACTTACTTATAGAGATCTAAAATGCATCCAAGGGAAATGTACACCATATCCTAATGATGGTAGAGGTACTGTAATTTTATGAAGTAGGGTTTTTATGAAGCCAGGGTTCATGCTGAAACTTCTAGTGGGTTGTGGCTAAAATTCAGATCTGAAATACATTTTGTAAACATTTTCTGGACTTTAGATCAGAGGCACAAACTGGACTTACTCATGTCTGCCAGGACATCCCCTGAAGCAATGTACAGAAATTCAGTGATTGCTCATCAAATAAAATAAAACTAAAAATAAAAAATATTTATATATGAGCAAATAGTTCATGTTTATTCTCAGTGTTATCATTCATCACAGGGCCTGTGAGTCTGCATTTGGATGCCAAGTGCCCATCAGTCTGGAAAACAAAGAGATCCTGAACTTTTCTATAAAGCTCAGCACATTTTCTAAGTATGCAGAACACTCTCTCTCTCTCTCTCTCTCTCTCTCTCTCTCTCTCTCTCTCTCTC
>BLBF01000017.1:2495169-2514132 GCA_015471245.1 Laticauda colubrina | reverse complement strand
GGGAAAGGGAGAGGGGGAGGGAGGGAGGGAGGGAGGGAGGGAGGGAGAGAGAGAGAGAGAGAGAGAGAGAGAGAGAGATGAACAAGAAGTTCCAGTCCTTGGGAGTCATTGTGGAGAAGGATTGCCCTCAGCTCAACTATTCTTAGGTAAGGAATAGGCCCATTAGTTTCCCCAGGCCAATTCTATTCAGAAGAAAAGGTCCCTGGGGTCAGAGTTGGATGTCTCTGCGTTTGCATTTATATTCATTCAGAATTTCCTCAAGCAATTCCTCTAGTTTTATTTACTCACAAATGAGCATATAATGGTTGGTCTGGGTTGGAGGCATTGTGTTGAAGGGAGAGGAGATTTAAATGTCTGCTTCTTCCTGAGATTTGATCACTTTACACATAAAAGCCTTGTTCGTCTGTCTGTCTGTCTGTCTGTCTACTATCTTTCTACCTCTCCCAGCAAGCAGCTGGGGGAAAGTGCAATAATTGAGATCAGGATTTTTATTGGTGCCTTATCCTTTTTGACTGTGTCATGCTCACTGTGGAACTTTTTGGAAGTCCGTTGAGTATTTTCCATGATTCTGTTTTATCATTTAGCCTGCCAGTTAGCCAAACTTTTGCTTTCTTTTGATATATTTATTGCTGACGGATGGAGTGTTTAGTTATCTGGTATCTTGTTGTCAAAAATAAAAATATATACAGCAATAAAATGATATCCTCACCCCCCCAAAATCCCAATAAAACAGAAACAGAAAATTGCAATGCCCCAACCCCACTTCAAAGATGCAGTATTCTCAACCTGTCATGTCCTCACTCTATCCCAATATTTGGGAGAAGAGCCACCTCTTAAGTGCTTTCCTGAAGTTTAAGAAGGTGGGGCCTGTCAGATATGGGGGGAGGATGTTCCATAGAGCAGGAGCTCCCATGACTTCCTTCCAAACATCTATAAAACTACCCACCCCTCTGATCTGGTGGGACCAGTGGCAGATTAAGGCTCACTGGTGTCCTAAGCACTGACAAATCTTGGTACCTCCCTCCTTTGTATATTCTGTACAAACAAAGCTATATTCTCAAATTTGTGGTGCCCCCTTTGGGCCTGGTGCCCTAAGCACATGCTTAGTTTGCTTAATGGTTAATACACCACTGGGTGGGACAGTCAGATATCCTGGGATGGGGGCAGTCCCTCATGTAATCTGTGTTCCATGTAGGTCTTTAAAGGTGATCAATATTAATATCAAGTTGTTGTTGTTGTTTCATCAAAGGAAACAATGAATGTTATGATGTTTAATAGAAAAGAAATTCAGATTGTTATCTTAATGCAGAAGGAGACAGTACACGGCATCCATCAATCTTAATAAAATTAATTTTAGCAGCTACTCTATATCGAGGAGAACTTCTAAAAACTCTTTTCCATGGAAATATATACATATACATATATATGTTTTTTTAAGTTTTCGTGGGTACTTACATGTGTGCTGTTCAGCTTCCTTCAGGTATTATCCCACGTCATTGTAGTGCTTTTAAAGTTGTAGCAACGTTTCAGCAGAATCTCATATGCCATCATACATACATATATATATACATACATACAATACAAATATATACATATATACATATATGTATGTATATGTTCTGTATGTAAAGTGGATGACTCCAAACCTACCATTCTGATTGGCTAAGGAAAGGAACAGTGGATTGGTTCACTAGGAACCAATCCAAAGTGATACCAAAAAGGCGGCAAATCTAAATAGCTGCCATTGGTATCACTTTGGATTGGTTCCTAGTGAACCAATCCACTGTTCCTTTCCTTAGCCAATCAGAATGGTAGGTTTGGAGTCATCCACTTTACATACAGAACACCCCTCCCTCCTTAGTTTAGTCCTACGTAGTGACGTAGTCTCGCAGGTAGGTGGGGCTTTTCCGGGCTCGACCTGACCTGCGCGGTTCATTTCCAGTGAGGACTTCGACCGGTTCGGATGGGGCTGCTGTGTCGTCCGTCCTCCTCTCTGGAACCGTCTGGAAGGGTGAGTTGGCCATTTTACCGCCGCCTAAGTTTCTTAGGCCGGCGGTTCTGCCGCTCCCTCCCGTTTCCTCGGGGCAGGTCGAGCTGGCTTGGCTGGCCCCTTCCGAAGATCTCTTTTCGTGGGTCTCTTCAAACGGTGAGTCTTTTGTTGGCTCTTTTTGGTCATTTTGAATGTTAGTTTTATTTTTAAAAAGTTCTTTATTCGTTTCTCGCCTTTCCCCCCCCACCTCGGTTTGCATTTCGCCGTGTTCATTTGTGAATGTTTTTAAGTCCGCGGTTCTTTCCATAATTCGAGATCGAAGCTGGTCTATATGCCGCTTCCATTCCCTCCCATCGTCTAATTTTACCCGGTAGGATTTGGGGCCTGTAAGTTGGATAATTTGCCCGGGTAGCCATACCGGGTCCCCGGAGAAATTTTTAGCGTAAACTAAATCGTCTGTCTCGAATTGTCTGAACCGTGTTGAGGAGTCAGGGGGGTTTTCTGGGGTGAAATTTGTGTGTAACCTATCCAGGTGAGATCTTAATTTTCGCCCCATGAGTAGTTCTGCTGGTGATTTGTTTGTGATAGTACTAGGTGTTATGTGCTGCAGTGTGAGCAGCCGGTTTACTTTTTGTTGTGTATCTCCAGCGTCCATTCGTTCTAACCCTTCTTTTGTAAACCGGACCATTCTCTCTGCCCTGCCGTTCGCAGCCGGGTGAGCCGGCGCGGTTAGTGCATGTCTTATACCTAGGGAGGCTAGGTATTGCTCAAATGGTATACTGGTTAGCTGTGGTCCATTATCTGAAACGAGAATGTCTGGTATGCCATGGGTGGCAAACAGGCTGTCTAGTTGCTTAATTACGGCTTCTGTTGTCGTTGATGGCATGATTTTTACTTCAAGCCAATTGGAATATGCATCAACGACAATCAGAAAAGTATGCCCCTTGGTAGGCCCCGCGAAGTCAATGTGTATTCTTGACCACGGTCCTCGAGGGGTTTCCCAGTCCTTAACGGGTGCTTTTGGTGGGGATGGTCTAATTGTCTGGCATTTGTGGCATGAGCTTACCCAATACTCTATGTCCTTATCAATACCCGGCCACCACACGTAACTCCTGGCGAGGCTTTTCATCTTTACCATTCCGGGGTGCCCTTCATGTAAAAGCCTAAGAACCCTGGGCTGCAGTTTAGCAGGGATTACTACCCGATCACCCCACAACAAACACCCCTTTTTGATGGAAAGTTCAGTCTGTCTGGACCGGAAAGGTTTGGAATTTTCAGTTTTTAGATTCTCCGGCCAGCCTTTACCTACCCAGCTAAGAACGCGGGCAGTCAATGAGTCTTTCGCGGTGGCTCTTGCGACATCATACGCTGATATGGGTAGATCGGGGCATGTCTCGATTTGTAGCGCTGTCATCGTTGGTGCCGGGTCTGCGTCGGTTGTTGGCAAAGGCGCTCTGCTCAAAGCGTCCGCATGGGAAATTTGTTTCCCTGGTCGGTGTGTCAGAGTGTAGGAATAAGCCGCCAGGAACTCTGACCATCTCGTCATTCTGGGTGAAAGTATGTTAGGTGTTGGCTTGTTTCCCGCCAAAATCCCCATTAACGGCTTGTGATCCGTTATAATTTGAAAAGTCCTCCCATATACATATTCGTGGAAACGTTTTACTCCAGCGACAATTGCTAGAGCTTCCCTGTCCAATTGGCTATAATTCCGCTCGGTTTTTGATAGAGTCCTAGAATAATATGGGACGGGTGCTTCTCTGCCATCCGGTAGTTGGTGGCTCAGGACGGCACCTACTCCATATGGTGAGGCGTCGCAGGTCACTGTTAATGGCAGAGTGTCGCTAAATTGGATGAGAACGTTTGTTGATGTTAGCAGTCTTTTAATATTTTGGAAGGCTTTTTTTTCTTTGTAACCCCAAGTCCAAGTAGCCTTTTTGTCTAGCAGGCGGTGTAGCGGTTCTGCTATAGTGGCTTTGTTTGGCAGGAATACATTATAGAAATTAATTAATCCTAAAAATGCTTGGAGTTCCGTTTTATTTTTAGGTTCAGGCGCGTCATTTATCGCCTTAATCTTTTTATCTGTGGGGTGGATGCCCTCTCCGTCTATTGAGTAGCCCAGGAATTCGACGTTGTTTTTAACTAGACAACACTTCTCTCTTTTAACCTTGAGGCCAGCTTCTCTAAACTTAGTCAGAACCTTTTTTAGTCTGTTCCTTAATTGTGTTTCATCTCTGGCCGAGATTAGGACGTCGTCGAAATAGGGAACGACTCCTTGTATGCCATTTAGAAGGCGTTCCATTAGACTCTGGAAGACGCCAGGGGCTACGCTTACTCCAAATTGGAGTCGGTGGCATTTGAATGCGCCTTTATGGGTGACAATAGTCTGCGCTTCTGCTGTTTCTGGGTCTACTGGGAGTTGTTGATAGGCTTGTGCCAAGTCGAGTTTGGCGAAAACTTTGCCATTTCCCAGGGAATGGAGCAAATGCTGGACTACGGGCACCAGGTATGCGCTTGGTTGTAATGCGTGGTTCAGGGTAGCCTTATAGTCACCACAGATTCTGATGGACCCGTCTGGTTTAATGGGTGTGACGATAGGCGTTTCCCACTTGGCATGGTCCACAGGTTCTAACACCCCTTGGGCTACTAATTTTTCCAGCTGTTCCTCTATTTTTGCCTTTAGTGCAAAAGGAACTCGCCTGGCTTTTATTCTTTGTGGGGCTATTTGGGGGTTTAAATTGAAAGAAATAGGGTTTCCCCGGTACTTGCCCAGTGATCCGTCAAACACGTCGTGGAATTCTCTGACGAGGTCGTCTTCCCAGCCGGCTGTGGTCACTCGATCGACCCCGGTCATCCCGATGCCCAATGGCGCGAACCACTCGATGCCCAGGAGGCTTGGTCTGTCTTGGTTGACTATGGTCAGCGGAAGCACTTTGATGTGGTTTTTGTAGGCAACTTGAAAATGTCCTTTGCCCATCACAGGGATTTGGTTTCCCTGATAGTCTTTGAGGGTTAGGTGCTGCTTCATCAAGTCTTTGGTCTTGATACCTGGGACTAACTGTTTAATTGTGTCCCAAGATACCATGGAGAGGAAGGACCCCGAGTCCACTTCCATTTTGCAGTGTTTTCCCTCGATTTCTACGACGATTTTAATTTTTCTTCCACTTTCCGTCTGGGAGCTTTGGATAATGACAGTTTGGTGTGTATTGGCTCGCTTTTCTTGTTGCCATTTTCTTTCGGCTCGACTTGGCTCGGCTCGTGTTGGGGAATTTCTGCGTCTCGTCGGGCTGTAAGATTTTTTATTTCTGCAGACCTTCTCGATGTGCCCTCTTTTTCTGCAATGTCGGCAGATGGCATCGAGGAATCTGCATTCGGCTCATGGGTGGTTTCCTCCGCAGCCAGCGCATTCCCGCCACTTTCTCCTTTCGCGCTCTTTCTTGTTTGTGAGCAAACGGTGGACCTCGTCGTCCTCCTCGCTTGATTCGTTTGTTTCGCCCGACTCTTCATAATGGGTCGTTGTGGCAGGATGCTTTTTCTCTTTGGTTGATGTTTCATCGCCGTGCGTGTTCATTTTCTTAAATGTTACTGCGGATTTTTTCGTAGCTTCAGCGGCTGTGGCTTCCGCAATGGCTTCGGTAACGGTGATGTTGGGCTTGTTGAGCATTTTACTCTGTGCGGTTGAGTCTCTCAGGCCCAACACCACGCGATCTCTCATTGCCTCGTCTATGTTTGAGAATTCACACTCACCCCCAATTTGTCTGAGTGCAGCGACGAAGTCGGCAACGGTTTCTCCCTCTCTCTGGTCTCTTCGGTAGAATTCATGTCGCTTTATTAAATTAGACACCATCGGGGCGTAGTGTGCTTTCAGGAGTCTCTGTAATTCTGTCCACGTTAATTGTTTAACGTCCCGAGGCTTGGCGAGGGCTTTAGCCATTTTAAAGACGGTTGTTCCGCAGTGCGTCAGGAACACGGCTCTCTTTCGTTGTTCGGAAATGCCTTCCATTTCGTTGCTCTCCAAGTACATTTGGAAGCGATCAGCATAGGAATCCCAATCCTCTTCGTTGGGATTGAAGGGTGCAGACATCTTAGTTGCAGTCTGGGCTTTTATCACCACGTGCAGGTTTTGTTCCGTTCAGGACGATCCCATCCTCGTCGCCAGTGTTTTATTCGGAAAACACACGAGGTAGACCGGGTTCCAACAACAAATACTTTTATTATTAACAGTTAGTAACGGAACGCCGGCTGAAGCCGGGGCCAGCCCTTTTATACAGGCTGGCTTGCCTGCTTGCAGCCAATGGCAGCTATTTAGATTTGCCGCCTTTTTGGTATCACTTTGGATTGGTTCCTAGTGAACCAATCCACTGTTCCTTTCCTTAGCCAATCAGAATGGTAGGTTTGGAGTCATCCACTTTACATACAGAACATATACATACATATATGTATATATGTATATATTTGTATTGTATGTATGTATATATATATGTATGTATGATGGCATATGAGATTCTGCTGAAACGTTGCTACAACTTTAAAAGCACTACAATGACGTGGGATAATACCTGAAGGAAGCTGAACAGCACACATGTAAGTACCCACGAAAACTTAAAAAAACATATATATGTATATGTATATATTTCCATGGAAAAGAGTTTTTAGAAGTTCTCCTCGATATAGAGTAGCTGCTAAAATTAATTTTATTAAGATTGATGGATGCCGTGTACTGTCTCCTTCTGCATTAAGATAACAATCTGAATTTCTTTTCTATTAAACATCATAACATTCATTGTTTCCTTTGATGAAACAACAACAACAACTTGATATTAATATTGATCACCTTTAAAGACCTACATGGAACACAGATTACATGAGGGACTGCCCCCATCCCAGGATATCTGACTGTCCCACCCAGTGGTGTATTAACCATTAAGCAAACTAAGCATGTGCTTAGGGCACCAGGCCCAAAGGGGGCACCACAAATTTGAGAATATAGCTTTGTTTGTACAGAATATACAAAGGAGGGAGGTACCAAGATTTGTCAGTGCTTAGGACACCAGTGAGCCTTAATCTGCCACTGGTCCCACCAGATCAGAGGGGTGGGTAGTTTTATAGATGTTTGGAAGGAAGTCATGGGAGCTCCTGCTCTATGGAACATCCTCCCCCCATATCTGACAGGCCCCACCTTCTTAAACTTCAGGAAAGCACTTAAGAGGTGGCTCTTCTCCCAAATATTGGGATAGAGTGAGGACATGACAGGTTGAGAATACTGCATCTTTGAAGTGGGGTTGGGGCATTGCAATTTTCTGTTTCTGTTTTATTGGGATTTTGGGGGGGTGAGGATATCATTTTATTGCTGTATATATTTTTATTTTTGACAACAAGATACCAGATAACTAAACACTCCATCCGTCAGCAATAAATATATCAAAAGAAAGCAAAAGTTTGGCTAACTGGCAGGCTAAATGATAAAACAGAATCATGGAAAATACTCAACGGACTTCCAAAAAGTTCCACAGTGAGCATGACACAGTCAAAAAGGATAAGGCACCAATAAAAATCCTGATCTCAATTATTGCACTTTCCCCCAGCTGCTTGCTGGGAGAGGTAGAAAGATAGTAGACAGACAGACAGACAGACAGACGAACAAGGCTTTTATGTGTAAAGTGATCAAATCTCAGGAAGAAGCAGACATTTAAATCTCCTCTCCCTTCAACACAATGCCTCCAACCCAGACCAACCATTATATGCTCATTTGTGAGTAAATAAAACTAGAGGAATTGCTTGAGGAAATTCTGAATGAATATAAATGCAAACGCAGAGACATCCAACTCTGACCCCAGGGACCTTTTCTTCTGAATAGAATTGGCCTGGGGAAACTAATGGGCCTATTCCTTACCTAAGAATAGTTGAGCTGAGGGCAATCCTTCTCCACAATGACTCCCAAGGACTGGAACTTCTTGTTCATCTCTCTCTCTCTCTCTCTCTCTCTCTCTCTCTCCCTCCCTCCCTCCCTCCCTCCCTCCCTCCCCCTCTCCCTTTCCCTCTCCCTCTCTCTCTAAACAGGCATCCAACCTGTTGGTCTTCAGAAGGGACAAGTCTTCAGAGACTGGTAATTGTGAGATGTCATGGATGACGAAGCTAATTCCTTGATTGTATTGTTTTTTTCTGAGCTACTAATTACTTATTAGTAATTACTAATTACTAATTGCTACTAAGAGTGATATAAAACTGGTTGTGATAAATAAACAAAAGGTCACTTGTAGAGAGATGCTACAGATCTAAAATTTGGTGCATAATTTACAACATCATTTTGCATTTCAGATATCAATCCCAGGTCACCCAACCACCTGATATAACCTCCATCGCACCAAGCCCTGTTAATAAATCACCTAAGACAGGCCTGCACAATTTCTCACAGAGTGCTACATACAGCTATTGACCATGTGTTACAGTCTACTAGGGTAACTGAAAATCTTCCTATTATTGCAGCTTAGGACATAAAACAATTTAACGCAAGCAGCTTTCTCAGCCACCTTACAATAGATTGAATTTGGCTGATCAAGTCATAAACTGTCCATACAAGACTTAAAATATATTATAAAGGCAGGTGAAACACAATCTAGATGTGATGTTACTATTTTTGACTCATAATCTTTTACTATAGAACAGGAACTTTATGGAGAGGTCACAGAAGTCAAAAAAGTGACCACAAGCACATGATCTAAGCACTTTTTTTTTTACAAGTGTTGTAAAACATAGATGTTTCCAAATGGAAGTTTTAAAAATTTACATAATTGAACTAGTTAAATAATGCAGTCATTAAATAACAATGACTGCACTTAAATTATAAGGAGAAAACTGAGTTGGGACTCTATATGTGACTGCATGGATTATTGCCAAAAGTAAACACACACATAGACACACAGACAGAGTATATAAAATGAATAGTTTAAGAGGCAGGAAAAATACAGATTTTTGTATACTGGCTTGGGAGAAAAATGAAATTTTCAGAGATTAAAATCCAGGCAGATAAGAATTTGGAGTCTTTAACTGTTGCCTCATATTCAAGGCATGCATTATAACCTTCCCAATCTTGTACTTCTGTGCTGAAGCCAGAAGTTCTGCTAACATCAATACATGGACTTACAACTGTGGAATATTCCTTTTCTATTTTTGTAGGATTACTTTGTATTTATAGAATGTAGATGAAGGGAGACTAAGGGCAAACCCTAAAACTTTAAAGAGATGGGATATTCCTAAAACTGCAGTAAAGACGTATTTAATATTTCCTTATTTGATATTTTATTTTCTAGTCTTCCTTCTATTTTCAAGGAAGGGAGGGAGGGAGGAAAGAAGGGTTTGATTCACCATATTCCCATGTTTTAATCTTAAAGGCCATTTTTACTCCTTTCTGTTGTCTGAAACTATAATGTTTGAACTAAATACCTCAGACTAGGGTTAACAGTTAACGGAAAAATAAAGTGTGAATGCAAAGACCTGATTCATCATATAGGTGAGAGAGCTGGCAGTGGCCGCAGTTCTCCATTGAGATTTCGTATACTGGGTAAATCTATATTTAACCATTCTCAAAAGAGTCATTTCTTTTGCACCTATACTTATTAACAACACCAGCACATTCTTTAACTTAATGGGTTAAAATGTTAGTTCTCCAGTTGGTTATAAAATACAGACTTTGGAAGGGGGAAAATGTTTCCAAACCCCTTATATAGGTAAGCCAGTCAAATCCAGTGCTTGCTTTTTCTTTCCTGCAATCTATACTTTAGTGGGCACTGGATTGCCATAGCAACACTAAAGACTGCTTATTTGGAAGCTGGTGGATGTGACAATTTGCTATTTTTGAATAAACAAAACACAACACAAAATCACAGACATTTAGAAAAGCCTCATTTAAAAACAGATGATTGTGTTTTTAGGATGAAAAGAGAGAATGCTAATGACATTCCTTCCTGCAGCTGGAATCATTATCTGCATTAAACTAGATTAGCAGTGTGTATATAAAGACAAGTGCTGCAGCCTTTCAACCACAAATTTGGATAATGACAGAACTGGAGACCTTGTTAGTTAGTTAGCTGGGTGGGGACTAGATAAGGCAGTTATCAAAAAACAAATTTAGCATGGTTTGGAATGAATACATGAAGCATATAAGAAGTCTTAGATTTGCTCCTGGGCATTTTCAGTAAGAGGGGGAAAAATCTCATTCATTCCTATTTCCCACCTTTATTATTTTTACAAATAACTGAAGGTGGTGAACATATCCAACATGCCTTCCTATTTTTTCCACAATAACCCTGTGCAGTGGGTTGGGCTGAGAGAGAGCACAACTGGCTAAGACTTGAACACAAAGTCTCTTCATTTTTAGACCAAAGTAGCTCTGATAATCTTTGGGAATACCTGACAATCAGTAACTACATTTGCATATAGGCAAAACCCATTTTGTCTTAAATATGATTTTTAAGGACAGAGTTCATACATAATCTTCAGCTATAAACCAGGATACAAATTGGTTTGATATATGGCTTTCCAGGGTAGTTTTTGCAGCCCTCAGACTGGGATTATGCTTTCAGGCCTTTTGAAGGATTGAGGATTCAGTTACTTAACTATGTTGATGTTACTGTCATGGACTGCATTTTAATTGTTGTAGGCAGTTTTGAGTACTTAGACAGAATGACAGAATGTAAATTTGATACAATTAAGCTTTGCAGGGACTTAAAGCACTCACTGAACCACTTAAAATCTCTGGTACCTCCCAGGAATGTATTGTTGATTTGCTCACTTTTGAAAGTTGTCTCTTCACATGTTGTACAAAACATGGGACAAATATGACTTACAATCCCCATACAAATGAAACCAATTTATTGCATCTCATAAGATCTGAATCTAACAAGTACCTTTAAAAGAGAGATGCATGAATGTAGATTCCTAGGATGTAGTTCATTCAAATGAGTTGTTATTATGGAGAATTATCTTTGTGGGGAAAAGCTTTTTTTCTTGCCTCAAATATACAGAACGGACAACTAAATCTGTGTTCTGGATGCGATAGCATGCCCTTCAAAGAAAAGGCTGTGGAGCTTGGGAGTGTTCCTTAATTTCATTCTTCAATAGGAGAATTCACATGAAGAGTTCCGGTTTGCAAGGCTTCGGCAGTAGCAGGAATCCGCGATTGTGTGCGGTTTCTGCTGCGCTCGCCGCTGGAGTGCCCTTGATCCAGCTGGATTTGGAGGCTATAGTTACCCCGTAGAGGTAACTGAAGATAAGGGAGATCCAGCAAGAGTCCAGGGGAATCGCAACCCCCCTCCTCAGCTGACTTAACTCCCTTTTCTGAAAGCGGTGGAGCGGCGGTCAGCAATGGCCGCCACAAAGAAGCTTTCATCGGATAAGAATGTGCAGGAGGAAACTGAGAAAGTGAAAGTTTTTGGCTAACTGGGATAATAAGTAACATTTAAATACCCTGGAATTTAAGCTTCATTAAAGATACATCGTTCCTGATGAAGACAGAAAAAGCAGCGAATGAAAGTTAAAAGGGAAAGTTTGTTTTTTTCTCACTCTCCTTCCTTACAGTGATAGCAAATGAATGGAGAAATCGGAAAAACCCATTTTGGCATCAGCAGGTAATCTTGAAAACTAAAGCCAAGGGGACAATAAAGATTTCTGAGCATGGGGGGGGGGGGAAGAGAACTCTTTTTTGCTATCAGTGGGAAGGGAGAGGAAAAGAATAAATATTAAGATTTTGTTGGAGGACGCTGCTTGGAATTTATAAGAACAGAGCTAAACTGTAACAAGACTTCTAAAAGATATATTTTAATTGGAGCTTTGCAACTGAACTATAACTCCAGGAAGAGAAAATATAAAAAGAAGAAAGTGCTAAATGAAACAGTCTGTGTATATTTGGATTGCTTGGTGACTTTAGGACTTTTGAAAATCATTATTTGAAAGACTCAAAACATTTGGGTTGTATAAAAAAAACTTTTTACAATGGCACTACTTGTTGATGAACTGATAATTGAATTTAAAAAGCTAAAAGAAGAGGAACAAGAAGGGAAGGGCTCTAATGGATCTGTTTTCCATTTTGTTAGAAGTGGCGATTTCTACCTACCAGAAACTACAAGAACAAGAAGACTGGGATGAAGAAAAAGCCATTTTTAATGAACAAACAACTTTAGCTGGAGAAGAAAAGGGAAAGAGGGGAAAGAGAATGGAGAATTTAAGATTTAAAAAAACAACCAAAAAAGGGAAAACTAAGGTGAAAAATTGATACAATGTCAGAAAGCAACAGAAAAGAGGAATACAGAAGAAGGTGGAGATTAAGAGACAAGGGGGTAAAAAGGCAGGATTGGAGAAGAAAGGAAGGGAAAAAAGGAAGAGAAGTTACAAATGTTTAAAACAAGATATAAAGAAACAAGATTTATTCAGAGATAGCGAGTAAAAATATGATTAAAAAAGAGACTTTGCAAAAATACATAAGATTGTATTGTATTTATATTTGAAATAATGTTAGAAAACTGGATTTAATAATAGAGCTTAATTTGCTATGGATTATTGTTTTAATTATACCATAAGCTTATTACTTTTTTTATTTTATAATATAGTATGTAGCTTTAGAACGTACTAAGCAGAATCAGAATGAAAAGTATATAATATTTTAAGTGTTAAATTTAGGGGAAAGATTTAAAGGCGTCATACTTCAATCAGTGATTACAGGAGAAATTTTGTGTTAATGAGAAAAGATAATAGAAAATTGAAATAGAACAGACAAAAGATATATGCATAATGATTTAAATTGAGATGAAATAAATAAAATAGAATTAAGAGAGTGAAAAGAGGGGAGAAGCTATATAGAAAATGTTGAATGGTAAATAAGATATGAAATGGGATAAAAAGTGAGCATGAATTCAAATTTATGTCTGTATAAAAAGATGTAACCCGGGACTAAGCTGCTTTCCAAAAAGAAGTTTTATGTTTTTATGTTTTGTGTTTTGTTTGTGTATGTTTGTTTATTGAAAATCAATTAAAAAAATTCAAAAAAATAAATAAATAGGAGACTTCACATGCAACAAAGGCCTATGCCTACTTCCTCCAGATGGCTCTAGATCAGGATGTCAAACTTGCAGCCTGTGAGCCAGATGAATCATGTGCTTGTCATGCCCATACCCGGTTTAGTGAAGGGGTAAAAAGTCACAATACGTCTCATGATGCTACTGTGATGCTGTAAATTTGACACTACTGCTCTAGATGGATCTCTGATCAGTATTAAAATGATTGCACAGTTGCACTAGGGCAGAGTTCTACAACCTTTCTGACTTTGTGGACTGATGGGAGTGTGGGAGAGGGGTGGGTTTCACCTGAGTGGCGGGTAAGCCCTGCATGCATCCTTGCCCACTGTTCGCACAAATGGAGCATGTGCGCATGCACTTGCCTGCTATTTGCACAAGTGAGGATGCATACATTTGCACACCTGCGCTCACCTGCTTCCATGGCCCAGTTCCGAACAGCCCATGGCCCAGTAGTGGGCCATGGCTCAGAGATTGCATTAGGGCAATGGACTCTATGTGTGGTTATCTTAAAAAAAAAAAAAAGAAAGTGCAACTGCTAACTGGATTGATTTGATAGGTTTACATAATTTTGATTATGAAGCAATGGTTTGACTGCCTATATCCGTGATGGCGAACCTATGGTACACGTGCCACAAGTGGCACGCAGAGCCATTTGTGCTGGCACCGCGAGCTGCAGTAATCTTACCTCACTGAGCATGCGCATGCCTCACAGCTGACTTTTTTTTCCTTTGGCTGGTTTGAGGCCTTTTTCGGCCTCCCAGAGACTTGGAAAAAGCCTCTGCAAGGCTTTTCAGGATGAATTATAGGCCTGTTTTGTCACTTTTCAAGCCTCTGGGAAGCCAAAAAAAGGCTTCAAACCAGCCAGAAAAATCAGCTGTGAGGCACAGTGCAGATCAGGAGTGGCGGGGGGATTGTGCGCGCATGCACAGGTGTGGGGAGGGGGCATGCATTGCATTCTGGGTGCTGGCACACAAGTGCGTGCATGCTGGTGTGTGAGCAATTTTTGGCACAGGAGCCCAAAAAGGTTCGCCACCTCTGGCCTATGTACTTTTGGAACCAATTTAAGATGTTAACATTATTCTAAATATTAGAGAAACACTATTCGAAAATCCAAAGATAGATGCCTCAATACAATAGAACCCATACAATAAGAGCTCCTTGCAGTTGGTTCAGATCACGATGCAGCAATGGGGTCTTTTCAGTGGTACCATCTCAATGATGGAAATCATTGGTTAGCTTCCACCATGCCTTCTTTTAGATGACAATTAAAGATGTGCATGTTTAACAAAGCAATTATAGGATAACAGAAACTCCAGTACAAGATTGTGTTTTTAATATTACGGACTGATCTATTTTTCTTGTACTTATTGTTTTCAAAACCTGTTAGTTTTAATGAGGATGGTTTTTAAAAGATTGTTTTAAAGATGTGTGAAAAGATGTGCTGATAATTAAAACAAGATTTGTTGGAGGACTGTTTCAGAAAAGAGATGAGTCTTCATCCACTGGCTTTTCAAAGCAGTCCCATGTAAACAAGCTTTTAACTGTTGCACAACCAAAATTTATCAAAAACATTCCAAATATTTATATGTCAGGCTCATATACTGCCATAATTGGTGCTTTTCATACTTTTCTACACCACAGCTTGCATAGAAATAGGTGGAACCTCTTGAAATGCTTGAAAATATTCAAACTCAAAAATTCAGAAATGCAAATTCCCTTTTCTAAAAAAACAACAACCAAAGCTAGAGTGAAAAAAAAAAATCACATTCGAATTATATTTGCAGGACCACACAACTAAGGAACTATATTGGTAACTAATCTGTATTACTCAAACTCAACTATTTTCGGTGACAAAGCAAATTAGAAACAGCATCTTATTTACTTAAAATAACTGAATTGTTCACTTTGCTTCAGGCAGTCAAAAACAAACATGGGTTGCAATAATCCTTTGTTGGCTCCAATGAGTATTTCTCTGAAGTTTGATTAATTTTTTTGCAATTCTTCAGTGCACAGAAAATAAACACTGTCTTGATTTATCAATGTCATACTTAACTTTACACTAATATCTCTTCAAAATCTATGTGGGTTAGTATTGTGTATTTCTTTTTTAAAAAGACAATCTAACAAGCAATTTAGCAAGATAAATTAACAAATTGTTCATTAAGGGTTTGTTTCTGTATTTAAAATAATGATCAGATAGTCATCTATTAATTTAACTAAAGAACAGATGTTAGAAAAGACTTATGCATTGTGTCAAACATACCTAATTGTAATGAAATCACAGTCAAATCAAAGAATTCTGGTTTAGGACTTTAATCTGTAGCCTAAGAATGTATTTAGCTCTTTGAAATGTTAATGAGACATGGATCCAGGCTTCAGTGAAAGGAAATTGCAGCCCTTAACTTTGTGCCATTAACATGAAAGGACAACTTAATTCTTTTATTTTTATTGCTAAACTGCAATGATTAAAGTTAACCTGAAGCTTGCATTGCAATCTCATGAGACTGTGAGAAAGGATTTATTTTTAATTTGATACATGCATTTGGAATTGGAACTTTTTTAGACTATCTAAATTGACTTGGTAACCCTACTGGGCAAATTGTAATACTTATAGTATTTATAAATGAGAGGCTGTGTAGTACTGGGCTTAAGTTGTTGGACTAGGAAGTGGGAGACACAGGTTTAAGTCCACTTTTAGCAATGGAAATTTACAGGGGGAGCTTGGGCGAAATCATTCTTTTAAAATGGCTTGGAATTATCAAATGATACAAAAAGAGTGGCTGTTAGAATAGTGATAAAAGATTTTTAAAATATGCAACTGGCACTGAATAAGCTACGCTACCTATTTGTTTCTCGATTCAAATAAAAATCTTTAAATTCCCCCAAACAGTTTAGGATTAGACTAATTGAAGGACGAATATAAAGGGTAGCTCAGTGATCATTTCTCTCTTGGGTATAGGACAAAAATAATAGATTTAAATTATTTGAAGATTCTAAATGAATGTAGAAAAAAATTTATTCACAATAAAGACACTTGACCTCATATTAAGGAAGTGAAGGCATTATTCTGCTGACCATGTTCCATCATAGACTGGATAGCTGTTAAGGTGCTGTAATTTGCATTTCTTTAGGAACTAGGTTCAATGGACTAAGTTGTCCCTTTCAACATTCAGACTGTGTGCTTGCACTGAAACGAACTTTTATAAGCGTTTATAAATGAATCTCTGCAAACTTTAAAATTGGCACCTGAGATTTATTCACAGGCCTGCTCCCAAGATGCAAAATGAAATGAATCATTTTTATTGCTCTTAACCAAAGAAGCAATAAATATATCACAAATAGATAAGCAAATAATGTATTCAATGTACTTTACAGCATGGAAGAATCAAATAAAGTTTGCTGTCATGGAAGCATCAAATGATGTTACTTCTGGTTGCATATATCAATTATCAGATGGTCTAACAAATCTCTGAATTAACATTTGCCTAATTCTGCAGGGAGCAGCACAAAATTTTGCCACTTTTGAAAATAATGCCTTTGGAATGGCTAAAAGCCAATAAAAAGTTTAACACTTATACCAGATCTAATCACTGAAAAGTGAGTAATGAGCACAAAGAAGGTGAACCCTTACAATAGTTTCAACAATGTAAGAGGACATGACTCACTACTTCAACTTTCCCCATTCCACATGGGTGAAGCTGGCAGGAATTTTATGATAGCTTCCCTCAACACTGCTGAAGGGAGGGGACCCAAATGAATCAACAACTACTTTCTTTGTTCTTTTAAAACCATAAGTTTTCTCAAGCTTGTGAAGATTCCGAAACCCTTCCAAAAAGTGGATATCACTGTAAGTTCAAATGTAAATCATGTTTCAGTATCCAAAATACTCAAGCACTTTCATCCCATGTATAATTAAAAAAATGAATGTTCTCCAATCAGCTGATATCAATTGAAATAGAAATAAAAATAACCATTGCTTTTATTGCTATTTTGAAAATTGCATTAAGGATAGAATGGGATGGAACATGGGATGGTACTTTGTTCTGAAAAAAGCATGGACACTGTAAATAAAATAAATAAAGCAAACTGAAATCTCTACACACATTTACTAGAGAATAGGGGGATTTCATTGCACTTAGGCATTATGTCTGAAAATAGCTACAGGTATGTGCTGCCAACCACTCAAAGGAAGTTCACAAAGGCTTCAAGCTGCTACTTAAAAAAAAACAACCACCAAGAATCATAATTGTTTTTCTTTAGAGGAATATCTGTAGTAGCATGCAAAAAATGCTTAAAGTTACCACACTAATTAAATATAATTTTATTCAATTTTCATTCACATTTAATTATTAAATACATTTTCTCAGCAGGCCCTCACTTTCTCTGTACATGGAATAGTTATTAATGTGTAGTTCTTTACTCAAACTTTTAAGATCACAAATATTAAAACCTCTTACTATTTAATTTCTATTTTCTTTTCTTAGATACCAATACAAAGGCACAATATAAATTAACTAAGTAAGAGACTGAATCAACACACAAATAAGACTAGCAAGACAAATTTCTTTTTTTTTAAATAGATATTGATATCTGAAAATAACTCATTCAAGACAACATCTTTGATATATTTATATCCTGCTTAACAAAACAAAAGCTGGAAGAATCACAGTAATAATGATATTGCAATGTCTTTCCTTTGGTTGTACAACTGGAAATGGATCCTGAAGGAGAAAATAAGTTACAGAGAAAAAATACTTCAGTTCAAAGCCTGAAATAGGTGCAATATAGTGAGGCTGCCATACTTCCAAGCAAGAATTCCCAGGCATGTAAAGTTTATTACTCAGAGCTTCAGAAGAAAAGTGGAGCCAATTAAAGTTGTGTATCATGGAATGATATATTTCTCTTTCTTCACTTTGAAATAAAATTGCTTCTCTCAAGAGACCTGAAACTAATGCAATTTCTTATGAGATGAGGATGAGGGAACAGGAATTGGGCTCTATGATTAATTCAAATTTCATGGTGGTTTTAATTGTATTCCTTTTGATGTAAATAACAATATAAGGAAAAATGTTCCTTTAACAATCATGACAAAATATAAAGATTTATTTTAGTCAGTCAAGCACTCCAGTTTTAAGTGATATTTGTAACATGACTTGTTTATGCTATTCCTATTTCAGGACTGAAAATTTGTCAGACCTGTAAAATGGCTTTTAGCAACTGGTTAAAAAAGCCTATCATATAAGAAATTAAAATCAATGTATGGTACACTATAAAAATTTTATATTTCTTTTTTCCAAATTAGAATAGAATAAAAAAAAATCCCTCTCATATTCTAATTCTGTCAGTTAAAATAGAATTTCCACCTAAAATGTAATTAGCATGTAATTAGCATTAGATGTAATCTCCATTTCAAGGGCCATTGAGCCAGTGCTATCTGATGATGTTTCTGTGGTCATGTGGCCAGCATGGCATCATGGAATGCTATTACCTTCTTACCAAGATGGTGTTCACTTTTCAACTTGGATTTGCATGCTTTTGAACTACTAGGTTGGCAGAAACTAGGGTGAGGACAGGAGCACACAACATCCTGGGATGCTAGGGTTTGAACCTGGGCTGTTGGTTTTCCAGCCGACAAGCCCAGTGTCTTAACCGCTTAGCCAACATGCTGTCCCTTGCTACCAAACATAGTAACCTAAATCAAATATTACACTCGCTCCTAATAGAGCACCAATGCCTTGTTTTCTGTAGATGTTAATACTGAATTACAGAAAAGATTTAGTTGAGCAAAAAATTCTCTCTGCATTTTGTTTCACCATGAATTATATATATATTTTATCTCGATACAAACACCTATACCATGAATTAATTATATATATATATATATATATATATATATATATATATATA
>BLBF01000017.1:2474462-2494769 GCA_015471245.1 Laticauda colubrina | reverse complement strand
CAGTTATTAGGTTTATACATCTTTTGCTAACTTAAAACTGTTCTAGCACATGATAGGAAGCTTTTCTCTATATAGCAAAAGGATTGCTAGAAAAAACTGATACATATAAATACATATAAATGCGCACACACACACACACACACACACACACACACACGAAAGATTTTCTTCATTTGACACAGTTTTGTTATGCATGTAGGAAGATATATACCTTATTTGGGTTCTTTCATTTGGAACTGGTACAAACAATGGTTCACGTGGGTCTGTAAAATATGAATCTGCAGCAATTCTTATATTTTTTTCAACACTTTAAAATGAAGCTCAAGTAGACCTGTATCCAGATACCAATATTTTCCCCAATGTTCACTGGAGCAGACTGCCACTTTCATGTGAATCTAAAACAACTTTTGATTAGGCAAAAAAAAATAAAATTGGAGTTTGCACATTTTTCTCCCTTAAAAGGTTATATCACTACTATTTTTTGATTTAAAGTAAGATGAAAAATATGTAATTCAAGAATTTGGATAGCTCCATTTCCTCTTTGTTAACATGTACAGGCATGACAGACTTTTGCTACTTCCCCCCTTAATGATACTGCTCTCACTCAAAAGGTAATCTATTAGAAATGTGACAGACTTCCCCCTCCTTTCCAAGGTAGTTTCTTTCTCAAGTTAATTAGTTTGAAACAACAGGTCTTTTCATTTTGTCTGGGTGTCATTACCTGCATTGTAGTGACTTACATAATTTATATCTATCCCTCATCTTCCTGTAGTTCAGGTTAATGAAAAAGGTAGAGACTCCCAATTTCCCCACATATAGCTTTTAAAACATCAAGAATTTAAGAGGCTGTTTTTGACATACATTTTACACAAAATGTAGCAATAGCAATAGCACTTAGATTTATATACCGCTTCAAAGTGCTTTTACAGCACTCTGTGTAAGTAGTTTTACAGAGTCAGCATATTGGTCCGAACAATCTGGATCTTCTTTTTACTAACCTCTGAAGGATGGAAGGCTGAGTTAACCTTGAGCCAGTGGGACTTGAACTGCCAAACTGCAGGTAATCAGCAATCAACAAAAGTAACCTGCAATACTGCATTCTCACCACTGCACCACCACAGCTCTGTGGGTGACATGCCAGAATTTGCCAGCATAGGTTCTTGAAAGAACCTTCCATCCTCTCTTGATTTTCAGATGCTGCTGGGACCATCTGAGAATGGGGTGTGCTCTTGCAGAGCCTCTGGAAATTGCACAAAAGGATCCAGAGCCTCCAAAAATTGTGTGAGAGATGAGCATGATTTTGTGCAGTTTTCAGAAGCTGCGGAAGCCATGGAAGAACATTTTCTGAAGCCAATTCAACAGCAATAGAACTTACACTTATATACCACTCCATAGTGCTTTACAGCACTCTCTGGGTGGGGTTTACAATGTCAGCATATTGCCCCCAACAATCTGGGTCCTCATTTTACCAACTTCGGAAGGATGGAAGCCTGAGTCAACCTTGAGCCAGTCATGATCCAACTCCTGGCTGTGGGCAGAGTTAGCCTACAATACAGCATTCTAACCACTGTGCCACCAAGGCTCGAGAACAAAGGCCTCATGCCACTTGGGAGGTCAGAATACCAAGCTGAAGTAAGTGGCATGTGGTAAATGCTGAAAATCACACACATGAATTGGATTGTATTTTTTTGATAAATTCATTTTTTAAATAAGTGAATATGTATTTTGTTCAGAGAGGTGTTGGGTATGACATAGCAGTAGAGCCAAATTAGGCATTTTCCAATGTTTGACGCACAGAACCAAAAAGGTTTAACATCAGTGTATTATCACTTAAGAGTATCAGTGCCATTTTGATATGTGTGAATCCCAGTCAATCATTTCCTGCTATTAGAGAGACTTAGCAGCTTTATAAGGCAAGATAAAAACATCAACTTCATGGAGTGCTATTGGAAATGGACACAAACCTACAAATAGAATAGATATTTAATAGATAACAGAATCAAATGCCTCAAATTTTCATTTCATGGTGAATAAGTCCTTAATTTATTCTTTTGTACTAAGAACAACTCTCTTATTAACCTGCCTTATCTGAAACACAGACTGGCACATTTTCCAAACATATCACTAGAAGAAAATACCTAATGGTAAATTCTTCAAAAATTCTGAAGAAAAAAGTAAATATCATAAATAAGATAAAGCAGTTAGTTTTGGAAATTCTTAATAGAAAGAGTCACATGCAAGGTTCTAGCTAGACATCTCCACTGGTTCAAAAATGCTAACTGCCATGCAATTTATTCTTCTACATCTGGAAAGAAATTTAGATATAATACCTCTGTTAAAAAGGCCTGCTACTGCAAAATTAATAAGGTAGAAGTCTGACTGGGAAGAGTGCTAGCAAGCTGCTTCCCAGGTATTCATTCTACAAGTAAGAAATAAAGATTTCTCTCAGTATTAAAACACTGAAAAGTAGCTTCCAGTTCCAACACAATTTGCTGTTGCTAAGTACAGCCCAACAAACATGTCTTTTGTAACTTTTGTATTGCAAAACAACTTCTTACAGGTATCAGTTTATTTACCAGAATTAAATGACAGTTAACAGTTGTATTAAAAATAAACTTTACTTCATTGTTCTTTAGCAATGGGAAAGAAAAAGGGTATCATTGTCACAGCAATCAGACTAATACTTTGGTTCAGTATGGAAGAAAAAATTTAACAATTGAATGTTTACAAATAGACACCCTATAATCACAAAAGCCACTCATGCACTAAAAAAATATTTTATTTGTAACATGAGAGATTTGCATTACCCTTTTTATATCTAAATAGTGTATAGAGAACAACACTGCTTATTCATTCTGTTGGTTTTTACATAATTACTTAACCAGCTAGCGCCTGGAGGTTTTCACTTGTTAACCTGATTCAAACATTTCACCTGACCTGCAAAATAAAGTGAATGTATATTTTATTTACCTTAGGAACTGAGTTAAATGTTTACTTTGGGGCTGCTGGGAGATAAAATGTCCACCTCAACTACTCTTCTCTTTAACTCCTTGTTAAATTGTTCACTCAGGCTTTTAACAAGTGCTATCACTTTAACCAGAGGAAGCAACGTGCTATTTGGAAAATACAATCTGATAAACATTAAACCAAAGTAAGTAATCCAAAGTTGCAAGAAAATAAATACAGGAAGGATAGATCTATCAATGATTAAAACCACATGACCACTTTGCTTTTCAGCAAAATCCACCTCTCTGGCAGTCGGGCCTGACTTTTTCTTTTCCTTTTGTAGGAGAGTTTAAATGGATTCAGTTATGCTTCAGCAATTGTCAATTCACAGTCTTTATTAAAGTTCAGAAAGAGGTAAAATGGGTACGTGCTGGTTCTGGCCTATATTTTCCTTTAATGTTTTGGAGAGAAACTTAAAAAAAAACCTTACACAACAGGAAAACAAGCCATCGGTATTTTTTTTTTTTTTCTGAGATGATCCTTCATGAATGTGAAGGAATCTACTTCAACCAAAATCCTATCTTTTTAAACTGGAGGAGATATTATTAATATGTCAATTACCTATGCAAATGAGTGTCACACTAGCCAGAACTAACAGGTAGCGCAAGAATCTATCTATCCTACCATCACTTCTTGCAAAGCAATGCAGGGTTGATCTACAACAGGCTCAAAACCTTCCAAGCAGTATTCCTACCTTCTGCCCTCTGCTTCAGAGCCTGCCATTTCTTGTTACTGTTGATATTTTTCCACACTAGTCCCTCTATTGGACTAGTGAAAGAAGAAAGTTAAGAAGGATCTTGTATAACATTTAGACAGGCATGGCTCCATTTTGCAAAAATTACAGTGGACCTTCCACTCATGAATGCACTTACCGTTTGGCAGAAGTATATGTCACATATACAATATCTGCACCTAAAATCTGCAGGGGGGGGGGACTTCATTTCTTTTTTAAGTGTAATGTGTATTTCTATAATATTTATTTAAAGGCTGTCTATATCCGTGATGGTGAACCTAAGACATGGATGCCAGAAGTGGCCATTTCTGACAGCACACAAGAGGTCACCTGGAACAGCCCCACTGTGCATGTGTGCATGCGTCCCCCACCAGGTATCTGCCACACATGCACAGGGGGGGATGTGCGCACTTGCGCAAGGGGTGGGAGGTGCGGGGGGGTCATGCACACATGTGCAGATGCATGTGGTGAGCATGCAGGGGTCATGCACGCATGTGCAGGGAGCGCACACACATTGCATTATGCGTTTGTGCGCATTTTTGGCACACAACAAGAAAAAGGTTAGCTATCACTGGTCTATATACTGTAGCAGCATGCCAGCCTACATTTAAATTTTAAAATAGGAATTTTTCTCTCATATTTGTAACAATGTTTGTGTTCCTTACCTATTGTTAAAGGCTGAGGGTGTTTTAACAGAATAGAATTTTACAGAATAACAAGAGTTGGAAGGGACCTTGGAGGTCTTCTAGTCAGAGCTACTTTTTAAAATGACTTATAATGAAATGAAAATGTTTATATCCTGGGAATAAATATGCATGGCAAAGTACACTCAGGAAAAAGAGATATCTTTCCTTCTAGAATAAGATATTATGCCTGCTTCAATCTTATGCACCCTTAAATCTACTGATTAATTGGTTTTATTTTGCTCAACAAGAGCCACTATCTTATCAGAGATAGAAATCAGAGAATAAGGACTCTCCTGCAACTGGGAAAATTAGAACCTTTGTAAAGAATGAAATGGCAAAGTTGAGAGAGTGATTTGGCAGAGCTGAGGGAGTGATTTGTATCATTTCAGATGTAAACAAGAGAATACAATTTAAGCCAAACTTTATAGGAGGATGACTACCTTAATGAGTAGTAGATCCTAAGCTTGGCAATTTTCCACTGTTTAATAACAATATTTATAGATAGTCCTAATTGTAGCTTACGACCACAATTCAGCCCAAAATTTATATTGTTAAGGGAGAAATTTAAGTGAATTTTGCCCCATTTTACGATCTTTTTTGCCACATTTGTTAAGTGAATCACAGCAGTTGATAAATTAGAAATTCACTTGTTAAGTGAATGTGGCTTCTCCATTGACATCACTTGTCAAGAAGGTTGCAAAAGGGGACCACATGATTCCGGGACACTGCAACCATCATAAATGTGGGTCAGTTGTCAAGCATCCAAATGTAAATCACGTGACCACAGGAGACACTACAACCGTCATAAGTGTGAAAAATGGTCCTATGTCATTTTTTTTCAATGTCATTGTAACTTTGGAACAGTCACTAAATGAACTGTTGTTAAGTCAAGGACTATCTGTATTACATAACCTCTCTTCAGTTTGAAATGTCAATTGACAACTTCAAGATTTAAATTTCTCCATTTCGCAGCTTAGAGTCTAAGACATTATCAAATTCAGCATTTGAAACAGCCACTTAGGAGCATGTGCGTTGGGAAATGTTCTTGTTTAATAAAAATCCACGAACATCCTATATATTTGACTATATAGTGAAACTCAGAATTTCTGAAATTAAATATTCTTCTTTGAATCATCAAATGCTCCTCTCTCTACTTCTATTTGTATAATGTAGTTTGATTTTGACAACTTCTGAACAGAAGGAAAATTTTCCAGGGAGGAAGATCTTGCAAAATTACTCTTCTATTCCATCACTCATTTGTTGGTGGAACTTGAGGACCTGCAAATAAGACTTGAGGACCTGCAAATAAGGATTATTTTTGTCTGTAAAAAAGATGCATTGTAAGCACCATTATGACCATTTGCTTAGCAACTGCTTGACAAAGTGACTTACCACCATTCCTCACACATATGACTATTGCAGTATCCCCTGCCGTCACATGATTAAATCAGGTAAAACTTCCAACAAGTAAAATCAATGAGGGAAGCCAGATTCGCTTAATGACCATATGATTCGTTTAATCACTGTAGTGATTCACTTAACAACTGTGGCGAGAAAGGTTGTAAAATGGGGCAGTATTCACTGAACAATTGTCTTGCTTATCCCACTGAAATATGTAGCATGGCAATGTACACTCAGAAAAGTTAATGCTTTTAAGTAATATGCTTAAAGTTTAAATACTGGAAAAGCAGAATCGTTAATTTCTTTGCCATTAAAAAAAAAAATAAAGCCAATTTAATTTTAAAATCTTTCAAGACAATATCCTTATTTGTTCCAGAATGTTTTTGGATTATGTGAGCATTTAGATAATTTTCCTACACACACATTTCATGTTCGCATTTTCGCATATTCACATTTTTCAATCATTTTGTGTTGTTTACTATTAAACATCTTAAAAACAAGGGATAAGTATCACTAAAGCTGACTCAGCCTTCCATCCTTCCGAGGTGGGTAAAATGAGGACCCAGATTGTTGGGGGAAATACGCTGACTCTGTAAACCGTTTAGAGAGCAGTAAAGCACTGTGAAGCAGTATATAAGCCTAAGTGCTATTGCTAATACAAATTAATTAATTATGATTCAGTGTTAGGATTAATTTAACTCTAGTAAAGCTCTTTCTGTATGTAAATTATTAAAAGTTTAGGTAGTGTGAAATTAATGTAAGTGTCTTGAAGAAAGGGGAAGGAAAGCAGTAAAATCTAACTTTTTATTCCTTCTATCCAAATTATTTCAATCTCCTAGTTAATTCAAACCAAAAATAATTTCATAAAATTATATCATTAGAGAGGTTGCAATTGAACAATAGGTTCAATTATCTTAGGAAAATAAAACAACACTGCTGTGTACAAGTTGTAGCATCGAGTGAAATACTTCAAATTGCATATCACATCTGATCCTCAGGATATTCTACGGACTGATTGAAATAACAGTTTAAAGCTTAAGTGCCAAAACGTCTAGCTCACTTATCACTTATGAAGCTATTCACTGACTATTAATGTGCTGATATCAGAGTAGCCCGACAATCAGCAATGTGATCATTACCAGAACTGCAGTAGACCTCATACTATACCATTACATATGTATCAGTCACAGGAGAAGTGGCCTCTTTTTCATTCAAATATCACACGTGCTTTCCTGGAAGTTTCTATCATGAGATCCCAGAACTCAGCAAGCTGACGATACTTGTCCCATTTCAGGATTTACCGATGCATATTCCCAAAATGAAAAGTTGTCACAAAAATGGAAATCCATGGAATGAGAATTTGTAACTGACCTAGCTGATCTAAAAAGCTAATAAAATTAACTTTTATCCAAGTTAATACTTGGATAAAAATCATCTGGGAAGCTCAAATCCAAGAGCTATGTTAAGTGGTGCTCGTAACCAGGGTAGGTTTCATAAACCAGAATTATTCAGAATGGAAAGGGGGACAGGCTTGGTTATGGAAATCTTCACAACTGGATATGTTAACTTTAGCATCCCATTTGTTTCTAAGGGCAAGAATTCCTTGATCCTCCTGCTAAGTTCACTACAGTAGACAGCAGGAAGGATTGTTTCACCAATAAGGAGTAAATGTGCAAAAGTTCTACATTTCTAATAATTTGCAAAGCACCATTCTCTTTCTCCGGCTCTGACAAATCTATCATAGCTAGATTGGGAAGTTCAAAAGAATCTCAGAGAGGACAATGACAAAGCATTTCTGCATCATGGAAAAAAAAAAAAACCCACAACCCATCTCCTCTATTTAAATACCATATAGGTGTATTCATATTAGTTAACTTGAAGGATTAAACACTTTTTTCCTGCTTCCATGAGAAAATGTAAATTAACCTTGGGCCTTGAAGGAAAAGGCAGGGGCCTTCTGTTTGCTTGTTTTATATCCCATCTTTTCTCGAGCTGCAAAAGCCACACACATAATATCCCAAAGGGTACTTTTGTTTCCCAAAAGACAATTGGATGTTGTTGTTTTCTTTGGAAACGTTTCATTTCTCATCCAAGAAGCTGAGGAATGAGAAGCAAAACTGAAAAAGCTTCTTGAATGAGAAGTGAAATATTTTCAAAAAACCAAGAAAGTCCATGCTTGGTGTTTTGTTTTGTTTTGTTTTGTTTTGTTTGGGGGGGGGGGGGAAACATGACCTGAATGATTGAGTAATCTCCAGATACATGTATGTAGTACTTCCTCTTCTAGAACTTCCCCCAACAACATCCCTGTGGGGCTGAGGAATTGCTATACATTAGGCCATACACTCTGAGAGATAGATTGAAATTTAGCATATTGCCAGTGACAGGAATTCCAATCAATATAGAACAAAGAATGAGTTGGTTCACTCAAACACCCCAAAAAACCCCACTCATAAAATTAACAGTATCTTCAGTTACAGTATTTCTAGCAGTGATTTTCAGGAATGGAAAACAGTTTTCCTCCTTTATTCTTCTATTGGCATTTGATTTTTCAATGTAAATGCTATCTTACAAAGGCAGAGAAAGATTATCTCCATGGCCCAAAGAAAGACCTATATCTTTTTTTCAGAGTACGGTTGATTTTGAGCTTGCTGATAAAAACTGAACCAGACAGCTCGCAGAGGAGTGGGATTTGCTGGGTTGAACTTTTAAGTGGCCCTTTGATTTTTCTATTACAGGAACTTTAAACATTCATATAGTACAGTTTGAGGGGCTAATTTTGGATACATGTTCTTTTCCAAGGACCAGGGTGTCAACAAATACTTGGAGACAAATGCCAGAAGAGTGTCCATGTTAATAGCAAGAATGAAACACACACACACACACACACACACACAAAGTATTCTAGGACTAGTTATAGAGTTATTTGGATTTGACTATCTGACTTGTTTTTTTCATAAGGAAAGTGGAAATAATTTAGGGTTATAGTGTAGTCCTTTTGAATTCATGGATATAAGCACACTAAATGATTATATTTAAATGATGTTTATATAGCAGTGCTATTTACATATTCCGGCTAAACCTAAGTTATATTTATTTTATGCATTCGGTACATATATATCCATCTTTCTTTCATTACTGTACAGATCTCAAGGTTGCATGCAGGCTACCCTTGTTAGTAACTCATCCAGATATTTATCAGATCCAAATTTTGTTAATTTATAAAGCAAAATATACCTTGCAACTCATACCTCAAAATTAAACTTCATTTAATGTGTTATGTTTTGTATGGTTCTTTTTCTAATCAGAAGAATGTATGCGGTTTTTCCCTGCTCTCATTTTATTTGTATAACAAATTTGTGGAGAACATTTGAGAAAAATTGATATGGTTATGTAGCAAAAGCTTCATGGTAGATTTGAATCTAATTCTTCCTATTCTTAGTCTGAAACAATTTATCCCAGAGACAGGCAAGCTAATATCCATTAAATTTGGCCTTCAATTTTCATCTGCTCCAGCCAACCTGATCAATGATAAAGGAGCATACTTTTTTTTTTAATTTGACAAAGTATGTATATATTTAGCTGTGTAATACACATATATACCATCCCAATTACAAATCTCAACATATTACATAAGATTGTAAAAGAACAGAGTAATGATAAAAAACAACCAACAGCAGATCAGAAAGGAACAAAGCAAAAATCCAGTAGGAGTTCAGACAATATTTTAAATTAATATCAAGGAATAGTCCTTAATCTATCCTAACCCAAGATTTTACATTCTTATTCTCTTTCAACATTAAGGATCATGCAGTAAGAACTAAAACAAGGGCTATGCAATATTTTGGATTCAGTTTAGAAGAATTATTTTGGAATGTGTGGAAGCACAAACCCAGCAATTTAATCCTGGAAACAGATGTGGCACCTTTAATAAGTTGTAGGCAGGTGCTGCATTCACAGTATGTCCCAAAATATCTCTTCTGAATTGAATTCAAGCATCACATAGCCTTCTAATTATTTCTTCTTAACCAGATGTTTATGTGGAAAACATATTTGCTTACATAAAGATACTTCCTAGTCTTCATTAGTTCCATAAAGTTGTTGCTTTCATAAAAAATTTTAGAAGTATTTATAATTTTTATTTTTTTTCATAAATAAGTCAAAGCAGAAGACATATCTAATACTCCTTTTTTCTCCCATTTTCTGCACAACTCTTTGAGGTGGGTTGGACTGAGAAATAAGTGACTGGTCCAAAATCACAAAGCTGGCTTTTATGGGTAAGACAGGACTTGAATTCACTGTTTTCTGCTTTCTATCCTGGCTCCTAAATCACTGGACCAAACTGATCAAACTTTACCTGTAATTTAGGATAATAAATATCTTGTCTTAAAGCAGTCCTGTAATTACACAGTATGTTTTCTAAGGTCTTTATAGCTTAGATTTGATCAAAAATGGAAATTCTACTGAACAAACTAACAATGTTGGAAGGGTTATCTAGTCCAAATGTGATACATTCCATTTCTTTGTCCCCATCTTGTTTGTGGATGCTCTGTCTGCCTCACCTCACCCTGCTCTCTTATAAATGCTAATCATTTGTTACCAAGTGGTTTTTATTAGGGCTTTTCTAATGTAGGACCTTTTGTAGGCCATGCCCTATCTCATTTAGATAATCATTGTTCCCTCGTGGAGAGATGCAAAGCTCCTAGAATTCCAAATGATGAACCAGGTTTCACAATTTCATGGTTATACTCATGCAGTACTAATGATAAGCTCAAGCTATTTTTGGTTACTTGGCATCCTCTCAACTATAAACAATAATGCTAAATATAAAAAGGGGTTCAAATACTAATTACTAGAAACAGCATGCATGCTTGCACACACTAAAAGACAAATGAACTGTGAAGGTCAGCTGTTTTTGTGATGATCCCCATTAACCTAACAATCAGGCATTGAATCGATTTTCTACTTTCACAGCTCCTGATCTGCTATAGGAAGAAATACATCTTGTAGAGACTATATGGAAGGCTTATACAATAAACAGCGAGAAATCTTCATTCTGTCTACAATTTACAAGCTAGGTTTTCGCTTGGACATGCAAACTAGGCAGTTGGAAACATTACAGAAACTTCATTGCAAAATATTAGCCAAAGATGTCTTCTTTTCTTTCTTAGGGTGCAATTTCAGTTCAGTCTTGAATTGTCTCTATCTTGGAGCATGCAAACTTTATAAAGATTTAAAAGTGGCCTGTGTAGAATCTTTTTAAAAAGTGGAGCAACCTGGTGCCATTTAACTCTTTGCACTATGACTCCCATAACCCTAAAAAGCACTAGAGGAGATCTATGCCAATATGTCTTGTTCAAGGGAAGGAAGCTTGAAGACTTATTATTTGTTTATCTAGAAAGCTCTGACTATAGTTGCTTAAAATTGGCAGCATGCTTTCCTACCTTCTTATGGTGGGAAATCAAAAACTACAGAAAACTCAGTCTAGAATAGTTAAGTGTTGTGAAAACACGAAAAACATTCCACTTCCCAATCTCAAGGCATTAAAACACATAGCCACACAAAATGATGAGGCGTCAGTTGATACTGATATTGCCCACCTATGGTGGGCCTTAAGTTTTCCAAATATCTTAAATATGCTCCTAGGCAGGATAAAAATGTCTATTCTTTCTCAAGAACAAATTTATTTGAAACATTTTCTCTTTTACTGATTTATTTTGATTAGCAGTGAGCAAAAATTTCTCACATACTTTGCCCTGACTTCATTCAGGTGGAAAATGAAAGTGAATTATTGGTAGTTTGGAGGGCTGGAGGTGAAATTTTATGAAACTGATTGGAGGTACATGTATTTTTTTCTCCTTGGCAATCCCTGATGATAGTATTTCCTATTTCTGACTATTATTTTCCTCCATCGTACTTACTATGTGCTTCTTCAGCTTCTTCTTCAATGCATTCCACACCGAATGAACTTGGCTGTCAAATTCAGGGCGTCACGTTGCTGTCATGTGACATTTCACAAAGTTTTTCCCATTCACGGAACTGGAGTGGACATATCCTGCACGTGATGCATCCAGCCCACGAGCCATCAGTTTGACACCCCTGACCTAGAATAACACAAGCTCTTCATCCAATTTTCCACTTCCTCATTTCTTGTTTGATGGCAGAAGGGCAATAAATAGAGAGTAAGACCTTTAGAGAGTGACTTTACAGAAGCCCAGAATTCTGGTACATCATGACAGCCCTGATAACAATATATGGTCTATGGTTACAGAGATTTAAAAATATACCCAAAATGGCATTTGTCCCTATGGATACTTCAAACTATTTTTAATAGATAAATCCAATAAACTCTGAAATATCTTTTTGCTAATTTAGTTTTTAAATAATAAGAAAGGTATTTATCAGTATCTGAAGCCATTCATTTAGTAATATGGCATATGTATTTTAAATTGCTTGTTAATTATACACAACTGTTTTTTATTTTTATTTTTAAAAAGTGATATAATATTGGATAGTTGATTTAGTCTCTATTAAAACCTTCAGAGTTATTGAAGTTTCAGAGGTAGCCCAAAGGTCCACAACCTAGAAAAGAAAGCAGCTTATTTCTTAAAATGGTTTGAGATTGGAGTTTCATACTCAAAGCTCTATGCAATGCTCTAGAATTAGGGAGGTATGTTTTCACACTCTGCATGTATACAGTCGTATGCGTAAGGCCTTTGGACTCTTCCAACTTCAGACAAAGTCTCCTTTGAGTCAATATCAACTCTAGTGATCTTACAGATATGCCTATGTTGTTTTCTTGGCAATCATTCAGAAGTAATTTTCCATTTCTTTTCCTCCAGGATGGCTTAGGACTTCCCAGTTTGGCCTATAGCTTTTCCTGTCTACAATCAGGCCTGATTCTGTCTAACGAATGAGCCAAGATGACCTGATTAGTTTATTCAGTTAACTAAAAACATTTGCACATTTTCCATTATGGTTGTTGAAATTCTGAGTTAGTATATCATAGTAGAATTAAAAGACAAAATATCTCCTCTTCTTTCACAACATTATGTAGTTTTACACAAAAAAGCTGTGGCCTACTTATGAGCCATCTTACTATATCACAGCTTTTCTGAGCCTGATCATCCATATCCATGGGATTTAAAATCTCCAGCAATGCAGAAGGCAGCAGACTGAAGAAAGAATCATTTAAGCGAACTCTGCTAAGTACATTTATCACTACAACCATTTGGGTGATGGGAAGCATTACACAGGTAATCTGCATGCCCTTCACTGTAATTCAAGTCAAATCTGTAATATATGCATTTATCGCTTAATTGATGTATGTATATTTAAGCATATGGATGCTGCTTATGCTGTTCTAGTTTCTACTATGTTCCATGGAAAATATATTTGAATAAGGCCTGACATTCCACAAGAAACCAAGCATTAGTTCAACATTCAAAAGATTATCCCCACCCTCCCCCAAACACAGTTTTAAAGTTCAGAGTTTGCACATGGATTTTCTAGCTTGAATAAATGAGTAGCAATAGGATTTTCTCTCCCAACCAAAAAACTTCAGTCATAATTGTAATAAATCTTATCTGAGTGTACGTGCACCTTTGGATGCTAAACCAACATCATGGATCAATCCTTCAAGGTTGTATTGTCTCTCCCCTGCCCCTTTTTTATTTGACTTAAGAAAAAGGAGATAAAACATCTCCTTGTCTGCTTGCATTCCAGCTGCAAAAGTTGTGTAGAAGTCTTTCAATAAACCTATCAGCTCCACAAATAACCTCTCTACCAACAGCTAATGTTTGCATTTCACCCAACACCTTGTTTGTAGTATGAAAAAAATGCCTATCAGAGAAGAATACATGTATTGGCGGATTAAATATGATTTTGGAACATGCCAAGAGAACCCACATGCTAATAAATTTTTGTATTCTATGAAGTACCTATTATAAGAGGAGCTATAGATAAATGCTTTGCATACAGAGAGACTCAAATTCCACACAATTCCATCAAAAACAAAACAAAAAACAAAGCACAAACTAAATCTTTATCCACCACACAACTTTTCACAACCCAGTCCTGTTCAAATATATCAAAGTACAATTCCCATAATTTCCTATCAGTTTTTCCTTTACTGAGAACTACAAGATTTTCAGTTTAACATAACTGGTAGATACCAGATTGATGGAAGCTCCAGTAGACAAAGGTTTTTCCTCAATCGTAAAAGTCTACAAATTTGCTATTAATAAAAGGGAACTATATTATATTAGACCAAGAAATTAGCTTTATTTGTCATCACACCCTGATGAAAAAAATGTCGGTTATGTTTAATTATTTCATGAGTTCAAATCCTTTTACAGTAATCAAATGTATTACTGATGTGTCAGCCTTAGCTAAGGTTTAATTCACATTATGTACATATTGTATGCCAATAATAAACTTATGTTTTACAGGTTCTAATTTACTATAATGAAAATAATAGAAAGTAATAGAAATTAAGACTTCAAGAAAATTTGAATTTACAGAGGCAACATCACTGTATTTTAAAATGGAAAAATTAACTCATTTTGTAATAATTGATACATGTTTAATCTATTTGATTTGATAAAGATGCAGATACATTTTCATATTAATTCTCTTATCTATGACAAGTGAGAGTAAATTTCCAAATACATAACTTTTTTTCTTGATAGTCCTTGCTTTGGAGTAACAACAGTCTACCTGATCGTATGCTGAAGAAGGCATGAAACATCTTGCAAAAATAAAATGAAATCTGTAATATTTATATTTACACACACACATATACATACTAACTTAAAACAATACAATCTGTACATATACTTTTGCATGCCACTTGTACTTATCTCACAATGGCTTGAGGGAAATAATAATAATGAAAAGAAAGCTTCTCAGTGAAGCCACTTTAAATAAAGGAGACTTTTGGGGAGACAAAGCTTTGTAATTGAACTTATCCACATACTTTTATAAGAAAAAATTACTGAGATACATTGTCTTCCATTATTTGAATTAGGGTGTTTCTCCCCCCCCCCCCAACAAAAAAGTAAGCAGAAAGTCTTGTTTGCAATGGGGACAACATTTCTGAAATTGTTCTCTTTATAAGATAATTTTTCAAGCCCTTTTCTCTTTTTTGCTATTATTGCTATTATTAAATTTGAAATTATCCATTAATACTATAGTATGAATTTATATTTTAGTTTGTTAATTAATTTAGAAAAGGAAGTAAGAATTGTACCTTTGCTCCGTGTGTTCTATGGAACTATTCTTCTAAAGAGGCTATTTGTTTATTCCTTAAAGAATGGAAAAGTCTAATGTTTTACTGAGTCTTCTTAGAATAGAGAACAGCTGTTACTGCTCTTCAGATATTCCAACATTTCTGTTGCTCTTACATTTTCATTGGTTAGAATTTTATTCTATTAATAGTGAATTGTGAACATGACATTCATTTGTAGAGAATACATTTCTGTCCTACTTTACTTGCGGTATCGTAGTTCAATTTTTGTCAAAATATTTCAGCCATACAACAGCAACATTTAAAGTTGAATATTTCTGCCTTACAATGCTATTTTTTAAAATAATACATTTCTGTCTTGTATCTGCAGTGAAATATATTTCAAACTGAAAAAAATTTAAGTGAGACAGATCATCCTACCTGTCTGCATCACCAAGACCCAGTGAGGTGTTGCGTTGTAAAGTTTCCCTCACAGCAGCCATCCCATCAGGAAGTCTGTTTAATCTTCGAGTATAAAGGCCCAATCCACCATCAGTCATATACCTGTAAATAATAATAGCAATAATTTACCATCAGTCAATTTCAAAAGACAACTTTACTTGGAACAGCTTACATCCTGCAACTGTTATCTGTAACACCATCAAACATCCCCATCTGCCTATTCCAAGTCCTTGGGAAGGACTTGATAGATGGACAAAAATGCCACATTCAGCCAGAACATCTCATTGACTATGCAAAAATCAAAAGCTAAGCAGGCAAATGGGTCAAAATAATATGTACAGATCTAAATTCTGTGGATTACCATGTACCACCTATTTGAGTTCATTCTGGCACAAACTGCAATATCTTTTGATTAGTTAGTTTATATTCATTATATAAAAGTCTGAAAAAATAAGAGTTTGGCAAAGATATATGCTATTAATAACATTTTCTACCAGGAAATTCTAGTATTAATTTGCTTACTGACTTAAATCTGACATTTTTCTTCATAACTAAAGAGGTTAGATAACACTTACATTTAGTACTGCGGAATGTATAATTGTTAAAGTTTCTGTGATAAACTGCTTCCATGAAGTACAATTAAGGTGCAGCAAGCATTCTACTCATAGTTATAAAGTAACGAGCTTCCAAGTTACTATTATACCTCTTGTTTGAGCACCAAATCCAGAGCCTCTGCTAATGCATACTTGGAGAACCAATGGCCTCTCCTTTACTGCACTGCCATCCTTAATGTTTTCAGATAGAAAAATAAGCACAGAAAAAGGCAATAAGCTCAGAACTATTTGAAAGAATCATTTCCACATGAATAGTGAGTTACTTGGTTTTATGGATAGTATCTGGAGAATGTGATTTACAAAAGACTTTAGATGTAAAGAATATGTGGTGGGATTCAAATTTTTTTACCACCGGTTCTGTGGGCATGGCTTGGTGGACATGGCAGGGGAAGGATACTAAAATCTCCATTCTCACCACACCCCAGAGAAAGGATACTGCAAAATCTCAATTCCCTTCCCACTCCTGGGGGAAGGTTACTGCAAAATCCCATTCCCTCTCCACCCCACTAACCTACTTTCCAGCTCCATTTTCCTGTGCAACAAAATAAGAGCCAGCTGATCAAGAGGCAGAGAATAGATGGGTGCGGGGCCAGTCAGAGATCGTATTTGCCAGTTCTCTGAACTACTCAAAATTTCCGCTACTGATTCTCCAGAACTGGTCAGAACCTGTTGAATATCACCTCTGGTGTTAGCCCACAAAGGAAGTTCTGGTATTTATGTGAGCCTACTTTCCAGAACATATTGTAGTGTGTAGAAGTTGAACATTCCTGGCCTAGAAGACACAGCTCCCCAAAGGCCACTGAATACAAACCACTCAGCTCTACTAGAATTACTGCTTACTTTTAACCATTAGAAAGAAACAGTTTCTAGGAATTTTCTTCAAAGAATTTAATCTCTTGTCTGCAGACAGCAGATAGGTGTAGTTCCTCTACACCTATGAACAAATGAATAAAAATAACACCTTTTATGTGTCAGTGTACAAATATTTAACACTTCCAATAATTGTTTTGAAGTACGCATTAGCAATTAAGGATGAAGCCAAACCAACCCTAACAGAGAATGCCTTTACAGAACACTGATACTGGATATAGTCCCATTGAATTCCAGAGGTATCAGTATATTAGTGGTATTAAGAGAGTAAAAGTCTCTTGGGAATTGTAAAAAAAAATCAGAAAATACCTCACATTGGTCTCAAAATCTACCACATACAGATTGTCAAGTCTGCTCTGCCAGAGTTTGATAAAAGTAAACAGATTAGGAAACCTATTGGTATTTTTTTAAACAATCCAGACTGGTTTGCTGTATCATTGTATTTTGCTAATTTAATCTTTGATCTGTTTTAGTTGCTTTGTAATATTACAGAGAAACTGAATCTTTATAGAAATATTTGTCAGCCTGGTATTTTGACTTAATTACCCACTTTGATCCAGGAAAAAAAGGGGGGGAAGGTAGTTTAAAGGTCTCAAGAGAATATAACCAAAAATGGAAGAGAAAATAGTATGTCCCTATGTTTATGCACATCTTGACTAATTCATGTAAAAGAGGAAACTCTACCTAAAGCCCATGTCACACTGCACCAACGGATGCAAAGAGGATGTAAAACGGACAAAAAAGCTTGCCATCCGTTGGTTAACGCGATGTACTCACTGCCTCCGTTTTGCTTCCTCTCTATCTGTCCAGCATCCATTTATTGATGTTTCATCCGCTCAGAAAGTTTTGAGCTGCCCAAAACTTTTGAGTGGAAAATGTATCCAATGCATCCGTTCTGCATCCTCTAGGCATACGGGGGACATCCGTTCTGCATTCATTACGCATCTGCTATATCCACTAGGCATCCGCTGTGCATCCGCACAACTCAAATCCGTTCCAGCGGTAAACGGACGCAGGGAGGAAGCAGAACGGACGTGCAGCATTAGTAGCACGGATGGAGAAAGGATGAAAGCGGATGCAGCTCATCCGCTCTGCATCCTCTACGCATCCGCTCTGCATCCTCTACGCATCCTCTACGCATCCGCTCTGCATCCGCTCTGCATCCTCTACGCATCCTCTACGCATCCTCTATGCATCCTCTATACATCCGCTCTGCATCCTCTATCCTCTATATCCACTCTGCGTCCTCCCCACGTCCGTTCCTTTCCGTGTTATCCGCTCTGCTTATGCAAATTTTTTCCCCTTTCGAGAGCGGATAACAACGGATGGAACATTTTGCTTGTCCGTTGTGTCCTTTTTGCATCCGTTGGGCAGTGTGACATGGCCTTAAGCAAATTCTACTAATTTACCCCATGAACGCAATTAATGAAAGTCTTGGCAGGAATCTCAATCCAATTACCATCACAACATACTGTACATCAGATTAAATATCCCATCACAACATACATCAGATTAAATATTACCAGTCTGTTCCTTGTTATAACTTTTTGCTGTAGTACAAAGCTTCTATAAAGCCAAATAAGATGCCCTTAATTATTGCATCTAGGCATGAATTTCTATGCAGTTCCCTGTCGTCCCTACCAAAAATCCAGAATTACTGTTAATTTGTGTGCTTTATTTTGTAACTTGCTGAATGACTGAACAGGAAGAACTTAGAAAATTTTGGCAACTCAATTGGGATAGCCAAACATAAGAAGAAGAGGCATGGGAGATTGTTCATTGTTTGCTAGTGGTAATTCACTGCCAACTGCTTCTAACAATTTCCTGAATACAGGAAATAATTATTCCATTCTACTCTGCTCTAGCCAGATCAAATATGGAATACTGTGTCCAATTCTGGACACCACATTGTCTACACTGAAGGATACTGTTCATTCATGCTGACCCCCATGCACCATTCTGACTGACTTAGAACCTCTCATACACCCCTGAAGATCCCATGCATTCTTCTTGAACCACATTATTCTCCACATCCCACTTTATCCATGTGGCAATTCTTATACAACCCCGTGACCCCAAGACAGGACTAGTACTGTCCTCAGCATTAAAATATAACAAAAAGTCTAGATCCAAACCATTATTGTTTAAGCAGGATGGTTTCAACAAACGGAACTCCCACAATTATCTTCACATTTGAAATAAATTCACAGCAATGATTAGAGAACAGAGTATTTCAGACCATAGGATAACATGTCATTTCTAAATTCATTGTAAAATCCAAGCAGCAGACATAATTCAGTACCAATATTAATAATGTATCAAAGTATTTCTTATAGACTTCTTATAGATTTCCACTTAAGAAAAAACTAATCTGAATATATTTGGAGTTTATGATTCTCAACATGCTTTCTATAGTACCCCAAACCATATCAATATTTTCAGCACACGAAGATTAACAGATTGTAAATTGCCACTGAGCCAAATTTTTGAATGAAGTTTTCATCTTAAAAATAGAAATGAAGGAATAAAACAAACAGACAATGAAACAGAACTGAAAAGTTCTGATAGGCTGCATTTTAGAAGCTTTTCAAGTAATCTTAATAACCTTAATTCACATAAGGTTTAAGAGTTCATATTAAACTGGATTGCTGAAATTAAAATTTCTTCATGTAACTAACACAAACAAATGAAGTCCAAACATAAAAATGTTTTTTTTTAATAATGCACATCATACTTAAAATAAATTATACAGGTTTTAAAATCAACTGCAATTTAAATGTCTCTTGCTATGGACATTTAACAACAACAACAAATCCTTAAACTAGTTTTCCTCAAACTTCTTGGGGCTACAACCTTTTGAAATGCATAGTCCAAAGAGTTTACAGTAGAATCCCACTGATCAAGTGCCAGATTGTGGAAAGCGATCCTAATTTACAGATTGGTGAAAATGTCCCAGGCGTCTCTGAATTCGAATTTCCCCTTCTCTTCTGCTAGATTCTGTACAATTCAACAATACAAATCCAACTATGCAAACAAGCAAAAAAGAAAACAGTGAAGTTGATACTTTTGGCAAACGTTCAGCAAAATAACATACTTTACTAAGTCATGAATGAAGCGTTATTTCCTTTCAATCTTTCTGTTGCCGGTCTGAAAACACTGGCCAAATTATCTGAAGAGTCTGAATATGTTGTTCAGTTCTGCAAAGGTTGCTGCCATTGACTGACTTTTCTTTTAAAGACTCTTCTTTGCCAAAGAAGAGAAAGAGGAAGAAGAAGAAGAAGAAGAAGAAGAAGAAGAAGAAGAAGAAGAAGA
>BLBF01000017.1:2411794-2474452 GCA_015471245.1 Laticauda colubrina | reverse complement strand
AGAAGAAGAAGAAGAAGAAGAAGAAGAAGAAGAAGAAGAAGAAGAAGCTTCTTATCAGACAATTTAAATGTTGCAGTTTCTGTGCTGATGTTCTTGCAGTAAATGGAAAAAATAGTGCTTTGTTCAGCACTGACCCCCTTTCTGCCTTCTGGGGAAAAAAAAAATCACTGAATTACACTGTCAGCTATAATAGACATCCCCAAACTATAATGCCCCAAACAAGATATAAACTTCAGAAGCAACAAGGAGGAAAAAGGAAAACACAATGGAAGTAAGTCAGCTCTGAAGAATCTCTACTGGTGCAAGAACAATAAACAATTGTCTCTCTGGAGTTTCACAAAGAGGTTGCTAAGCTAGTTAGAACTAGGGACAGGACTATTCTCAGTTCTGCTCTGTCCATGGGGACAAGACACAATACTTTCCCCTCAACTGCATAAACAAGGACGTCAGTTTCAAAGGCAGTGAGAGAAGCAAGACTCCAATCTTTCATTTATTACAACGTTTGTTTGCAAGACGTTACAGACCTCAGCCTTAATATGGGAAAAGCAAATGCAAGCGTTATGTAAGGAACAAGGGCTTTATAATATGGTTTTTTAAAAAATAAGAACATAATTTTTTAGAAAAGGATGTGCTAGTGAGTGTGTGTGCATGCATATTAGTGTGTATACAGAGATGCCCAGGCATTCCATGAATAGATTTGCTACCATCACTATATTTAACAGAGGTCTACAGTGAATCCTTCTGTGGTAAATAACTTTTCAAGGCCTGTTTGTTATAGTCAGTTTTAACTTTTGTAGAAGTTGATACAGAAATGTAGACCAAATATTTGTTTGTTTGTTTATGACATTTATATTGCCGCCTATTCGCATATGGCAACTCAAGTCAGCTTACAAGAATATAAAACATCATATAAAAAACAATAAAACTAATAAAAGAGAGAAGCATATACAATAATATGGTAAGAAAACTGAAGCAAATTAAATACTTTTGAAACTCCACTGATTTTAGTCGGACAACTAATAATATACCTACAAGTTTCTCTTGAGATCTGTGAGTAGATTAGATAAATACAGAATTATTCCTGTAAACCAGCATCCTCTAACATGATGCCAGACTGTTTTGGACACCAACACCCATTGTTCCTACTATCAGAGAACTGGGTAGGGGAAGTTGGAATCTTCCAGGCAGCCATGTTTAGCTGATTCAGGCCAGATGACATAAATCCAGTTAAATGTGCAATGAGTTACTGTCTTTCTTTAAAAAAAAAAATTCTCCCTTCCCATCTGCTTTGCTCCAGACTTTATAATTTCAAACCAAAAAATGTAATGTGGTACTAAAACAACCCTGACACATAGCAGAGAGGTGGGGGTGCGGGGCATTCCTATTTCTAATCGGGAGTCCAGACTGGTCTGAATGTACAGTATGGTCCAGATGGATGCACAGAAAGGCAGCAATGGCAATTCAAAGAAGAGAGAACAATTTGGAGTCAACATGTATCTACTATTCTTCCTCCTCAGTGCAAAAGGAATATATATGAGCTGAGTACCAGGCCATCACAAAACAACAACAACAACAACAACAACTTTGAGCCTTAAAGCTTCAATAGTAACAAAATATAGAGCCTGGAGATTAATGAACAGTTCTTGCAGAAGCAAACCCCTGCATGTGTACACCAGACATACTCAGACTAGTACATCAGTATGTACACAACAAAAGCTGTGTTCACAAATCAGAACTGGATTGCCTAATCTAGATAATAACCTTTTATCTGTGTCAGAATCTTCTGGCCAGTCAGTTTATACATTACTTGTATAAAAATCTGGGAATGAAAAGAAAAAAAAAAACCCTCCACTTAAGTGCATTTTTGCCCTGCTCTTACCAGACTAATAGGCAGTTTTTTTCCTCTGTTCTGTCCTGAAAGTATGATACTAAATCAAAAATTAATGTTGAATAAGTTGACACTGTGGTACAAAAGTTAATATAAGTGTGTGGTAGTCTTTAAATGACTTTTGGAGGATTAAAGAAATACAGAATTTGGTAAGACTTAAGTTACAGTGAACATAAAAGATGGAAATCAGCCTTTATTTTTATTTTTCTTCTGTTTTTCCATAAAATTTCCAAATGTTACAAAATATCATATATCAAATATCATTGGAGGAGGGACTTTAATGCTAAACAGAATAATCATCTTTTAGCAAATGACAAAGTTTTATGACAAAAATTTAATTGATGTGGATTCTTGGTTCATCAGTTTGGGAATGTTAGGACCAATTTTTAAACTGTCTAGTCTCCAAGGAGACAAACAGCAGCCATAAGCCATAATCCCTCACTCTCAAAACACCATTCATGTCCCAAATATTACTTTAACCTCCCACTACGAACAATGTACTTTTTATTTTTTTCCTCTCAGAACAAAGCCTCTGTGTGTATGTATATGAATGACAAATGCTTAAGGAAAATAACAGTTGCTGAAAACCTAATACAAAAGTCAAGAAACTTAACATTGTAAAACAGGTGACAGAATGACATTGGATCCTGTTTTATATTGTATATATTATTATGCTACCATTTGTTGGAACATTGCCTGTTTTGCTACCATTATTGAAATGGTACGATGTTATAATATATGGTAACAGTTTCTAATATGGTAAACATGTACATGATGATGCTATCAACAACCTAAGAAAAATACAGAAAAGTTTAATATATAATATAGAAATAGAAATAAAGCAGCAGACAAATTCACGCTGGCCCACAAAGAAAGATTTTACCCTGTTACCTTTCCTAGAGGGAAGAATATTCACTCCCTGATAACTACTCATTTGTTTCCAAATTATATGAAACAATTCAAATGTGCGTTTTTCTAGAAAATACATATTTGAAATTATTTCTTCAAATGTCAGTTTCCACAACATCATGCGATCACCTACTTAAATATCCTATAGCAGAAGTTGCATAATTTGTGTACTATTACAGAAAAATCTGTTTAAATTATCTATTTAATCTGTTTAAATTAACTACAGGTGGTCTATTCAAAGTTATGATAACGCTGAAAAAATATACACATAACCTCAAAGTTCCAGCCATCACAATGTTCCCATGGGCATATACAGAATAACAGAGTTGGAAGGGACCTTGGAGGTCTTCTAGTCCAACCCCCTGCTCAGGCAGGAAACCCTATACTATTTCAGACGAATGGTTATCCAATCTCTTCTTAAAAACTTCCAGTGTTGGAGCAGGCACAACTTCTGGAGGCAAGTTGTTCCACTGATAAATTGTTCTAACTGTCAGGCAATTTCTCTTTAGTTCTAGGTTGCTTCTCTCCTTTATTAGTTTCCATTGATTCTTGTCCTTCCTTCTGGTGCAAAAACCAGATAAGGTTAAGAATGGAGTGGATCTTAGAAAGGTTAGTGAAACTAACAGTAATAACTTCTAGTGACCTATTTACTTTTGGACCAACCAATATGATTATAAATTGCCCATGTCACAATTATGACATTGCAGTGATCTGCAGTTACATGACCCTCATTTGTGATCTTGTCTGCCACTTCCCACAAGCAAATTTTAGTGGAGAAGGTTGCAAATTGTTGCATGAAGTCACTCTGTTACCTTTCCTCCCCTTTCCATAGGAACCCTACTGCCTGTGCTTGGCCTGCAACCCACCTGTGGCAGGATTTCCCCGACCCTCATACAGCCTGCAATCACTCTCTCCAGGCTTCCCCAGACCTGCACACAACACCCCCATGCTCCTTACCTGGGAGTCCTGCCTCTTCCTGCCTAACAACCTGCGTGTTCTGGGATTATGACAGCAACTGGGACTGCCTGGGATTGTTATCATTAAACAATGAGATCATTTGATGATAGCAAACCTGGGCAGCCCCACTTGCTGTCATAATACAAGGGTAGCTGTACTAATGATGGGACATGAAACAAAATATTTTAAACTGTTATAATCATATGTTCCTTTAAGAGGAAATAGTTATTCTATTTTAGCTTGCTGATCTCATCCTCTATTCTTCACAGCATTTTTGAACCAAAATGTGACACTCTAAAGATGCGTCTTCTCCAAAGTATCAATGTTTATTTGTTTTTTTTCATTCATCTTCTCCTTTCCCCTCTTTCTTTCTCTCATTATTTTATTCTTTATCTCCTTTTACTCAGGGGGGCTCTATAGCATTTTCTCCAACTAACAAATGTTACTAACAGGTGTAAGCTTTTGTCAGCTGCAGCCACCACAGCTTAACATAGTTCTCTTCCTGCAATGTGCTGTTCTTTCTTCTTCTTTCTCCCATCTCATGCCATTCCACTGTCTTCCTTCTTAGTGAATTCGGCACTAACACAACATAAGCATTTTTATTCTGACAGCTTAACACAGCTTAAGACAACTAACAGCTGTATCTTGAGGTGGGGATGAAATGCTCTGTAAAAAGATCTTCCTTGTTGGGATTATATGGTTTTAGCAATTCCTATCAAGAAGTGAGAAAATGCCACAGATAAGTTTCCATTGCTTATTGAAGCAACTGGGAAACCCTGAAGAAAGCAGGTACAATAAGAAAAATAAATTTGCCACATTCAAAAAAGAGCATCTCATTGTATAGTTCTGAAACAGACTAATGCTACAGTGGTAGTAAGACAGAGTGCACCCTACTTTCTTGGGGGGGGGGGAACTGTTCCACAAAAACACAAAAACTTTTCTTAGCCTTGGCATACCTGCTGGAACAGAGATCTGAGAAATTCTAATACCACTTCAAGTTGCAACAAGTAATGAAGGGCAGCAGTTGTACATTTAGTGGTACAAGTTCCATGAACTCTTCAATCACTGACTATCACACATCATTCACTAAACCAATATATTAATTGTCAGTACAGGTAGCTTCATATTTCCTGCATTTGGGTGAAAGTTTTGCCTGCTTTATTTCTTTTACTCTTCCAGGCATGTGGTTATAATGTGACTGGAACAAACATAAGCCATTCAAGGGTAAAATAGAATGCAAGGCTGTCAGTTTATCTTGAGCAATAAATCAATGGGAAGCAATTAATGTGATCCTGCTAGCACCTTATTTAATTTTTTGCTTATATCTTGACTTTGTTGTACCCACCCAGAATCTGCCTGAATCAGAAACAAGCTACAAACATTATAAGATGAATAAAAAGTAATTGCAGCAGAAAAAGGATACTTCAATGGTCTGTGAACGAACTCAGGAAACTGTCACATAAATAAAATAATGATTTATAGATAATCCCCAAAGGAACAGGAAATGTAGCCTGACACACTGAGGAATTTTAATTAAAATCTGAGGAACTAAGCTGCTTAATAGTTGTTGAATTCTAGGAAATATATACATTTATAGCTATTCAAGATGATTAAAATTAGAAATGACTGAAAGCAACAGATATAGTTATCATTTATTTCTTAAATAAAACTTAAAAAAAAAAACTCAGGAGAACATTAAAACAAAAAACAAAGCCTCACTTTTAATTTCAGGTCTGTTTTATTAGAAAAGACCAACTACTGCTGAATTCTCTCGCTAACAAAATTCTGTCCCATTCTGCCAACTGCTAGTGCCTCAAACATTTTGTCCTTCCGAGCCTCTTTTGTGAGCAACACTATTTCTCATTGTCACTATTCAGTGGAAAAGAGAACTTGAACAGAATTCTTTTGGAAAGGGATAAAAACAGAAATTAGACTGAATCAGGCCATGTCTTTAGAGATTAAATGCCTTATGTATATGTGTGCAGGATTCTATAGTGACCGATTGGGTGAAAAATTACTTTTACCCCAGTTGTTACAGCTTTGATTACTCTTTGATTATCCCTGCAGTTTTCTTGGAAAGAATTCAGAAGCGGCTTGCCATTGCCATCTTCCTAGGCGGAATAAGAATGACTGGCCCAAAGTCACCCAGCTGGCTCTGTACATAAGGCAGGACGAGAATTCACAGTTTCCCATTTCTAGCCTGGTGCCTAATCGCTACAGAATCTTTCTAAATTATTAGTCACCTTTTTATTTAACTTTTATGTATATTCTATGCATAAAAATACCATTCCCAGAAGATTGAACATGTGGTGATTGTTAACATTGCTTTGCGTTGTACTCTAAATTGCTTTTAATAACACATGATGCCAAAAATCCTTGAACATCTCTGATAAATCCATGGCTGGAATGGTTCTCTTAACAAAGGTGATATGTAGTTTAAGTCATCGTAACTAAATTTCTTGTCATAGAAATTCAAAGACAGAATAGTTGAAATTTGGATGAAGCAAATTAACTCTACTATCCAATTTCTGTTTACATCTTGCAACTTCTAAGGACAATTTAGCAATCCAATGCTTAACTATTAGCAAGGAGGAGAACATATGAAAATATTAGCCATGATGGCTATATATTACCTTCCATATTAGAAGTAGTATTCCTCTGAAATTATTCACTGGGGGTTGCAGTGTTTCACAAACTTCCTGCTTATGGACTAACTATTAAGGAAACAAAATGCAGTACATGGTCTCATCTAGTACAATTCTAATGTTCTTAATGTGGGAGTTAGCACTGTGGAATAGCACTATCTATGCACTTCTCCAAAGATATAGTAACTGCTATGTCCACTTTAACTGTCTAACTGCAGACTATTCAATCTTATATCAGAATATTGTGCTGGTTTGACTCCAAGTGACTATATGTACAAATGTTTGCAATCCAGTTCTGTTTTTTAATACTGTCTTTGAACAGCTGGTTGCACTTTGCACCAGCATCTGGCATGTATCTTTGCCATACTTGGAGTTGAACAGCACTCAACATGGAAGTATCTATATCAGGGGTCCCCAACCCATCTCAGGGACTGGCACTAGTCTGTGGCATGCCAGCAACTGGGCCACACAAACAAGCGAAGCCCCATCTGCAAGATGCAGGTAGCATGCAAAACCATGCCCCTTCTGGTCTGTGGATAAACCTCTCTCCACGGAAGTGGTCCCTGGTGCCCAAAAGATTGGGGACTACAGATCTATATGAAGTAGCATATAGAAGGACATAGCTGATCTGATTTAATAATCATGGTAGCTTGTAATGCACTTAGTCTAATGGCACAAGTAATAGTGGCCAACACCAAATGGTGAGAAAACATTAGATTAAATAAACCATGCTCTAACATATAGGTTCAATAGGAATATATATACTGGCTTTTAAAGCATCAGCGTTTAAGAATTACCATATTAAAACACAGCTTAAGAAATAAGAACAAAGGTCTTTAATTTTTCTAATGAAACATTAGTTCACTGCAGATTTACGTTTTTCTGATTTTCCTTTCTTGTAGATTAATGTTAGTGCCAAACCATGCTTTTTATTCCCCTATTTTGTCCACTCATCAAACCTAACTGACCACTGTCTCTTGTCAACTTGATCTTTCTGGTCAAAGACTGGAATGCAAAATCTGCCCACAAACCCTGCCTTTCAAGGGAAAACAAAGAAATGAATAACCAATTAGCTAGGGTCAATTCAAGTTTTAGTCTGCACAAGCTTGAACAGATGAGTGAAATCAAGTAAGGGTGTAGTTCTCTCATAAGCTCTTATGTTGTATTTTGTTGTCATGTAGCCAAAATACTCAATTAACCCAAGTGACTTTTTAAAAAAGATATGCACGAACTCAAAATATCCTGAACATCAACTTCCCATCTAATTACAGGGTTCAGTACAATCAAATCAACATGTGAAAAAACCAACCTGTAGTTATATTAAATATGTTTAACACCACATATGTTTTTGCATGTACATTTTCAAAAGCAGACTCTGTTTTGGAGTAGGAAAAGCCTGTGATGAAAGGAATGAGCAAAAATGGGCCACTAAACATAAAGAGAATATAAACAGTTCTAAAAGTTTCTTATATTTCAGTGGAACAGTCCCATTTAAAACCACCTCTTGGAAAACATTTCAGAGCCATTCCACACACAACTTCTCAAGCATCCTAAGTGACACAAGATTACTTTCCTTCTAAGAATCGAGACAAAGAGAGAGCAAGGATGAATATTAAGCACAGAGCTTAGCAGCAATTTGGATTTGAGAGAGGGAAAGTGATTTGGAGGTCACACATCCTACCTTTCAGCAACAACTTAAAGAAGCCACAATTTATCCTAGAAAAGATGCATTTGATTTAAAGAGTCGACAACAGATATGATGGCATGCTCACATTCACGCTGGATCCCCTAATTTTATTTATGAAATTTACATAGCTGTCCATCTCACAAGAAGTGATTCTGGGTAGCGTGAAACAATTAAGAAAAGCAATCAATATATAAAAACAATCAATATACAATCTGTATAAAATAGTCTACTCCAAATCCTCGATTGTGATTGGCTAGAAAAGCCAGCATAGGGATTGGTTCACTAGGAACCAATCCAAAAGAGCTGACAAAAGGCGGCAAAACCAAGTAACTGTCATTGGCTACAAGCCGACAGGCAAGCCGTATATATAGGCTGCCGCAGCAAGAGCCAAATTGTTCCGTTTTCACTTAACTGTTGAAATAAAGACTTTTACTGTTGGAACCCGGTCTACCTCGCATTTTTCTGGACGGAACACTGGCAACGAAGGTGGAATCGTCCTAAAACATAAGACTGTGCACGTGGCGAATTGAAACCCAGGCTTGAAGCGATGGCCGGAAATAATGCACCGCCCGCACCCTTCAACCCCAATGAAGAAGATTGGGAATCCTATGTAGACCGTTTTCAAATGTACTTAGAAAGTAACAAAATGGAAGAGATCTCAGACCAGCGTAAGAGGGCTGTCTTCTTAACGCATTGCAGACCAACGATATTCAAAATGGCCAAGGCATTGGCGAAGCCCAGAGACGTAAAGCAAATGACCTGGCCCGAACTCCAGTGAATATTGAAGGATCATTACGCACCAGTGGTGTCAAATCTCATCAAATGGCACGAATTCTACCGAAGGGACCAAAAAGAAGGCGAGACCACCGCTGATTTTGTGGAAGCCCCCTGACAACTGGGGGGAGCATGTGAGTTCCTGAACTAAGATGAAGCCATGCGAGATCGAGTAGTATTGAGTTTAAAAGACTCTAATTTACAAAGTAAATTGCTAAATAAACCCAACATAACCGTGGCTGAAGCAATTGCAGAAGCCACAGCTGCAGAAGCCGCGAAAAAGTCAGCGGCCACCATGAAACAAATGAATGTGAACAACGATGAAACGAGCCTATCCAGAGGGAAGAAGCAATTTCCCGCCACCACACACCATGAAGATTTTGACGAGACATCAGAATCCGGAGAGGAAGACGATGAGGTCCACCGCCTATACGCCAACAAAAAAAGGCGTGAAAAAAGAAACTGGCGGGAATGCTCCGGTTGCGGAGGAAACCACCCTTGAGCCGATTGCAGATTCCTTGATGCCATCTGCAGAGCTTGTAAGAAAAGAGGACACATCGAGAAGGTCTGTAGGAATCGAAAAAATAACAGCCCTAACAGACGCAGTAACTCTCCCCCACAAGCTGAATCGAAACAAGCCGAGAGAAAGTGGGAGCGCAACAAACGAGCCATAACCGAGAAAAGACCCATCAAACTGTCACTATCGGAAGCGCTCAGACGGAAAGCAGAAAAAAAGTTAAAATCATCGTAAAAATCGAAGGCAGCCCCTGTGAGATGGAGGTCAATTCAGGGTCTTTCCTGTCAATGGTGTCATGGGACACAATCAGACAACTGGTCCCAAATATTAAACTAAAAGAGCTCCAGAAACAAAAATTAACTCTGAAGGACTACCAAGGGAATCGAATCCCTGTGGTAGGTCTAGGACATTTCCGAGTCGCTTACAAGCAGCATGTCGAAGTCCTGCCTCTGACAATAGTCGTCCTAGACCGACCCAGCCTCCTGGGCATCAAATGGTTCACACCACTGGGCATCAGAAGGCCGGAGTAGACCAAGTGGCCGCAACCGACTGGGAAGAAAACCTGATCCACGAGTTCCAGGACGTTTTTGATGGCTCCCTAGGCAGGTATCGGGGGACTCCAATTTCCTTTAGCTTAGACCCCCAGGTGGCCCCTAGAAGATTAAAGGCCAGACGAGTTCCCTTTGCATTAAAAGCAAAAATAGAGGAACAATTGAATAAATTAATTGACCAAGGAGTTTTGAAACCTGTTGACCATGCTAAATGGGAGACGCCAATAGTAACACCGGTTAAACCTGATGGGTCGGTACGCATCTGCGGAGACTACAAGGCTACCCTGAACCATGCGCTGCAACAAAGCGCATATCCGGTGCCAGTTGTACAACATTTGCTACACTCACTTGGGGGGGGGAAATTTTTTGCTAAACTAGATCTAGCACAAGCTTACCAACAGCTTCCAGTAGAGCCCTTAACAGCTGAGGCACAGACAACAGTGACTCACAAAGGGGCATTCAAGTGTAACAGACTTCAGTTTGGAGTAAGTGTGGCCCCAGGTGTTTTCCAAAGCCTCATGGAACGCCTATTAAATGGAATAAAAGGGGTCGAACCATATTTTGATGATGTCCTGATTTCGGCTAAAGATACGACCCAACTAGAAAAAAGACTAAGAAATGTACTAACAAAATTTAGAGAATCCGGTCTGAAAGTTAAAAAAGAAAAATGCTGCTTAATGACTGATCTCATCGAATTTCTGGGCTACTTAATTGACGGAGAGTATACACCCTACTGAAAAAAAAAGTCAAAGCCATTAAAGACGCACCACAGCCAAAAAACAAAACGGAATTGCAGGCATTTTTGGGTCTAATAAATTTCTATAACGTATTCCTCTCCCACAAAGCAACAATAGCGGAACCATTACACCGTTTGCTGGATAAGAAAACTAATTGGACTTGGGGTCATAGAGAGCAAAAAGCATTCCAGAAAATAAAAAATTTATTAACATCAAACACCGTTCTTATCCAGTTTAGTAACACACTTCCATTGATGGTAACCTGCAACGCCTCACTGTTTGGAGTCGGTGCCATCCTGAGCCACCAATTGTCAGATGGGAGAGAGGCACCCGTCGCTTATTACTCAAAGACTCTGTCTAAAACAGAACGTAACTATAGTCAACTAGACAGAGAAGCCCTGGCAATCGTTGCCGGAGTGAAACGTTTTCACGAATACCTTTATGGAAGAACATTTTTGATTGTAACGGACCATAAACCATTGCTAGGAATTCTGGCGGGAAACAAGCCTACACTGAACATTTTATCCCCGTAGATGACTAGATGGTCAGAATTCCTTGCAGCATACTCTTACACATTGATACATCAACCCGGGAAACAAATCTCCCATGCAGACGCATTAAGTCGAACACCGGTGCCGACGACGGAGGAAGACCCGGCGCCAACAATGACAACCCTGCAAATAGAAACATGCCCCGAACTACCAATATCTGCAAACAATGTTGCCAGAGCCACCGCAAAGGACCCAGTGACTGCCCGCATATTAAACTGGGTAGGTAAAAGCTGGCCGGAAAACCAAAAAACTGAAAACTTTAAACCTTTCCGGACCAGACAAACCAAACTCTCAATTCAAAAAGGTTGTTTATTGTGGGGTGATCGGGTAGTAATCCCTCCTAAACTACAGGCTAGGGTGTTGGGTATGCTTCACGAAGGCCATCCTGGTGTCGTAAAAATGAAAAGCCTCGCTAGAAGCTATGTCTGGTGGCCTGGTTTAGATAAAGATATCGAATATTGGGTTGCCGCTTGCACTAAATGTCAGAAAACCAGGCCTTCCCCACCACAAGCACCCATAAGGGACTGGGAGACCCCAAGAGGCCCCTGGTCTCGGATCCACATTGATTTTGCAGGTCCTACTAGGGGGCATACCTTTTTATTTGTCATAGATGCATACTCAAATTGGCTGGAGGTTGTAGTAATGTCATCTACGACAACCGATGCGGTCATTAAACAACTTAACAAACTTTTTGCAACCCATGGATTGCCAGACGTCCTAATGTCCGACAACGGGCCACAATTAACCGCCATCCAATTTGAACAATATCTAGCCTCCCTAGGTATACACCATGCACTGACCTCGCCGGCCTACCTGGCAGCAAATGGTAGGGCGGAGAGAATGGTCAGGTTTACCAAAGAGGGTTTAGAGAAAATGGACCTTGGGGATGTCCAGGATAAAATCAACCGTCTACTCACCCTCCAACATATCACACCCAGCACCATAACCAACAAAAGCCCAGCGGAGTTATTAATGGGAAGAAAACTTAGGTCACAATTAGACAGGTTGCACCCAAATTACATGTTGGAAAGACCCCCCGACTCCTCCAGCTGTTGCCAAACATTTGAAATTGGCGACCTAGTCTACGCAAAAATTTTTACCGGGGACCCCCTATGGCTTCCAGCCACAATCACACAACTCACAGGCCCCCGGTCCTACTGACTAACCGTAGACGATGGCAGGGAATGGAAGCGGCACATAGACCAGCTTCGTTTCCGAAACATTGAAAGAAATAGAAATGAACAACCACAAAAAATAAAAATCGACGAAAACAAAACCAAAGAAGGGGGGAAATACAAGAAAATAATAAAGAACTTTTAAAAATAAACCCAGAACATCTAACCAATCAAAAAGAGCAAAAAGGAAACTTACGGTTAGACGAGACTTGCGAAAATAATCCAGACGAAGGGGCCAGCCCAGCCAGCTCGACCTGCCCGGAGAAACCAGGAGGGAGCAGCAAAACCACCAGCCTGAGAAACTCAAGCGGTAGCAAAATGGCCGACTCACCCTTCCAGGCGGTTCCATAGAAAAGAGCCGGAGAGACAGCAAACCCATCCGAACCGGTTGAAGTCTCCAGCGAAAATGAACCGCGCAAGTCCAGAAGAATCCGAAGAAGCCCCACCTACCTGCGCGATGTCACCACATAGGACTAAACCAAGGGGGGAGGGGTGTTCTGTATAAAATAGTCTACTCCAAATCCTCGATTGTGATTGGCTAGAAAAGCCAGCATAGGGATTGGTTCCCTAGGAACCAATCCAAAAGAGCTGCCAAAAGGCGGCAAAACCAAGTAACTGTCATTGGCTACAAGCTGACAGATAAGCCATATATAAAGGCTGCCACGGCAAGAGCCAAACTGTTCCGTTTTCACTTAACTGTTGGAATAAAGACTTTTACTGTTGGAACCTGGTCTACCTCGTGTTTTTCCGGATGGAACAACTATATTTTGTGTTATTTATAAATATAAAAATCATTAATATATACAAAACCCCCACACAGAAGAGAGTAAATATTAACCACAACAAGGGTGCCATTTAAGAATGTCATAAGTCCCCTGGGACCTCCAGACCAGATGACATAGCCAGGTCTCGAGGGCCTTTATGGAAACATTAGCAGGGATGGGGATAGCCTCACTTCTGGGAGGAGAATGTTCTATAAGGCAGATGTTATGGTACAGATGACCTACTGTAGGAGATGACAAGGCTGAGCACAAGGGAGAGGTCAAATGTGTCATTGATCATGACTCCCTTCATGCCCACAAGAGATCTAAATCCAACCCACCTTGAATTCCTTTGATTCTTATCTACTGCCAATTTGCTTGGACTGTTACAGCCCTGCCAACTCTCACGGTTCTGCCGTGAGTCTCACGATTTTTTGTCATGTTTTATGGTCTCACGACAAGGCTCCTCAATCTCACGCCAAATTTAAACGCTTTTTTTTTCTCCAAATTTGGGGGTCGGCTTATACGCGCATAAATCTGATTTCTGACACAAACGACATGAAAATATGACATCACTTCTCAGATCACGCAATATCGATATTACCATACAGCGATATATACTTACAGCACATCTCTTTTTACTCTGGCTGCCTCCATTTTGCTTTTTCTCCCACCGGATATAACACGTTCTGATTGGTTAGTTATTCACGTGACCGTGAATCTCACTATTTTTTATAGAATTTCCAGATTTTTTTTCATGGGTCTCCAGATTTTCCTTTATCAGGGGTTGGCAAGTCTGCTGTTAGTAGTTCAGATTCTTGTAGAGAGCTTAAGCTTGCAATAAATCTTTATACCCATTTGAACTGCCTGGACTTCCTGATTTCCCTGATGCTTGACACTTACCATGTTTCTCACAAAATAAGGCTGGGCCTTATTTTTAATTAATTCCCTTAATCCCCCCCCCCTTGCATCCTCGGGCAAGCGGGCGGCGATGGCTTGGATATTGACCTTGGCGTGAGTGTGGCACTTCGTATTGGGAGACATTCCACCACCGTTGCTTTCCCTTTTCCCTGTGCTGCTGTAGCATGGACAGGGAGGCAAGGCGCTGCCTGTGCTGCGTCTTCTTCTGAGCTGAGCTGAGCCGAGTGAGCACCTCTGCCCGATGGCCGTGCCGCTGCAGCATTTGGAGCTGCCAGTGCATTTGGAGATGTGTGGGGATGGGGACGGGCTGGGCGAGGGTTGGAAAGGACAAGCGGCTTCGGACTCTCTCCGCTGGACTCGCCAGCCAGGGAAGCAGTGCTGCCATTGCCTCACCTCCTTGTCTGTGGAAGGGTGGGCACTATCACTGCCTCGGCCAGCCTCTCCCGGTGGCCCCTTTGGGTTCGGGCTGGAGGGACTGGGGAAGGAAGCCAAGCATGGGTTGGCCTGACTCTTTCACTTGGCAGGCAGGCACGCACCCACGGCTCGCTTTCCCAGCTCTACCCAGCCCGCATGGCTCTGGCACAGCCCTGGCGGGATGATCAGAGGGCTCAGCGGGGAAGCGCTCGCTGCCTTGGCAAGAGCTCCACCTCCGGGCAGGAGGGCCCACCTGTCAGCTGCGCTGGGCACCCCAGGCGAAGCTCTTTGCACTCTGCCCGGCACCAGGCAGGGATGGCGGCTGGGCGCTTCTCCTGGGGTGGGCCGATCCTGTGCTGCACCCCCGGGAGATTCACCTCCCCACATGGGGTTGGGCTGCCCTCTCAGGCAGAGGAAGCTCTGTCATTCTGGTAGTAGGGCATTGTTTTTAAAAGAATTGGCTTTGCCTGCGAAGGCAAAGAGAAGGTGGCAACAGAAGCGCCTGAAGCTGAGCGCCTGAAGCTCCGGTTGCAGGGAGGAGTCCTGGCTGGAGACACATGGCTGCGCCAAATGCTGCGGTGTTGCTCTAAACGCCACGGCAGCATGGGGAGAAGGTAAAGCAACAGTGGTGGAAGGTCTCCCAATATGAAGTGCCCCACCAACATCGAAGTCAACGCAGGCAGCACCATATCCGGGTGTGCAACAAAAGTACTTCCTAACAGCAAGCCCCCCTGCCATTCCCCCCCCATTTCGCATGTTTAATACAAGGCCTTAATTTGGGGGGAGGGGCTTAATTTGATTTTATGCCTATAAAACATGCTGGGACTTCCTATTGGGGGAGGCTGTATTGTTGGAGAAACATGGTATCTCTTGGGAGACATCAAGTTTAAGCCCTGGACAATGAGAATCATAGCATGTCTCCTTTGCCCAATCTAGTGGGATGGACAGATATAGTCAAGAAAAACCAGTCCTTTGGTGACATGGTCCCACCAAGGAAAAGTTTTAAAGGTGAAAACCAACACTTAAATTCGACCTAGAAGCAAACTGGTAACCAATGCTGCTTGTGGAACAGTAGTGTGATATGTGCTATTTTAACACATCTATGCCATTGCATTCTTGACAGTTGAAACTTCTTGATACTCTCCAAGTGCAGCCCCATTTTACAGTACGCTGCATTACAGTAGTCCAATCTGGAGGTGACTAAGGACCAGTGATTGTGAGTTTAATATTACCAATATCAATTATACTTAACTGATTTCTGTTCCAGTTATAAGGTTAGCCTTTCACGTGATTGTAGCATACATTTCCCTTCAATACATACCCTCTCAAAATGGAGAAATTACTCCAATGCTACTGTGCGTGTAGGATATCTCAAGGTTAATTAGTGATCAAGGTTATCTTGGTGATCAGGAACAGTACTGGGAAATCAAGGTGATAGGGATGTAATTATGCTTCCACAGTTCATTTGTCACAAGAATTTTGTATGAGAACCTAAGATGATATTATTTTGGTACTCAATTTAACAATGATTCTAATAGAAGCTGCATGTTGCAAACCATAGCATTTTGCAGCCAGATTTTATTGATGCATTAAAATTCCATTAGAGATAGTTAACTTAAAAGCAAAACTGTTAAGATGTGTAATTAAGAAATACAGGCTGGATTTATAAAATGCAAATTAAAAATGTGGTTTGCTTTATATGGTTTGACATATAAACAGCATCATTCTGGACCATAAAACCAAAGTTTATGATTTACAATATGTTGTGTGAACTCATACACAACATATACAATTTGTTATACAACATTATAATTTGTTTAACAAACCAGAATGCAGTACTGTATAGGACTTAGCATAATGGATGAAGTGAGACTTCTTTCACTGAGTGCTATCAAATGGTAGAAGCTACTGCAATAACTTTGTCTAAAGCAAGAACAACTTCTACATTTAATCAGTAATTTAAGCATATAGCTTAGATTCAAGCTTTAATCAAACTTGCAAGTAGCTAAGATGATCTACAAAGCCACATATCCAAATATCCACTTATTCTTGCATGTTATCCATAAGTGTCAGCTTGTGATTTCTACTTAACATCTAACAGAAAGTAAATAAAAATATACCAATCTGAAGAACATAGGATTTATGACAGAAATAAAATGTTCATAAAATTTCAGAACAACCAGTGCAGATAAAATTGACCAGGGGATATTTAGGAAAGGAAAGAATTTATAATATTAAAGCTCTTCAAAAAATGTGTTCCTCTTGGGGGCTTCCGGTTTACAGGGCTTTGGCAGCAGGCAGGAATCCACAATCATGCGTGGTTTCTGCCTGGGCTCGCAGCTGGAGCGCCCCGAGCCAGTTTTGCTTCGGGGCTAAGCCATCCCGTAGAGGTGGCGAAGACGGGGGAACCCCATCAGGGTTGAGGAGAACCGCATCCCTCTTCCTCAGCTGGAATTTTTGGAAATTATATTTGAATGACTAAAAACAATTTGGGTGGTTGTTTAAAAAAAACCCTCCAATGGCATCACTTCTGGATGAACTGAAAATGGAATTTAAAAAATATAAAGAAGAGGCACAAGAAGGGAAGGACTCCTTTGGCTCCGTTTTTCAATTTTTAGAAATGGCGATCTGCACCAATGAGAAACAACAAGAAAGGATTGTGCAACTAGAAGAGTGGGATAAAGAAGAAGCCATCTTTACTGAACAACTAACTATATTCGGGGAAGAAAGGGGAAAGGGGGGAAAGAGAATGGAGAATTTAAGACTTAAAAAAACAGCAAAAAAGAAAAATAATGCAAAAAGTAGATATAATGTTGGAAAGCAACAGAAAAGGGGAACACAGAAGAGGGAAATGGAGGTGGAGAGACAAGGGGTTAAAAGGGGGAGAGAAAAGAAGAAAGGGAAGAAGGAAGGGAAGAGAAGTTACAAAGGTTTGGAGCAAGATGTAAAGAAACAGGACTTATTCAGAGATAATGGGTGAAAATTTAACTGAAAAAGAGATTCTGTAAAGGTACATAAGATTGTATTGATATATTTGTATTAGAAATGTTAGAAAATTGGAAATAACATATGATTAAAAAGTGGGCTAAAATAGTGTAATTCAGTGAAACTTTTGTGAATAAAAAAAAGGAAATGAAATAAATGAGAGAATTGAATTAGGAAGGAATGGGAACATTTTAACTATTCAATTTTTTATAAAACATAAGTGAAGTGATGGGGAAGCAAACTGTGGAAAGTTTATAAGTGTTGCCATAGAAGTATGATATCTATTTGAAAAGTAATGTGTAAAATGTTTAAGAGTTAAATGAATATTAATATGAATGATAGAATTGAATTGGTCTGGATTATTATTTTAATTATATTATATATTTATAATTTTTTTATTTTTTAAAAATGTACTGTGTAGTTTTAGAATGTACCAAGCAGAATCTGAACGAAAGTTATGTATTATATGAAGTGTTATAACTTTAGGGGAAAGATATAAAGGCGTCAAACTCCAATTAGTGATTACAGGAGAAATTTTGTTTAATGAAAGAAGATAATAGATAGCTGAAACAGGACAGACAAAGAATATAAGTACAATGATTTGAATTGAGACGAAATAAATAAAATTAAAGAAATTAAAAGAGGAGAGAAGCTAGATAGAAAATGGTAGAATGGTAACAAGATATGGAATGGGATATAAAAATGAGCATGAACTTGAATTTGTGTCTGTACGATGAGATGTAACCCGGGATCAGGCTGCTTTCAAAAAAGATGTTTTATGTTTTTATGTTCTATGTTTTGTTTGTTTATGTTTGTTTTTAAAATTTAATAAAATTTTCCAAAAAAAAAAAATGTGTTCCTCTCCTCTTTTAAAAGATATACATGGGAAGATTACAGGAGAAAAAAAAAAAAACCTGAAATTTGTCCAGAGCCAGTGCTCTAGTTTCACACCCACTATCTTGCAAATTGCTTAAAATGTAAAATGAACAGAACTGAAACTATTTCCACTCATCCATCTTTTGAATAGCTGGGGGCAAATAAACTTGCAGTGACCTTGGGTAGATCTAAAGAGAAAAGTCTTGTCACATATCTTCATGGCTAAAGTACAGTTGAACTCTTCGATATGCTAAAAAGGAAATAAGCAGCCTGGCTTTACTTCCTCAAGAAGGAAACAGATTGAAGAAACAGCACTAGTGTTATTGCACTGAAAAATCAAAATGGAAACGCTGAATCTAATAAGGCATGAATTCCGCCAAATTTTATTGACTTTGGAGCTCTTGATCACATTTCCCTCTAGTGGACAAATCTGATATGCAATGGATAGATTGTACAGTCCTGGGATCATCCAAAATATTCAGGAATGCACAATATTATTTTAAAAATGCATATATTGCTGCTGCTACTACTACTACTACTACTACTACTACTACTACTACTACTACAAATAATAATAATAATAATAATAATAATAATAATACCAATACTAATAATACTAATAATACTAATAATAATATAGTATTATGCCACAATTAAATACCAGGTGATTATGATGTATACCTGAATTACTATTAATATTTTTATGCATTTATTTATTTATATCCTGCCTTTATTATTTTTACAGATTACTCAAGGCAGCAAACATCTCCAACATACTTTCCTTCTCCTATTCTTTCCATAACAACAACCCTGTAAGGTAGGTTGAACTGAGAGAAAGTTATTGGTCCAGAGTCTGGCTTTTATGGCTAAGGTGGTATTTGAACTCATGGTCTCCTGCTTTCTAGCCTAGTGCCTTAACCAAGAGACCAAACTTGCTCTATTCACCACTTTTTAAAAAATCATTCCTTTTAAAATCCCAAGGAACAATTTCATAGAATAATGACCAAATGCAGAGACTGATGCACAAATTTTCACCCCAAGTGAAAGAAGAATAAAAATGTACAACTGATGGTTTCCAGACAAAATTTACACACAGCACTCATCAATAGAGGCACTAAATACACATCAGTATCTTGTCATGCGACACAACAACAAAGAAATCCATGCTTTATCTTGTTCCACTAGCCTTGCAGATGTCTTATCTTCTAATTTCTAATCAGCTTTTAACTGATGACTAAGTTCAATGACATTTGTCCTTTGGCAGGCTTCATCCTCTTTCTGACTGAAGAGAGAATAATGCATCATAAAATGAATGAGAAAATGTAAGTTCTAGGCTGTCCAGAGGTTGCATCTGCAATTCCTTAAACCAGAATTCCAAGGTTCTTCCCCCCCAAAAATAAAAACCTATCTTAAAAAGTCATGCAGAGTCTATAGCATTTTTCTGAAAATCTAAACTGACAGATAAGTGAAAACAATAGGAAGCAGACTATTAAATGACATCACATGTTGAGACTGAATTAAGAAAGTGAGCATTTAAAAATATACCATCTGAGACCAATCGATGATAAAGTTGGAGGAAAAAATTGAACCCATTTATCAGTTGAGGAGCCCCACTATGGACTATGAGTTTCCAGTGACCTCACACTCTGTAGCATTCCCCACCCCCCTGCATACTCTAGCAGGCACCCACCTGCAGCAAATCCCCTGCCTGTGACCCTTGCCACTTACTCTCATTCCTTGGCATCTGCCCACATGCCTTCCTGGCTTTGTCACAACCACCTATGGCCCCCACTGGCCTGCATACACCCGCTAATGCACACCTGCTGTATTTCCACCTCTTCCCAAAATGCTTGCACACCCCAGTACTCCTTGTCTCCAACCTCTTCCCACTTAATGATCAGCACAATACTGTGATAATGGCAGCAGGGACTGTCATAGCTAAACAATGTAGTCAAATGACATCCCATGTTACAAGTGCATTGTTTAATAATGGCAATCCCAGTTCCAACTGTAGTTATATATATGCACCTATATAAATATCCCTATTTATATAGGTGCATCCTCTAGAATCTAAGAGGAATGGGTACAGTTGTCTTCTCCTGAGATTAGTTAATTAAAGGACTATGATTTTAATTTGTTCCATGAAGAAATGATTCACCATGGAAGACAAGCCTTTGCGGCAGAAAAAAAAAACCCATTGTGTGTATATATAAAATGAACTTAAATATTAAAAAGAACACATTCATTTCCTATTATTTTCTTCATTCCTCTTTTCTCACAATTTGCCAGCTTTTCTCCATGATGCATAACATAATTGATCAACCATCTTCTTATTGCTTTGCTTTTGGTTGGGCTATGACTGCACAGTCATGTTAATGTTTGGTTTAAAAAAATGCATGATTTTGCTTTCATTAAAGAACCTAATTTCATATTTCTAAAACATCAAACAAGGACCTCAGATCTATAAGGCAACATAAGGACTATAACAGAGAAGGTGCACAAGATTGTATATTCACCTTTAACTTTTTCATGTTGTAAACGCTGTACGTTGGATTGGCACTAATTGACTAAGGTAACCAAAATGTGCTTCAACTTTTCAGAACAGTTTTGGTAGCTTTAAGAAGAAGAGCATCAAAATGATAAAGGGGGCATAAAGCCTTGATGATGTTTTTGAATGTGTACTTCATTATGAAAAAAACAACAAAGTAATATGTTGCCAAGTTGTGATCAGTATCAGATGACTACATGGACAAACTGCAATTTTCTTGGCCATAGTGTATTGCTGTCTTCCTAGTCAAGTCTATATACTCCCTGACAGTCTTCCATTAAACTGATAACTAAGCTTGATCTTAGATTTGAAGCTGGACAACATTAGTGAGATGCTGCCACCTGCTGAGACATTTTAAAAAGCAGATTCAAAAATTTACAAATGAATTAACACCCCTATTTTGATCATTATTAAAAAAAACATTGAAAAGGAAAACAGCAATATCCAAATTAGCATTTTTATTATTGAAATCTGGGGATAGGTTTTGGCACTGTGAATGGGATTCTCGGGATCTAGGTGGAGTTTAAAATCATAAATAATCTGTCCATAGATTCTAGAGAAGCTATGGACAGAATTTGATATTATTTGAATAGGGCAATGACCCTTATATTTTACAGGCAGTTCAACCCATGATTATACTTAGCTTTGCATTAAACAGTTTGCTTCAGTGTGAGAATGAATAGCCTGGCAATTAACTGTTAAATTAAAAGGAATAGTAAATGAAGAATGGGCCATCTCACATTCCATGTTGTTCTGAAACTATTATATGAATTACCAAGAAAGGTGAACCTTCCTTGTACTGTACTGACAAAAGAAACAGAAGGGAAACATCCTTCTCTGCCAATACCTTGTATTTCTAGATAAGGAGATCACGTTTGTTTGTATGTATGCGTCCCAATCTACATTCACATGCAATTAATTGTGATTGCTGAATTTCTCTAAAAAGAAGACTGAGCTACAAGAAACATTTTTATAATCTCTGTGAAGGCTGATTGTCTTCAGTTTCCATAAGACAACTTTCTATGCTGAGTTGATTGATTTCAGGACAAGCCTAAGCCTCTTACATTTTTCAGGACAAGCAAAGTCATAGATATTTTCAGATAGTGACAAGCCAGGAAAAAAAAAATCTAACCTCAAGATACCCTACAAGGCCGCCTGCCAGAATTTGGCTTGGATAGACCTGGAAATGAAGTCTCTACAACATTTCCCATGACCCAACACAGATGGGGGAGGTGTAACAATTTTTCTTGGCCACTGGATTTGTTGTGGCTGAAACAAATATTTTGGCACTCTCTCCTATCTAATTGCCAGTAAAAATATAAGACATTTACCACTTAGAAAATGACAGCAGAACACAAATCAGTTAAATGAAAGGCATTCATGCTGTAAACGTATTCTGAAAACTTAGACATAGCAAAGGATTGTACTGAGCAGTTTCCATAAAAGTACTTCCCCTCACTTTTTAAAATTCTCATGTCAAAGTGCACATTCAAAAATTAGCCAGAAAAAAAAAAAACCTTATGTAATTTTTGTTCTTCACTTTAAAGGAACATAAAATGTTTCTGCAAATTCTCCTAGGCTAGGGTGTAGCTTCTTCTACACTTCTGATTTATTGTGGTTCTTGCTTCATTTATTTTTCTCACGAGATCTCTAACAAATGATAACCACACATTTTCCCAGCTTAGAAAATGAGATGGAGATCAGACAAGAAATATTAGTTCCCTTAATCTTTTTTTCAAATAATGTAATAGTTGTCAAATCAATGCTATTTTTTCAACTAAGAGATCTACACGTTATGGTACAGATGTTCTTTAATCATGTACGTTGGGTACAGAAGGAATACTGTAAATTTGGAACCAAATGGAGACAAACAGTTGGTGTGTGTTTGGAGAAGATGTGTTTTTCTACTGAATATAGACAAAACTTGCTCTATATCTAAACAAAAGAGTTATCAAACTATATGTACCAATAACAACTCCAAAAACCAGAAAAAAAACAGATTACCCATAACAATAAGGAAGCTTCAGTCCAAAAAGAGATCACTTTGGCAGAAAAACAAATCTGGTCACGTTGCCAACTTCAAAAGCCGATACAAAAATTTATGCCACCAGATAAAGACTGAATGCACCCATTATCACATTAAACAAGAGGAAAACCTTCAACACACCAATTCCACCTGCGCTTTCTACAATTTTGTAAACAACAAACTAAAAGACTCAAGGTCCATCCCACCCCTGAAAGGACCTAATTGTAAAGACTGCAATGACAACACTATTAAAGCCAACCTCTTTAACACATTCTTTGGCTCAGTATTTGTAAACAGCAATGGATCATGCCCAGTATTTCCTAGTCAAACCACAGACAATACAATGATCTAATAAATATCGATTTTACAGAAGACAATGTTGAAAAAGCACTACGCAATCTAAAACCATCTCTTGGACCAGACGGAATTTGTGCCTACTTCTTAAAAAAGCCATCCACTGCCATAGCAGAACCTCTAAGCATAATCTTCAAAAAATCTTTCAGGACCAGCTCCTTGCCAAAACTATGGTCACAAGCCATCGTCATCTCCATCTTCAAAAAGGGAGACCTCAGCCTAGTTGAAAATTCCAGAGCAATCTCTTAATGCTGCGTCACCTCTAAAGTCATGGAATCAATTATTAACCAATTCCATTATCCTCCACTTAGAAACAAACAATCTCCTCTCTAATAAGCAATTTGGTTTCAGAAAAAAATTATCCTACAATCTGCAACTCTTACACTGCAAAAACATTTGGACTACACAACTTCATCAGGGCAAAAATAGATGCAATCTACTTAGACTTCTGTAAAGCCTTTGATTCAGTGGTATATGACAAACTACTCCTAAAACTAAAATCTTATGGTATCTCTGGACACCTGCATAACTGGATAGAAGCATTCCTTTCAAACAGACAACAAATGGTCAAAATTGGTAGCGTCCTATCAAATTGTGACCCTGTCAACAGTGGTGGCCCCCAAGGCAGTGTTTTAGGACCAACTCTCTTCATACTCTACATAAATGACCTCGGTGATCATATTAAGAGCAACTGCGTTCTCTTTGCTGACGATGTAAAGCTATTCAACACCACAGACAATACTGCTCCCCTTCAAAAAGACATCGACTTTACAAGAGCAAACAATAGATACAAGCTCAAGGTTAATTGCACCAAACTTGATTACAGGAAATATGACTTCAGCAACAGAGTGATCAATATTTGAAATACTCTACCTGACTCTGTGGTTTCTTCCCCAAACCCCAAAAACTTTAACCTTAGATTTTCTACTATTGACCTCACCTCTTTCCTAAGAGGTCTGTAGAGGGCGTGCATAAACGCACCAACATGCCTACCGTCCCTGTCCTATTGTTTCTTTTATTTTTCTTTTATGTATCCATGTATTCATAACTATGTTTTTACTTATACCTATTATCTTGTGAGCAATTGACAAACCAAATAAACTAAATAAAATAAAATAAACAAGGTCCTGTATCATGTCACCAATTATGTCCTGTCTTTCTCACTTCTGATTTATTCCCTATTTTTTAAAAAGGTGAGGGTCAGGTGGTTTGCTTTTCATTATTTTGAAAAGTGTAAACTTTTCATTATTACATTTTGGTATTTTGCTTTTCATTATTTTGAAAACTGCAAACTGCTGAATGTTGTGTAAAGCCAGGAACAATTGAAGGCTACAAAAATAAAAACAGGATAAGAGTCCTTTGTTCCCTACAAATGCTGTAGGGCTGCTCACTACTAAAGCTTTTGGGGTGACATATTTCAAAATAAAAGATCACTATGCATCTTTCCAGAAAGAATAATTTTTTCTACTACTACTCTTCAAGATATTTTGCAAATGCATTTGCTGAAAAAAAAAATCCCACACAGCTTACACACATCTAGATTTTTCCTGAAATACATTTAACTGATAAGACAAGTGCTACCCAAATTAATTCCACCACAATAAGAAATATGGCTTCCTCATTTTCTCTTGTTCTACATTATGGACATCTGGAAGGCATGAATCATAAAAGTGATGTTACAAAAACATCTGTTTGTAACTGTGTAGATACTAGTCCAGTATGATTAGGTGATTGCATTGTTTAGTGTGTCAACTCCCTTTCCCTGAAGGAAAAACAGTTTATGTCCACATTACATTTTGAAAGCTCAGCCAAAGCTGTCTTTATAATGGTGACAGTGGAATGCTGACTTTCTTTGGGAAAACATTCATGTTAGCCCATACTCTATAAAATCCATAATCAACTTTGCAGAATTTAGTTTCCCTGGAACTTCTATTCCAATGTTTCTAAGCAGACTATGACATTTGCTTATTCTCAGACTGTAACAACCTCACATTCAGGAATTCACCTGACAGTCAGAAAAGACTTGCCAGTAATAAAGAACTTGTATCTTTCTAAGGTAAATTATCAGTCGAGCCAGAGAAACAGTATGAATAGCAATGAGCGTTCGATTTCCTCGACCCGCTTTCACAGCCAGCTAGATATGTGAATTTCAACTCCCAGAAAGCTCCAAAACTGAGATAAATCCTTTAGTTTGATCCCTGGGAAATTTCTGAGAAACATACAGGCTAATACTTAACATCTCAATCACTTTTATATATGGGGAGTCTTTAAATTATGACTACTTGCTTAGTGGCTGTTTGAAGTTACAGTGAACTTCCCCAGGGGTACTTATAACCTAGTTCTGAAATTCTGATACCTCCTTCACCACCGTGATGGGACTGCATGTTGGGCACTCAGCAGCAGACTCACATTCCTGGCTGTTTAAGATTCCCATGGTCAGGTGACCTCATGTTATGATGGTTTTGCAAAAACAGACATTTATTTCTGGTTTTTGGCAAAACTGGCCCATAGCAAACAATGGGTTCACTTTATGACCATGGCATTAACTTTATGACTACAGCAGCTTGTGTGAGTGACCTCTTTTACAAGGCTCAATTATAGTTATAAGTCAAGGACTACTTGTATACATGGGATAACTGATGAAAGCTATACCTTCTATTGTATCCAGAATAGCATTTCCATTTTTACTGTTGTTGGGGCATGGCGACAAGCAAACTGCTGGACCAAGAGAAGCATCAGCCTCATCTAAATTCCCTATTCTTATGTTCAGATATGTCAAGCATTGGATGTTACTTCTAGCTAGAACAATGCTTATAATTCCTATTAAATAAATGTGGGTTACTAGATGGAATTTAATTATTAAAGAACAGATTTAGTTATAATAAATAATTTAGTTACATAAGAGTGGCACAGTGGTTAGAGTGCTGTACTGCAGGCCACTTCTGCTGAATATCTGCTGCCTGCAATTTGGCAGTTCAAATCCCACTAGGCTCAAGGTTGACTCAGCCTTCCATCCTTCCGAGGTGGGTAAAACAAGGACTCAAATTGTTGGGGGCAATATGCTGACTCTGTAAAACCGCTTAGAGAGGGCTGTAAAGCATTACGGAATGGTACATAAGTCGAAGTGCTATTGCTTATAATTATTGTTATAATTCCTATTTATTAGTATTTAGTTATAAATACTGTTTATCAGTTAAGGACAATTCAACCATTGTAAATGTCAGAAGCAATCTTCTCTTCCTGATTATTTTAATTTTTACATGTAACTCAAAGATAGAATTTCCCCTTCTGCCCTACAATAACAGTTAAATGGAAGGAAACTTAGGGTTCAACTTCAGATGCAGATTTACTAAGGAAATTGCTCACCGCTAGATGGAGCTATGAACAAATAAGAATTGCTATAAAAATTAGAAAAAAGAAAGACAGACCATAGACAAACTTATCCTGGTATATAAAAGAAAGCCAACAATAAAATATAATTCATTCATTCCTATTCTGACAATGACAAAATGACAAAAATTTATTCCTATTCTTATATGGTTCCATTGTATTATTTTGTATAAAACTAATGTTTGCAATAACTTTATTAGTATAAAAATAGATAGAATGAGTGTAATTTTTTTTAAAAAATAATAGAATAAGAAACAAAGTATCTGTACTTCTGGAAAAAAAACCAGAAAGTTTTTAAATGGTCCATTTTAGTGGGATATTTTTGGTAGTTCATGCCACATATCTCAGGATTTGGTTTTCTTCAACATTGCTGTTCAAACAAATCAATAATTTGTTCTATTCACATGCATCTTTCTTGATATTTCTAATACTTGCAATGGATGTTATATGTTGAGGACATACCGTATATACTCGCATATAAGCCGATCTCGCATATAAGCCGACCCTTTAAAAACTGCCCCAAAATGAGGATTTTTGAAAAAACTCGCATATAAGCCGACCACCAAATACCATGGTGAACGCTTTTTTTTTTTCCTAAATTTGGGGGTCGGCTTATACACGAATAAATCTGGCTGCCCGACTTCGTGCAATGAGAGCCAAGACTCTCATCGCCTTTGCAGGCAGCGGCTTTGCGTGATGAGAGCCAAGACTCTCATCGCCTTTGCAGGCAGCGGCTTCGCGCGATGAGAGTCTTGGCTCTCATCGCGTGAAGCTGCTGCCCGGCGAAGGTGATGAGAGTCTTGGCTCTCATTGCACGAAGTCAGGCAGCCAGATTTATTCGCATATAAGCCAACCCCCAAATTTGGGGAAAAAAAAAAAGCATTCTAAAGTCGGCTCATATGCAAGTATATACGGTACACACAATTTGGAAAGCAAATGCACTCTGGATTCCATAATTTGTTAGAAATAAAATACTTTTTAAAAGTATATTTAGATACTAGACAATATGCAAAGTGATTCTTTGTTACATCTGTATTTCTCACGTGAGTAGTTTTATTCAGGAATTAAAATTTCTGCTGCAAATTGGATTCTAGCTCTTCCAACACTTAACATGTGTAAACACAGCTCTTTTGATCCAAAATGCTGCACTTCACCATGCCTGGCACCCCCAGCTGACTTTCATTGTCTTCCTCCTTCACAAGGCTCTTTGTTTTGACAAGGTCTCATGAAGCCAAGAGCTACCTTAAGAAGGTCTAGGCTGGATGCACCTCACCAGTAACGGGAGGAAGATGGCAAAGGTCAGTGAAGGGCTAGGGAGGTAGATGTGGATGGAGCGCAGGGCAGCAGGGGTAACAGGGGTAGTGGATTGCTAAAAAGGAATAGGTGGGAGGAGATAGGATGGTAGAAAGAAGTTGAAGCACATCCCATGGTAGTAAATGCAGATAGGTTGCCAAGGACCTGAATTTTGATCACATGCTCATGGAATTTTGATCACTGCAACAGCCATAACTTCAAAGACTCATCGTAACTCCCATTAATTCAACACTATTGCAACTTAGATTGCTAAATGAATGATCATTAAGGAGGACTACCTGATGGAGCATGATGAGTGGAGAGGCCTGTGCCAACTTCCACATGTCTCTGCAGTTGGGTTCAAAACTTTCTCCAACATGTCTCCTGCAAGAATCCAGCAAGCAACTGAATTGCAGACTGACATTAGCTGGACAAGGAAAATTTTAGTTGGCCTCTTGGAAGTGCAAGCTCAATATTTATGTATACTAGTGCAGAGGAGGCATGGGCCAATTGAGTAACTAGTGATTCAACCTAGAAAGGTTGAAGGTGGAATATTCTACCTACAAAACTATATTATATCATTGAGTTACACAGTCCCTTGAGTTAAACTCCATTCTATATGCATGCAAATAGAATAGGCTGATAATCTATAGTGATAATAGGAAAGGTATGTCCTAAGAACTTTGCAGAATTCTGCAGTTTAGTACCATGCTGCAGTATGCCGAGGAAGACAACATATACAGGAATGGTATGTGATAATTTGCTACACCATTTCTCCATGTAGAACAGACATAAGCTTGAGAATTTAGGCAGTTCAGCATAACGTCATTCAATTAACCAGTTTAGAGATCTTTGGAAAAGGCTACAGATACCTAAGCTCTTGATATATTATCTTTTATTAAACTGCATTCAGGGGCTCTTAGTTTACTAAACTAAGCAAAATTTTCAATGAATTAGATAACAATTTCATATAAATGGAAAAGGCAATTTAAACTAACGTATCTATCTTCTGAAACGCCCACAACAAATGGCTGTCTAAACTGTTTGAAAATGTATATAGAAAGGGAACCCATTACTTCAAGTGATTTCACAATCATATTGCTCAATCAGATACTATCAAACTATCTATGTGAAAACTACTCTTATTTTGTTATCACCAGCTTTTTTCTGATCCTTACTTCTAAATCAGGATTATCTCATCAATAACCATAATGAGCTACCATATATTTAACCAATATGTTCTTAATATATCACACCGTTTAAACTAAATTTAATTATTGAAACTACCGTATATACTCGCATATAAGCCGACTCTAAAACTCAAAAAAATGTTTTTGTCAATTAGGGGGTCGGCTTATATGCGCATAAATCATACAAACGAACTGATATGATGCCACTTCTCAGATCATGCAATATCATTGATATTACCATTCAGTCATACATACAGCCATAAAAATTGAGACTGCACTAAATAAAGTTAATTCCGACAAACTACAACTTAATTTCAATATTAATTTTAACTGTACCTCAAATAAAATGCAACATAATTATGTCTAATTAAGCAAATTTTTTTTACTCTGGGTGCCTCCATTTTGCTTTTTCTATCACCAGATCATAACACGCTGTGATTGGTTAGTCATTGACGTGACCGCTTTCGTGTTTGCGATCGTCATGTACAACATCAGAGTCTTTACATACCGGGTAATTAACTTAATATTATTTCCTCCACAAATGCTTTGATGATGAACCTTCATCAGTGCATTGCATATTGATACTCTTTTGTTATTAGCCCAAACAACACACCATGGTATTTGGGAGTCGGCTTATGTGCGAGTTTTTGCAAAATTCCTCATTTTGGGGCAGTTTTTTATGCGTTGGCTTATACGAGAGATTGGCTTATATGCGAGTATGTACGGTAATTGTATCTCAAAAGCAAAGAATAAATGTTTTCTAAGTAACAAACAGAATTGATTGTACTCACCCGCTTGTAATATCATCAGTCCTTATATTTTTCCCAAGGACATCTCCATCACTCATATAACCTGTAGCATCCATATTGATTCCTTCAAGATCTACTTCATCACCTCCTTTGTCAGTGATATCCACATGGCAAACATTATTGTCCCGAGATGGTGGCTGTCTTCTCAATGGTGCTGAATACATGTAACGTCCTGGTTCTGCATTGATGAATCGGCTTGCATTGGCTCTTGGAGGATACCCGTTACCCACTGATGGAGCATCACCTGCCTGGAGGCGGGGACTGGACTGCCCAAGTCTCCAAGATAAGGGTGTTGGCCGACCAGTCAAACTGAGGATGCTGCGTCCACTTATTTCAGTGGTGACATTGGTATCGAAGGTGGTCTCCAAGGTGCTTAAATTGGAAAAGATTCAAGATGTAATACATTCAATAGATGTTTATGGCAAATGTTAGAAATATTTTATTTAAATATTTTAAATACTAGATATTTGAGATAAAAAAAAGCCCCCAAAAAGTTTTCTTTTCCATTTTACTAATAAACTATGAGGCCAAGGAACATTAATTTTTGGCTATAGAAGGCAACATATTTGGTCAAGGGAACCTACAGAAATCCATTTATTACACTTGTACATCTTAGATAAAATTGTGTTATGGTGCTTCCTGATGAAACCTTTGGTTGAAGATGTCAACCATAACTATTTATTGTTAACAATTGCATTATTTACCAATAATCTGTATAGTGCTGAAATTTCCTCTAAAACAATAAATGGATGTGGAACTTTAATGAATAAACCTATCAAACTGAACTTGTTAGGGAACCTTTCCAACAGTGAATTTGTTTTAGGCTTGGTATAAAATCTAAAGCTTCTTCTCTTATTTTTTTTTATAGTTAGGACAGAAAGTATCTTTGGAAATATTACTTCTGAGAAAACTATTTGGCTTTGAGCTTTCAAGTTTTAGGTGGGATTTAAGGACTTTTTAGTTGTATTATGTTACTGATGGCTTTTTCATATTTTGTCTTCTGTTTGTTGTATTTTTTAAAATTTTGATTGTATTATTTAAAAACACGGAGGGCTTGGATGAAATATGTGTGTCTGGGTAAGTAAAACTTCACAGTTGAATCATACAACTTCTTTGATGTGGTTTCTTTCCATGCATTTAGCTGATTGCTTAAATTTGCAATTTTATTATGTGCTATAATGCAACAATAGACAATTCTGATTTCTGTTTGAAATATTACTACTGAATCTTTTTCACTGCTTTAAAAATATGACCATGCATATCTCATTAATAGAATTATAAAGCTTTGTTTATCCAAAGGCCAGGTAGGAATTCAAGCTATGCATTTTATCAAATAGGTCAAATGCAGTTCAGCCACTTGTTTAAATACAATAACGTAGATCTGTTTGAAATATGTTAAAAGAATTTCAAAAGTAAACCTAGGTAACTTTTTCAAAAGTAACCTTTGTACTTTTCTATTCAAACATCACCTAAAAATGTTTAACTAATATTTTTGCAAGACTCAGCCTTTATATACAGCCCTCTCTAAATGGTTTCTTCCATTTCCTAAATTTACTCTTCATTAATCTCAGTTATGCCCTAATATGGTACAGATTCTAGTTTTTCACATAAAACTAAAATAATGAAGTACAGTGTATAGTCAAATTAATCTTTGCCGTTAGTCATTCATAATAATCTTGCAGAAATAGAAATAGAGTAAAGAATGAGCAGTTCCTTGCAAAGAAATAATTAACGTGTCTCTTACCTATGGGACACCTGAGTTCCTCGTAAACTAGACATGGTCTCTTCTAAGTTTTGCCGAAGATCAGCTATATTCTTGACAGTTCGTAACCTGCGTGTTTCTGGATCTTCCGCTATGGAAAAATGCAACTTTTAGATAAGAAGTAATTAGAGTTTATCAGCAGAATAGGAACATGTGCACATAATACACGTTTCACATTTCCAACTCAAAAACTTTTCTATTCTTATGCTGTCTCAGATGCATTTCCAACTCAAAAACTTTTCTATTCTTATGCTGTCTCAGATGCAGACTCTTTCTTTTTGTTTTTTTGTAAGTGGTGTTTAATCTTGGGTTGAATGAGATTTGGTAGGTGATAATCAATCTGACAAACATAGGCCTCTGTTGTACACTAATCTGAATTGTATTTAAAATTCAAAATTATTTGAATTATTGAAAGAACCCTGATGGTGCAGTGGTTAGAATTCAGTATTGCAGGCAAACTCTGCCCATAGCCTTAAGTTCAATTCTAATGGGGCTCAAGGCTGACCCATCCATCCTTCTGAGGTCAGTAAAATGAGGACCCAGATTGTTGGAGGCAATATGCTGACATTGTAAACTGCCCAAAGAATGTTTAAAGCACTATGGGGTAGCATATAAACTAAGTGCTACTGCTATTTATAAATGTATTCATTTCCTTCATCCCCAAATAATCTCAGACCCTTGCTATTATGCTTGTATCCTAGTCTTATAATGAAGTTATAAAGATCAACGTGGGCTTGAAAAATTCTGCAAGTTTTCTATTTGGATTCCCATTTCTTAAACATGTAATTTTGTCATCTCTGGAGATATCTAATGTATAGTTGAAACAAACTAATCTCATTGTTTTTAGAAGGAGTGGCTTCTTTAAAAAAAAGAATATTTATTAAACATTTTATGGCAAAAACATACATTGATTTAAACTAGCTGAATGTAAGAATTTATAATTTAAGGCAGATTGGAATTTACCATTTATTATAAAATTGAAATGGAACATTATGTTATCTATCTGACTGCATTCTCAAGAGAAAAGAACTTGGGGAGTGTATCAATCTGATAAGAATATCATCTGGAAACTCTCTAGGAAATTAATAAAGAAAGGATATGTGACTTAGAATAAGGAGTAATACTTTAGTGCACCACTCAAAATTCATTTTTAAATGTTATAATCATACAAACAGATAACAGCAATTGTTTACTCTTTATTGTTTCCAAAGGGAGAACAGTTCTTTCTCCTTTATCTAAATATGTTTTCATTTTCTCCAGATCAAAGCATGTCTCTGTTCAGAAGTTTCATTTCATTCAAGAGGTTTTCCTCAAAGGTAAACATCCATGGAGTAACATAGCCTTAGTCTACAAAAGCATTTTGAGTGATCATCATAAAAGGCAAGTCTGAGCTCTACAAGCCTGGGCAGGGAGGGGGGGTATCTCTTCTCCATACCACTTATTTCAATGTATTTTATTTAAAGTATTTTACTCCGGGTTTTTGTGTGTGTTTAAAATAGCAATAGCACTTAGACTTATATACCACTTTATAGTGCTTTACAGCCCTTTCAAAGCGGTTTACAGGGCCAGCATATTGCCCCCAAGAATCTGGGTCCTCACTTTACCCACCTTGGAAGGATGGAAGGCTGAGTCAACATTGAGCCTAGTGGGATTTGAACTGTCAAACTGTAGGCAGCTGGCTGCAGAAGTAGCTTGCAATACTGCACTCTTAACCACTGTGCCACAGAGGCTCCTATTATGAACTTAAAGCAGGTAATAGAGGTAGAATATATTTTAAAACCAGAGGTGGTATTCAGCAGGTTCTGACCAATTCTGGAGAACCGGTAGCAGAAATTTTGAGCTTTGGAGAAACAGCAAATACCACTTCTGACTGGAGATTTTTCAGTATCCTTCCCCTGCCATGCCCACCAAACCACACCCACAGAACCAGTAGTAAAAAAATTTGAATCCCACCGTTTAAAACATCAGTCAATCAGAAGTGTCAGCACTAATTAATAAATCAGCTGAATAAATCCAGCAAAAACAGAGAAAAAAAACACAAATTCACCAGGAAATGGAAAGAAATGGTGCTGGATTCCACCAGTTGTCCATCACTGGACAACAGTGGTGGGATTCAGCCAGTTCGCACCATTTCAGGAGAACCGGTTGTTCACTTTCTGAACCGTTTGGTGAACTGGTTGTTGGAAGAAATCATTAGGGCAGAGAACTTGTTGTTAAATTATTTGAATCCCACCACTGGGCCACAAGTAGTTTTACAAAGTTGGAGCAGCCAATGAGAAATCTACCTGCTGTGAAGATACTGGTGTAGTTTCATAGAATCCAGGTGGGACACAACGACTGGGAGACAAACCTCTTTTGCTCTTCTAATAGACTGAGTAAATTTGTACAGGAGTAAGAAGTCTCAAACACTTTGTTAATATTTGTCTTAAATCCAGGTTTAACACAAACTTTGTGAAACCTGAAGAGCCCTTGGTAAACTTAGTTTTGAAACCTTAGTAATCATTTATTTAAAATGTTAATAACTTCCTTTAAAAAAAATTAAGATTAGTGCAGAAGAGATTGATAAGGAAAAGTTATTATAAAGAATACTAGCATTTGGTGAAAAGAATAGCTGGCGGTTTGAAAGTGCTGATAACTGCACGGTACATTTCTGTCCATTTTTTTAAATTAAAGATGCTTCTTTTTTGAAAAGAAACTTTCTGAAATCATGGAAACTTTAAATTTCCATGAAATTTCCATAAAGCTTACAATCAATGCAAATTAGCCCCACATCTTGTCAAAATTAGGAACTTTGAAAAGAAATATATAGGCCATAATAATTTAACAACAAGTTCTCTGCCCTAATGATTTCTTCCAACAACCAGTTCACCAAACGGTTCAGAAAGTGAACAACCGGTTCTCCTGAAGTGGTGCGAACTGGCTGAATCCCACCACTGTTGTCCAGTGATGGACAGCTGGTGGAATCCAGCACCATTTCTTTCCATTTCCTGGTGACCATGAACAATCCACAATCTCAGTTCTCTTCTTGAGTTCTCAGCAGCTGCCCATCGATGCAGAGAGGTGGGGATTCTCCTGGACTCATGGTTGCTGCTTGATAAGATGGTGGAAGCTTTGGCTAGGGATCTATCTTGTGCATCAATGAGGCCCTTCATGGACTATGAAGTCATGCTCACAGTCATTTATACCTAGTTGGATTATTACACTGTGTTTTACTTGGGGCTGCCCTTAGAAACCGCTTGGGAAGTTACAAGTGGTCCAGCAGTGGTGTGTATAATTTTGGGTGTTCACAGGTTAGTCATGTTATTCCTGTATGGAGGGAGCTACACAAGCTCCCATTTTCCTTCTGGTTACAGTTGGAGTTGCTGGTTATCATCTTTAAAATCTAAATGGCTTGAGACCTAACTATATGCAGGACCATCTCTCCATAAGAATATCTGCTTGTTCCTCAAGATCAGATAGGTCCAGGTCTCTTCCCTGAAATCTAGCTACCTACTTGGACCTTGGAAGTGTGCCTACCCCTAATCTTGTGGAATATCCTCCCTCAAGAGATTTGGCAGTCTCCCACCCTTTTAGCCTTTTGAAAGATTATACACACCTGGCTTTTTACTGAGGCACTAGGTAGGATTCTATAGATAGAAAGTATGGAATGAGGTTAATTGTATTATAAGGTGATGCTTAAGGTGCAGTTTTGTTGTTGTAATGTTTTAGGATTGTTTTGTTGTTGTAATCTGTTTGTTTAAGAGAGGCGGTCATATAAATCTTTTTTAAAAACAAATAAAATATGATTGGAAGCACAACGAGAAGCTCATGGAGTTATTAACTTAGGTCCATGTAATTCAGCCTTCTAAATCTATTGCCCTTTAGACATGTTGAAAACGGCAACTTCTAAAATTCTCAGGGAACAATGGTACAACTGAATTTGTCGAATGTATCTCTGGGCTGAAATGATAGAGCTTGGGTCAGCTGTACAAATACCAAATCCCATTCATTATCTTTAATTGCTTCTTCTATACCTGTACTGTACATATTTTATTAAAAGTCTATTTAGAAACCCACTGAATAGCACTAGCCACTTCTCTTCATGAAAATATTGTTCAGAGTTCACATATGGCTAAATAATAATCTGTATATTAAAATCTTTACTGGTCTTTTGTACATTCATAGCCTGGGTGGATGATAAATTAGGTGCAACTATACCAAAACCGAACACTGGGGTGAGTAACTTAGTGGGTGAAGGATTAATGGTGAGAACAGAAACTGTTGGAAACTTTCCAAAATCTGTGTAACTTCTAAATACTAAACAGTCTCTTAAAGATAGACCAACCTAATTATCCAAACACAGAAAACTAGTTTTTTGAAAGACAAGAATAATCAAATGAATACCATATGAAACCAAGAGAACAAGTCTCAATCTCCAGCCTAAATAACAAAATAAACTTCTGGAAAATGCTTAGCACCAACTTTGATAAAGAGCATGTTGAATAATTACTAACTGTCTTTCCATGTATTTAGGTGACTACAGATTCAGGGGGTACCATTAACTCCTTTTAAATTCTTGATAAAGCATTGGAAAATGTATTCTCTAATACATTTCATTGAGCTGAAGATACTTAAAAGAGTTTAGCGGTATATAGATAAAACCCTGCTTTTACACAAGGCACTTAAAGCTTAAACATATTTGACATTGCAGCCAAGTAAGAATATATGGCTTAGAGCTTCAGTAATTTTAGGCTATTTAGGCATTTCAAGTCTTATCTAGAAACTATTGCCATTATAGATGGCTTTTGCAGCAGAAATATCCTGAAATAATAGGAGTACTAAGCACTGTATTTCCATTTTTAGACATACACAAAAATTTGGAATACTTCTTATTTTGAATGCAATGTTTATAGTTTTTTTTTCCAGAAAGGATTTGCCAGTGATATCACCATTGCCTGGGGAATACCCAATTGAGGGCTGCATTCATTTCCCTGTGTAGTTGCCCATCGAGGTGATATCCATTAATCTACTTGCAGTCACCTGCTTTCAAAGTGCTCACTCAGCAGGAGTTGTGATGGGAGGCCACCTCACCCTGCAACAGCAATGGGTCTTGAACACAAGCCTGCAATTTGTAGCTCAGCATTCTAACTTTGTGAGCCACTGTACTCCTCTTATATGTTTATAGTTAACTAGTCTCAATATAACATACATACATACACTCAATCTCTTCATAGAATTAGTCCTTTGAACAAACAATTTATATTTCAAGAATCAAAACACTTTACTTAAATATTAGGAATTCAGACAATGTCTAGAGCACCGGTCCCCAACATTTGCAGATTGGTAGCCCAGCTGGGGGAGGGAAAGGGGAACTGGGCCCCGCGAGCGGCCCTTGTGCAAATGGTGGGCCGTTGGTAGTCGCAAGCACATACCCAGCCCTTGTAGGAATGGTGGGCCCATGCAAGCATGCATGCAACCTGTCTGTGAATAGTGGACCAGCACATGCATGCACATAGCCCTTGCACAAGCAGCAGGCTGGCATATGTGGCGGATTGGCACACCTGTGTATAAGTGCCCACAGGCCCACTGCATACTGTGTGCATGCTCCAGCCAGCCACTCACACAGTCGAATTCAGAGTAGGCCATGATGGCTGCAACCCAAGGGTTGGAGACCCTTGGTGTAGAACAATACTTCAGATTCACAGTTTTGTGGGTTTTTTTATTTTTTAAATAATTAAATAAAACATGTATCTGGGTATTTCACATTAATTCCACAATAGTTATTTAAGGCAGAATTAACATTTAAAAGAAGTACATTTTCACTAAGTTAGATATAAAGTAAAAAAAAAAAAAAGCTTATTGTAAGGATTTACATAATACCCAACTGCATTTACAAAAGTGTTTCCTCTTTTGATTTTCCTGAATAAGAATATGAGATTAGCTGCTTCTGCAGTGAAGATACTGAAAAACTCAGTAAACATAAAATACTAAGAATAAATAAGCATGCTGTCATCACTTTCATGAAAGCAACAGCCTAAATAACAAAGTAAACCTTCTGGAAAAAGCATATTTTCATAATCCTCTGATTCAGAGACTCAATGCACTCAACACATCCTATTGCTTACCAGAAAGATCTTCTAAAATAGGTTGTCCAGTTTTTGTGCAGGGAGCAGATTCCATGTTTGTGCTTCCTCCTCCAGTACTGGATTCTGCTGTTATGTTTCCCTCATTGTCTGTCTGGGATCTGAAGTACAAAATAGAGGTAAAGGCAAAAGGAAATTCTTTAATTCTTTCTTTCTTTCTTTCTTTCTTTCTTTCTTTCTTTCTTTCTTTCTTTCTTTCTTTCTTTCTTTCTTTTTCTTTCTTTCTTTCTACAAAAAGAAATCTGGCATTAATATAACAATGCTCCAGTATAGCATTGTGTCTTTTCCACAGGCTACACAAGCCTGCTGACTGTGCATAATTTATTAGTGCCATGTTGTGCTATGTCCTAGAAATGGAACAGGCATTGAACTATAAAAAAATATGAAATTTCTGCTGTCAAAAGGCTTTCTGCCATCATTTTAAATAACTTCTGTTCTAAATTAAGTTTCCAATCAGATCAATAGTCTACACTGGTAGCCATCATCCAAGAGAGGACAGGAGAGTTCAATGGAATATGAATTATTCATGCCGGCTATTCTTTACCTATTTTTTCATTTCTATCATAGCTTTTTAAAAGAAGAAAATATTTTACAAAAATTACCTGAAATTCTGTATGGTATGATACCATTTGCAATTGGTCAATATAATTAGAATTTTTTAATTAATTTTTCTAATGATTCTTTCAGGAATCTTTTAGTTGAAACCCAATAGGATAAGAAATATTGAATACCGGTGGCGACTGCCTGTTCATTGATTTATATCTTCACCCAGGCATTATAAACAAACAAAATGGAATATGAATTGTCCATGTTCCCACTTGTATGCTGGATTTTATATTCCCTTGGTCAGCATTTCAATAGTATAATGAAGCCCTTCTTTTCCCAACTACATCAGTTTGGACCAACAAACACCACTGCTTCAACAAAATAGAAAGCTTCAATGCATTTTTAAAGTGTAAACAAAGACCAATGCTACTGCAGTTCAGTATAAGAAATAAAATCACATGGCTTTTCATCCTCTATTTCAATACTGTTTTTGGCTGAATGTGTGAAAGAAGACTATAGATGCATTCTTGCTCTGTTCTGTTCCATTCAAGTAGCAGGGGGCTGGACTAGAAAACCTCCAAAATCCCCTCCAGATTATTCTATTCTATTCTATTCTATTCTATTCTATTCTATTCTATTCTATTCCATTCCATTCCATTCCATTCCATTCCACTCTTTCTAATCCTATGCTATGCTATTCTATCCCTCTTTATCTATGGAATGATGTCATAATGTCTGTTAATGATGGATGAAATTGGGCTAATAAAATATTTGGTGGAGTGAGACAAATGGTGTTAGGCAAAAACTAGTCTGTTGAAAATTAAGTGTCTTTCTTCTTAGAAGGATGTGGCATGCCATAGATATATTATTATTTAATCGTGTATTCTATTGTATTAATTCATACTCTTATCTTTTTGACTTTCTTCTTGAAAATGTTTGCTCTCAAATTTTTTCCTACCAAAATATATCTACGTATAATCATTTAGGCACATCAGACAAGACTGAATTCACTTTTTCAGCCTCCAAAAATGTTGTCCAGGTTATGGCTTTGGTTGATGCTGGAATGTAGCAATTAACTGATTAGTTGATTACTCTCCAATTATATCAACAAAACCAGTGGAGCGAGCATCTACTTTTCATTAATGTATCAAGCCAGAACGTTTCTGTAGATACCATATAACTATAGCAAATAACTTTTTAATTCTGAACCCAAAGCAAATCCATGCCATTAGATTTTGGCACAAAAATAACAAAACTATGATTTGATCATATAAAATTATTGTTTACTTCATAATTAATTTTCTCCTTACCTACCTATCACTTTTTCTTCAAGAAAAAGAGAAGGAGCAGCTGCATGAGAAGAAGGAAACTTTTCTTGTATGTAATAGTACATTGCCCTCAGCCAAATGGTGCCATATTTTCTCAAGTCAAAAGCTACACATAACCGTTAACTGTTAGGCCAAGGTCACATTACAAAAAAAGTAGCAGAGTTAGAACAAGGTAAAAAGGCTAAAATTAGATGGGGCTGCAATTGGCCAACCTTCCAAGGACTACCTGCATTCCCATAACCTCAGAATATGCACAATGCCCCATGGCTGTTTAAAATAAATAGCATGAAGCAACTCAGCAATGACTATAGCTTTCTTCATCCTTCAAGAAAGCTACATGACAAGTCATGATTAAAAGGTGTGCCTTACCTGTACATGAATGGAGCTACTGTGGCAGTATTTGGATGGCTGTATTGCTGTTGCGGATGAGGTAGCTGAACACTCACAGTATTGCTTCCTGTTGTCTGGGTGGTACTATTAGTTGGCCCATTGACAGCATGGCTGCTGCTGCTGGAACTTAAAGCTGACCACCCTCCCATTCCTCTCCCATCAGTGGAGGCTAAACTTGAGGTGGAACTTGAATTCTTGCAATCTAGCTGTGCTTTTGGGTGAGAGAGGCTGGATGCCGGCTTTGTGCTTCGGCTTCTCTCACCTTCCTTTGCAGAAGAACTTGGGGCACTTGAGGATTTCCCTGTGGTGTTTTTCATCCCTGGTTTTGGTATTCCACTATGTGAAGGGGCAGCTGCTTCTTTCTTGGCACTGTTGAGCTTTCCTCCTTTTGGGATAAAGCTTGCAATCTTGGAAGATTTTTTTGGCATTTCGTTCACAGCAGGAGGAACCTGTTCTTCCTTCAGCTCTTCTTTTATGTCAGCTTTTTCTATCACGGAAGTTCTCTTGGCCACATCTTTGTTTTTTTCTTTTTCTTTCTCCTTTTCTTTTTCTTTCTCCTTTTCCTTTTCTTTTTCCTTCTCCTTTTCTTTTTCTTTCTGTTTCTCTTTTTCTTTTTCATTGCCCTTTGGGGAACTCTTTTTATTGGTCAGAGCCCGACTAAATGTCCGTTGTGCAATTCCCTTAAGTGCAATTTTGGGACTATTCGATGTGGGTCCTGGGGTGTTTAAGTTCCGATTTGCAGCCTCTATCTCCTCACTTTCTTCAAAGTTTGAGAGGCCCTCTAATCTTTCACAACTAGTGTCCCGATACCCCGGACATTCAAGAGATGACCCTACCGCTTTGGAACCGCCTTTTGTATTGAAGAGTTTCAACTTCTCCAGCATTGATTTCTGACCGTTGGGAGTAGTTTTGACCATCTCTGGGACAGGTTTGGGAGATTCCTGAACCTGCTGTTTTACAGTTAATGTGGATGTTGTGGTGGTGTGCTTAGCACTTAATGATTTGCTGCGCCAGGGTTTAACTGCAGAATTGGGCTGGGGGATGGCTGAAGAATTATTGCAACTGGCAGCATTGTTGCTACTGCTGCTTTGAACCAAAGAGGTTGCATTTTCATTCATTCCTGTGGGTTGGGAATCTAAACTGTCTGCTGGTTCTGGGGGGAGAGAGAGGAAAAAGTAAGATGCAAGATTGTTGGCACTTTGGATTTGGACATCTTCAGGTCAACTTGATTTGCTTTCATAGTAATTCAGTATTTAGCAATATTTCAAAAACACAGAAATGACATTTTATATTCTATCTACCTATCTTTCTATCATCTGTTTTTGAACTTGAAATAAGACCAGTGTTTTTTGGGGGATGGCAGAGAGACTGATATAATCAACTTTTGGTAATAAAAATTGTTAAAGGTTTTATTTCAATTGCAAGTTTACTGAAAGTTCCATCTTTCTTTCTTTCTTACTGCTCTGGAACACCCAATCTACATTTAAGTGTTTACCTCAATTATAGTGATATAGTTTGGAAGTTGTCTAATAAAAGCTATATTTCAAATAAACAACCAAACATGAACTCAGTGTGTATGGAACCATCCAGCTTGATAATTCTGAAAAATAATTAAACGAACAATTCCAAATGTAACAAGAACCAAACAAAATAAAACCAACATCCGCATGCCAGAATCACCACAAACAAAACAAAACCCCACAACAACCAAATTTTAAAGATATATTTCATTTCCTAATCCACAAAGCTAAAATGTCTTAGACCTTTATCCTGACAAGTTATGTATGATCAACTTTATCTTAAACTGACAGCAGCTATATTAAAAAGATATAGCTGAAAAGTTTCCTTGAGAATTCAAATTGCTTCCACATTCTTTTTTTCTGAAGGCATTTCACGTTTTTTTTTCTTTTAAAAGGAGAGCTTATAAATCTCCCTTACTCACCTCTCGAGAGAACCACTGCTTTTTAAAGCTACTCCTTGCAAACTTTCTCTTCTGGAGATATTACATCCCAATTACTGCGAAAATATCTTCTGTTTGACTGCTTATGCTTCCAATTAACTTTTGTCATCTCTCAACTGTTAGTCTGCCCTGCAGCTTGCTGGGGATTAACGGCTTTTACCTGCTAGCCTGGATCCTTTAGCAATAAACGGCAACTAGAGCTTCTTGTGCTTTTTGAACTTAAAAATAAACAGCAACTCACAGTGAACGTTTGCAGCAGTTTGGAAAAAGAACTGTGAATGTTGTTTTCTGAATCATACACTGCTGAAGTCACAGAGAGTCTCTTTGACTCCACTTTTAACTGCTCACGGAAGAGACAGCTCTGTTAATCTCACCAGTGTGATTTGCATCAAACTGCTTCATATTTCTAAGCACACCCATCTTCCTTACTTAGCAGAGATTTAGGTTTCTAAGAGAATTCTCTTGCAGTCAACTCCCACTGTCCTAACTGAAACAGCAGATGTGCATGCTCATTTTATAGAGCGCAGGCATTGCTAGGATTGGAAGATTTCCAGAGTGTCATTAATTATAAATGATTAAACTAGATAATCTCTATTGCACTTTTTCCCACCCTCACCAGAAGTTTGGAAAAGGGAATCAACTCAGGTTTAAATGCCTCACAGAATGAACTAGATTTATAGATTATTTTTTTAGGTGTAGTTAAGTACTTAAGCAATCCCTTTTTATTTTGCAATTGGGACAGAAGTTAAAAGTACATTGGAGGTATGAATACACACTACACGACTATGCAGTCAACACATACAACTCAGTTCACAGGTTATGCCAGCCTACTAAACATATGATTTTATATCCAAACATATAAAAAACTTTAAATTACCTGTACAGATCAAGAAACTAATTTAATCCTAAAGCATTATCTGCAGTAAGGAGTAATTATTCATTATTTTATACAAAGTTCTGTATCCCATCCTTCTGATGGGTATGGATCATTCAGTTCAGTGGTGGGATTCAAAAAAAATTACAACTGTGCTGTGGGCGAGGCTTGGTGGGCGTGGCAGGAGAAGTATACTGTAAAATCTCAATTCCCACTCCTGGGGGAAGCTTACTGCAAGATCCCATTCCCTCCCACCCCACTAACCTGCTTTCCAGCTCCGTTGGAAGGGCAACAAAAGAAAACCCAACCAATCAGCTGGGACTTGGGAGGCAGAGAATAGATGGAGGCGAGGTCAGTCAGAGGTGGTATTTGCTGGTTCTGAGAACTACTCAAAATTTCCACTATCCATTCTCCAGAACTGGTTGGAACCTGCTAAAGACCACCTCTGATTCAGTTGCATGTGGAATTAAGATATTAAAGACTGCTTTGAACATTTCCAGAAAATGCTAAAATCCTTAATACTTTTTTTTTTAAATTTGGTGCCTAAGATCAGTGCTGACTCCTGGACTAGCCCCTGCAGTTTTCTTGGCAAGATTTCCAGATGTGATTTGCCACTGCTTTCTTCCTAGGGCTGAGAGAGAATGACTGACCTAAGGTCACCCAGCTGGCTTCATGCCTATTGCCCAAGACAGGACTAGAACTCACAGTATCCCTGCTTCTAGCCTCATGCCTTAATCACTGCACAAACTGGCTCTCTTAGTCCTATAATATTTGTAAACGTTTCCCAATTACCCCATCCCATTGTATCTTTTATTAGACGTGGACTGTTAATTCCTTAAAACATAAAAGGGCCTTCTGTTATTTTTGTGGGAAATTCATGATGATGGAGTTGCATGAAGAGTAGTGAAGTCAATGGTTCATTGGAGGAGGGCATTCGTTTTTAGCTTCTACTTCTCATTCACCTAAATCAGAAACCGCAGAAGTAGTAGTCATGTCTAGATGCCTGATGTGACTTGATTGTACAGAATTTTTTTAAATTAGACGGAAGTTTATGGGCAACTGGGTAAGAGTTATATACAGCCTTTGGGGCATTAATTGCCCAATCCTGCCCTCAATAAAACACCTGTGAGTTGTATATGGGAAATTGATTGGTCGTACTATAGATGGAATCTACAAAATGGACCCGTCCCTTCTTTGCCTCAGTTTCAAGCATGAATGTGAGAAATCTTCACAGATTTGGAGGCTGCAGAGATGTCAAGTTAAATCTAATATCACACTGTCCTTAATATTTATCCTTGTTATGGATAGATTGCAAAACTTTAGAGATAAAACATTCTCCTCAGTTCCCAAACTAGAGCTCTTGGGAGATCCTTAGATCCTTCGGTTAGGATTTTACCATGTATCTCCCTTATGACTGAATAAATGCCAATCATTATTTCATCTGCCTTTTCAGATCATTGGTTTTAGTTCTACTTCAGTGATATACATTCAAACATCTCATTTTTTTAAAAAAAGTTCTTTGCACTAAATATCTCAGATTGTCTCATTTTGCAGTGCGTAAAATTAATTCCCACCTGTCATCTTCCCTGAGGGGTTTTTGTTTCTTCAAGAGTATTTGCCAACTTTACTCAATAACAAGTGAGACATGTTTAAATTCAAAATATGGTTAGGCTAAATGACTACTTTCTCTCCTCCTTTCAAAGGAAGAGCTCGCCTTGGAATTTATTTAATTCCCAGTGTTTCTGTTACAGATTCGCTGGTGGTCCTGTTTGAATGCCAATGCATACTGTACCACAATTAGCTTGAATTTCATCAGCTCCTACAATATCTCGACTGCAAATTCAAAACTCGCCACTCACAATAAAACTATGTCAATAGTTTAAATTGTTCTGGGAAATGTTTGTGTAAGAAGAACTGGAGAAAACACATATAATTTCCCATCATTTGTCAACTTAAACCTAAACACAGGCTGCTTCCTTATGGTTACCACTAGCTGTAGAGATTTGACAGAAATAAAGAAAATTACTTCTAGAACATAATTCTAACTGAATTTAGTCATTGGGAAGAGCCAAAAAATGAGTTTATAAACACTAGGGAATGGGATGCGGCAAGTGTGTGTGGGGGAAATCTGTGGCTTCCCAGATATCATTGCTGTCCCTGACAAACACAGAATCACAATAGGGTGAATGGAATTAGGGATCATGCTATGACCGTCATTTGTAATTGTCAGTAAAATGTATCTGGTCTTTCTGAGAGAAAGCAACGGTTTCTGTTAGACAACATGAATGTGTCTTCTCCTAGAACTATTCCTTTAAAAGTCCCAGAGATGTAATGAATCAAGGAACTGCTATTAGTTTGCTTCTCTCCTTGCGAAACAAAGTATTACATGAAAAATGGTGCAACTCCAATCGGGAATAAACAAAGGCCAAGTTGGCCAGTTTGAGAATACTCAATTCTACAGATATGATCTTCTAGTAGTGAAAATTAGTGATGCTCCGTGTCGCCTGTCAGTGTCTGTAGAGAGTATATATGTGCCCTGCCCTCTTTCTCATTGGTGACAGAAAGCAAGTGCCCAAAGTGTCGGAATCACATGGCCTCAAACAAGAGGTGGAATTCAAATATTTAAGCAACTGGTTCTGTGGGCATGGCTTAGTTGGTGGGCGTGGCTTGGTGGTCATGTGACTGGTTAGGCGTGGCCAACTCAACATCATTCACATCGAGGTGTCAAATTCAGCTGCCGCATTTTTTTAAGAGAGTTGGAGGAGTTGAAAATTCAAGGTTATTCTGTATGTCATTTTAAGAAATTCCAGTGGCAGTTGAATCATTTTCGTGCTTTATGAAGTGTAGAAGAGGGAGGAGTAGATTCTGTGTAATGCATGAAAATAATTTTATTTGGGAAATTGCCTTTGACATACAGAGATCTGTTTATAAATAAATCAATTGGAGAGAAATGTCTCAGAGTGATTGATATCATGGATACTTTCTGGATGCCTTACATTTATTTCCCAAGTCAAACTTTTATTTTTTGAAAGGGCTTGACTGATACCCTGGAGTTCTTTTTCCTGAGATGGAGAATTATCAACAATCAGCCGAATTTGGAGATATGTGGGGAGGAGTATGGAGCCCTCCCTCCAGAACTTTAATTGAATCTGCAAGCTTTTATTTGGAGGAGATGATGGATGCTTTCAGAATGACAGTAGAGGAAGGAGGTTTGGGAGCTATACCAAAGCGTTTCAACTCAAGAAGTTGTTATAACCCAGAGGTATAACCCAGCTGGTTGAAGAGAAATCTTTCTCAAGCCCCAGGCAGATTGCTATTTTATCTGATTGGAGAGAGGAGACTATACAGATGCCAGTTGGAGGAAGCCAGAAAGACACATCAACTGACAGAAGTATGTTGCAACCTCCAAGGTAATCCCCTCATTTTCCAGAGGGAATTTTGCCCCCTGCAGAGAGTATCCCTCCAGGGTGGGGATTTTATCCAAGCCAGATGTGGATTCAATGCCAATGGCAGCCAGCACTAACCCAGCCCTGGTCTGAAGGGGAGTTGCCCAGACAACAGACAGCAGCTATTTCCACTCCACATGACCAGGGAACCAGGCCACACCCAACTTCCTCCTGGCCACCACAAATGCAGCCCCAACCGGCAGCGAGGCCACAGGGACCCCTATTCCAGAGAGGCACCACCCAGTCAGGATACAGGGGGCCTACCCCGCCTATGTATGCAACCAGGCCAGTTCCTTTCATTCCAGTACAACCTGCAGAGGCCTGGCCTGTGCCACTCTGCAATCACAACCCAGGCTGGACCAAATACCCTTTTAGGCCATATTCGATGGCCACCATGAACATTTCAATTACTTCCTCGCTCAAATCCGATCCCATATAGAACAATTTGGACATCAATACGCCAGAGCGTGATTTGGTTACAGCCATAACAAATGAGATGAATGAAGGGGATGCTTCATACTGGGTGGCCCAACTACACAATGAACAAGCCCCCGAATTACACAATGTAAATGGATTTATTCAATTGTTCAGATGCAGATTTGAAAATGCAGACAGGGTAGCAGAGAATGAAGAGAAGTTAATGGAAATGAGGCAAGGCAAGCGACCCTTGTCAGAATTTATTTGGGACTTTAGAAGGGTCGTGAGCCACCTCATGGATTGGCCTGAAATAATGACTTTGCACTATTTTAAAAATGCCACTTATCCAGAAGTAAAGAAGGGCTGTGAAATTAGGGGAATCCCAGAGACCTTACAATCATGGTATGTCATATCCCTCAGCTTAGATTGCAGCATCAACCCACACAGGAAACCCCTGTGACTGGTTGGGCATGGCCAACTCAACATCACTCACATTGAGGTGTCAGCTTCAAAATTCAGCTGCCACATTTTTTTAAGAGCGTTGGAGGAGTTGAAAATTCAAGGTTATTCTGTATGTCATTTAAGAAATTCCAGTGGCAGTTAATTGGTTCTCATGGTTTATGAAGTGTAGAAGTGGGAGGAGAAAAGGGAGGAGAGAAGGTGGATTCTGTGTAATGCACGAAAATAATTTTATTTGGGAAATTGCCTTTGACATGCCAGATCTGTTTCTGAATAAATCAATTGGAGAGAAATGTCTCGGAATGATTGATATCATGGATATTTTCTGGATGCCTTACACAAAGGGCACTTCTCCTCACCTGGCTTCTCATGACTGTGGGGATGCTGCAACAGTCTTAAGTGTGAAAAACAGTCATAAGTCACTTTTTTCAGTGCCATTGTAACTTTGAATGGTCACTAAATGAACTGTTGTAAGTCAAAGATTACCTGTACAAAAATACAAAAGGTTTCTTTGCTTGCAAAAAGCTGCCCTAAATTCCAATCATTAGATTAAAAATACCTGCAAGCCAGAGTTACAAATCAGGCAGGTTGCCAGAGAGCACCTTGAGGAATTAAAATAGTTAAAATGCAATGATAAAATAGATAAAATAGATAAAATGCAATTTTTGCTTATAAAGTTAAACGCTTTAGCAGAGAGTTCATTTAAGCTCTCCAGAAAAGAGCACACCCAGGAGAAGCAATCCTTAGATCCATTTGCACCACTTAAAGAAACCACTCCTCTCACTCACCTCACAAGATATCCTAAGTAAATCACCCAGATTTAAATCACTCAGATTTACATGCCCCCCAGAAAGGCAGTAAAAAAATTAGTGCCAAGCTTGCATCCTGCTTCTTGGAAGTACACCCCAAAAGTGCCAGATATCACTAAAGCAGTGAAGGTAGAATGTAATAAGGTTTAATGGAGAGGCAGTTTATGTAAGCAACACCAATGTTTCCTTCCTGCCTTCCTTACAGGATTGGGCCAGTAAAGTGGAAAAAAACAAAAGGCGATTTCTTCTAACAACCAGTTCTCCGAACTGCTTGGAATGTTTACAACTGGTTCTAGCAAATAGGTGCAAACTGGTAGAATCCGAACCCGCCTCAAACCTTTCAAACCTGGCTCTTCCTTTAGGCCCTGGGACAGAAAATTATGTAACTCATTAAAGTGTATCAATATGTGACTTTATTGAACTTAGTGCTATATGTGTGCTTCTAGTGATTTTTATTGCATGTTTTATTGTTATTTTTACTGTTAGCCATACAGGGTTGCTTGGCAAATGGGTGAGCATGAAAACTGAATTGTATTAATTATATAAAATTAGATTATATTAAGTTAAGTCAATCACCACACATATAGTAATGATTTTGTTCTGGGTTTCTTGAGGTAAGTTCAAAATCAATTGCAACATTGTGTGAGACCACGTGTGTCCAACCTACGGTCCTTGGACCACATGCAGCCTTGGACAGCTAGTAATGTTGCTCCACAGGATAATTAAAAAATGTAAAATAATAAACAATTTTAATGCATATAAAATATATATTAACTATATCATATCTTATATGCAACTCAACACAATTTCTTTGCTCAATGTGGTTTAGGCAAGCCAAAAGGTTGAACAACCATGTTTTAGAGCAAAGTTCCCCAACCTTTCTAGGTTGGTGGCCCACAGTAGGGGGAGGAAGGAAAGAGGTGATGGTTATGTGGGAGAGACAGGTGTGTTTATGTGCGAACATCCATTGCTTGCATGAGTGGGGCAGTGAGAGCCTGCATGTGCTCACTGGCCAGCTACTCATGTGGCCCAATAGGCCACGACCCACTACTGGTTGCTGCAATATCCTTGCCATGATTGTAGTATAAGTACATACATTTTCAGAGGTAACTGTCAGTCAACAAAGGATAATCTTATTCTCAAACCCATTTGGCAGGAAAAAAGTGTGAGACAGCTTAAATTAGCAGAGATGTGAACAAAAGTTTTTGGCAGGGAAAATGGAACAACAGTCCAATCTTGTTTGGGAAAATCTGATTAATTGCATACGAGAGAAGCAAATCAAGGGTGTTGAGTTCAATATGATTTACATTTGAAGGTACACATTGCAGAACATTATTGAAGATTCAGTAAAGGACGATAGCTATTCATACAAAATAGCCAATGGGTTTGCTTCTGTTCTATAAATAGTCAGAATGTTCTTCATGGCCTATGGCTTAAGAACATTTTATACCAATTATTGCAGATGAAATTTCCATTAAATGAATGGAAAACATCTCTTGAGCAAATATTTGAAACTGAAGCAGGATATTCCTATACGGAAAACATACATGTTGGAAGTGATGGATTTACAGTAAGCTGTAATTTATTTGATGGGATCCTCAGTTAGCCCTCAGTAGTAACACAAAATTAGGATAGTTATAGATCTATTATAGCAGACGGATTGCCCATTTTATGGTCCCCACAGCCATCAGGCTATTTATAAAACTTAGTAGGATTCAGTGAGAGGGAAATTTATCAGGTCTCAGGGGACAGTTCAAATTGAAAAAGGAAAGGAATGATGTATTTAGATTGTTTTATCAGCTAAAGACGCAGGTATTTAGAATGAAAGGACCATGGCTGCTGCATTGTCCCTTGGACTGATATGGAGACCAAGAGTTGTGGTCTATTCTGTTTCATCTATAGGTTGTCGTGTGGGATAATAATTGGTTCATCTGAGTTACCACTTGATTTCAATCGTGGAATAGGGTACTGAAGATTAATCAACAGTTCTCTAGTCACAAGAGAGTCTGTTGTCATAGTTAAGTCCTTGATCTCTAAGCAAAGGCTTTCCTTTTATACTGATGAGAGTAGAAAATAGCTAAATCTAGCTGTCAAGCCTTACACAAGACTTGGATGTAAATCTCCCGATTCTTAGTTCAGGGATCAGCCGACTTGGCAGATGTGAATTGTTTAAAATAGTGTCTTTATAGTAGACAAGAATGAGGCTACATCTACATAGTTGTAGATGACCCACCAGTCATATACAGAGCTAAAGACAACATAAAGTCTGTACCGATAGTTCTTGACTTATGAAGTTATTGAGTTTTGGATCATTTTATGATCTTTGTTGCCACAGTTGTGAAGTGAATCACTGCAGTTGTTAAGTTGGTAACTTGGTTGTGAAGTGAATCTGGCTTCCCCATTCACTTTGCTTGTCAGAAGGTCACAAAAAATTATCACATATTTACTGGGATCATATACATATGTGTATGTATTTATGTATGTATGCATACATACATACATATATACACAAACACATACACATGATCCTGGTACACTGCAACCATCATATACATGACCTTTTGACAAGCAAAGTCAATAGGGAATCCACATTCACTTAACAACCATGTTACAAACTTAATAACTGCAGTGTTTAACTCAATAACTGTGGCAACAAAGATAAAATAATTGTGCAACACTCATTTAATACTTCACTTAATAACTGTTTTGTTTAACAGCAGAAATTTTCGGCTCCACTGAGATCATTAAGTTGAGGACTACCTGTACAAAACTTAATAATATACATATGCCAGTTGCCATGAATTTTGATCATATGACCAAAGGGATGCTGTAATGGTCATAAGTATGAAAACTGGTCATAAATAACTTTTTTCAGTGCCATTGTAATTTTGAATGGTCACTAAAAAGGGCGTTGGAACTTATCTGATACGCCCAGTCTCTGTGAGCTGAGAAGACCATCCAGAAGTGGGAGATGCTTCAGTCTCTTCTGGAAAGGCTGGGCTTAAACTCAAGGATGCTCCTCCTCCTCCACAGGACACCTCCCCAGCTTCCCCAGTTTTACGAAGACTGAATGCCAAAGTCTGGAACTCATCACCTAATCTAGATCCCTGACTAGAACGAAACCCCACCAGACGGAAAGAAATGGGTGGGGCTGGATGCTCTTCACAGCTCACAGAGAACGGGCGTATCAGGTAAGTACCAACTCCCTTTCTCCCATGAGCTGTTCAGAGCATCCAGAAGTGGGACATACCAAAGCTTGGCCTGTCCTTAGAGAGGGACTCTGTCTGGATCGAAATCCCCTCCTAAAGTCTGTGGACCCTCTGCAGGATTCTTCTGCCAAATGAAGCTCAAGTTGCCGCTCTGCAAATTTTGTCTATGGAAGCCCGTGTAGTCCATGCTGCTGATGTTGCCGCACTCCTTGTTGAGCAGGCTGTAATGCCCTTAGGAACTGAGATGGACTGGCATTCGTAACTTTTAGCTATGGTGGCTCTCTACCAATGGTTGTCGACGACACCTTTTGTCCTAAAGTGGATGGGTTGAAGGATAGGAATAGACCCTCAGATTTTCGAAATGCCACCGTGTGGTCTAGATAGATGCTTGATGCCCTTCGAACATCAAGTGGATGCCATTGATGCTCCAGTCTATGAGATGGTTTTGGACAAAAATTTGGAAACACCAACTCCTGCGCTCTGTGGAAGACTGAATTTACTTTAGGGGTGAACAATGGATCCAATCTGAGAACCACTCTGTCCGCATGAAACACACACAGGTCCTTTCTCATTGACAATGCTGCCAATTTGGAAATCCTCCTTGCTGAAGAAGATCACCTTATATTGTCTCAGGAATTTGAGACAAGCAGTTCTTAAAGGCTCGAACAGAGCAGTTGTAAGTGCGGTTAACACTTGTTGAGCTCCCAAGTGTGATAGCGGTGAATTACAGGAGGTCATAAGTTTGCAGCACCCTTAAGAAAGCTGCGGACATGGAGATGGTGTGCTATGGAACGAAGGTCACCCCAGGATATCACCAAGGCTAAGGCCGTCACCTGTCTGTGAAAAGTATTTGGAGATAGGCCCTTGGTCAATCCCTCCTGTAAAAAGTCCAGTAATTGTCCTATTGATGGGGCGGTTGTGTCGATCTTAGACCCCCGGCACCAGCGACAAAAAGCGGATCATGTGGCCTCATATATACGATTTGTTGAGGACCGTCTGCATGCTTGTATGGTGGCAATGGCATCCTCTGAAATCTGTTGGGTCCTTAAACAGCTCTGCTCAATCTCCATACGGTTAGGCTGAGCCATTGTGGGTCCGGGTGAAGTACCGGCCCTTGCGAGAGGGAAACCCTCGATGGTGGAATTTTCCAAGGTTATTCTCTTGACAGGTCCTGTAAGTCCGTGAACAACGTTCGCGTGGGCCAGTAAGGGGTGACCAAAATCAATTCTGCCTGTTCCTCCAATAACTTCTGAGTCAACCTGGGTATTACAGGGAGTGGAGGAAATGCATATACAAGTCCGGGAGACCACTGACATCGCAGGGTGTTGATGGCCTCCGCCCCGAGTCGAGAACCTTGAAATATACCAGGGCAATTGGGCGTTGAGGGGAGAGGGAAATAAATTGATCACAAGTTGCCCAAACCTCCGCACTGCTTCCTGGAAGAAAGACAGGTGTAGGCACCACTCTGTCTGATCTATCGTGGCCCTGCTGAGCCAGTCCGCTTGTGTGTTTAAGACCCCTGCTATGTGCTCTGCCTTGAGCGAAAACAGATTGGCCTCGTCCACTTGAACAACCTGGCCATCTCCAGCATCAGAAGTTTGGAGTGGGTACCCCCCTGTCTGTTTACGTGGGCTTTGGCTGTGATATTGTCTGTCAAAACCAGAATGTGGCGTGATTGGAAAAGGGATAGAAAACTGCATAACACCAGATGAACTGCTCGTTGCTCCAACAGGTTGATGCTTTGTGATTGTTCGAAAATAGTCCAACTTCCCTGTACAGTGTGGGATTGGAAGTGAGCTCCCCATCTGACCTGGCTGGCATTGGTTGTGATCGTTGCCCTGCAAGGTTCCTTGAAAGGACACCCCTTGTTTATCATGTTTTCCGACCACCAGCAGAGCGAACGGAGAACATTGTGCGGTACCTTTATATGGATATTGGAAGTGGCTCTTCCAGATTGGTGGAAAGGTAGCAGGAACCATTGCAGATCTCTGGAAGGAATTGAGCCAAGGCACAATGGAAATACAAAAATCAGTTTCCCTAATAGTTGAGACATAACTGCCAGGGAAACCCTCTTCAAGGTTCTGATCTCTCTGGCCAAAGACTGGATACTATTCAACCTGTCCTGAGAGAGAAAAACCTTGCCCTCCACGATATCTATCACTGCCCTAAATGAACTAACCTAGTTGAGGGGGTCAAATGGCTTTTAACCCAATTTATGGAAAAGCCGTGACCTTGAAGGGTCTCCAGAGTAATCTTGGTATCCAAATTTGCTTGATGTCTGGAAGATGACAAAATTAAAATATCATCCAGATAACATTGTAAACAAATAGATTTGATCCTGAGGGAGGCAGCCAAAGCCGCTGGGACCTTGGTAAAAGTCCTAGGGGCCACAGCCAGACCGAATGGTAGGGCGATATATTCTAAGTGCCGATCACAATAGCAAAATCTAAGATATTTGTAGTGAGCAGGTCTAATTGGTATATGTAGATACGCCTCTGTCAGATCTATAGAGGTCAGGACATTGTTCTCTCTGATGCTGAGCAGAATGGACTGGAGAGGAGTCATCTTGAATTTTTGACAAACCAATGATCTGTTGATACGTTTGAGGTCTAGAATTACCCTCCAGCCCTCCAAACTCTTTGGGACCACAAACAATAGAGAGTAACAGCCTTGACCCCGTTGTTCAGATGGGACCTCTCTAATGGCCCGAATATGCAGAAGATGATTGATAGCCTCCTGCATCAACGCTCTCTTAATGGGGTCCGTGGACCTTGGGCTCCTAATGAAAAAGTTCGGGCGGGAGGATTGAAGCTCTAGCGCCAAACCAAACCTAACAGAGTCCCTGACCCACGCATCAGAGGTGGAACTGTCCCATTGATCAGCAAACAATTTTAGCTGCCCTCCAATGGGAGCCTCTGTCAAAGACTCACTTGGGGCAATAAAAATATCGGCCTCTAGTACCTCTGGGGTTTCTTCTGTTTTGGCCTCCCCGCTGACCTCTATAGGAAGATTCTGAACTTTCCTGTCTAAAACTGGGCCTGTAACCTGATGTTCTCTGTGATCTGGGAACACATCAGCTTTGATCGTAGGGCTGGAAGGAACCCCTTCGAAACGACTGGGGCATTCTGTTTTCAGACCTCCGAAAGAGAGGGAAGCACTTTTTTCTTGTTTCTATTCTCAATAAGCAGGGGCTCCAAGACACTGCCAAATAATTTATCCCCCGATATTGGGGCTGATGCCAGCTTGCATTTATGCTTGGTATCCGCCTGCCAATGTCTGAGCCATAGCAGTCTCCGTGCTGATACGTGAGATGCTATGGCTCTAGACGAGAATTTGACTGCATTAAATGTGCATCAGCGGATAATTCTGCCACTGCAATAATCTTAGCAATGTCCTGGTGGGCTCTGACATTTGACACTGGCAATATATCCCTCAAGTGGAAGAGCCATCGTAAGGAAAGTGTAAAAAAGGACGCAGCTGTAGCTGCCCTAATGGCCCAGGAATCAGAAACATGTGCCCTTCGAAGTGCCAACTCTGTTCTTTTCCTCCGGTCTCAGGGCTTCCTCGGCCTCATTGGGAAAGGTTGAAGAAGAGGCCAGTGCCATAATGGGCTCATCCACCTCCGGCGTTTTGAGAAAATTTGAAAACTCTGGTGCCAAATTATAATTTCGTTAATTGTGCCCTGTTGGGGCTGGGTAGGATGCTGCTGATGCCCATTGATTTTGTATTAATTCAGCAAACATACAAGGGACAGGAATAGTTTCTGCCTCATTAACCGGTTGTGAGAATATTAGATCCTCGGATTCATCCTGAGACTCTGTTGACAATGGATGAGGGCTTGATGTGCCTAGTTTAGCAGTGTTCTTTGCTTTGAACAGTAAAGATTTAAAGAGGTGCAGATGAAAAAGGCCAGAAAAGGTAGGTTTGTCCAGAATGAGGCCTTCGTCATCCGACATTCCTCATTCTAGTGGGTCAGCCTTTGACAACCCCAAGTCCATCTGATGGATCGACCCCACCTCCATGGGAACATCCTGGTCATCTAATTCCACCTCTTCCCGAAGACCCTGGACTGGTATGTCAGGAATATTGGGGAATACCTGAGTTTGATGATGTCCCATATGCTCAAAGGATCGAGCAGACAGGGATCCCACTTCCGAAGTAGCCAAAAAGTGTCTGGTCCGGATGGATTGCTGAACTCCAACCGCAATGCCCTTTTGTATGGCCATCTCCATCCATTGCCTCATTTTGATGGGAATAGTCTCAGGTAATCCCTTCTCCTGTCTTAAACCGGCGGCCATCGGGGTGAAGGTTGCCTCTGGAATTCACCAGTCAGTGCTCATTGGAGGAGATATGCCTATGGGAGGCTGTCCAGAAGTAGCCTGTCTGGGCTGGGTGGATAAGTCCAAGGGCCCCAACAATGGACTTGGGCCATGATCTGATTGTTGTGTCATAGCCATCTTGTCCGCCTCTCTGGCCAGTTTCTGCAACTGCCTTTTCAAGGCTTAGTGCCATCTATGGGCATCCTTATCCGCCACCTTAGAGGCCTTTTTGGTGTCCTCTTGTCTTGGGACTTATTTGTCTTGGAGCAGAAGACGTTGACACCTTCCATTGTGGAGGACCGATTCTCGTGCCTCTAACTTTAATTTTTTTAATTTTTCCCTCCCTCTCTCTCTGGGTATGTACACATCAGTAGTACTTTTCAGTTCTGAGTTGCTTTTGAATAGTTTTGCCAGCTTATCAATCTTTATGCATCGCATTCTAAAGATTTAGTTTTTTAGTCTCCCTTGTGGCCTCTTAGTCAAGAGATGACAAGTTGAGAAAATTTCTGTTCCTTGGCAAGTGTCGATCTATTGAATAATCTTATTCAAATATAATTTTGTTTTGCACTGATGTTTTTAGTAATTCATACCTAGTATGGTAGTCTTCCAATATTTCAGTTGCTAGTAAAACAGCTTCTCTGTGTTTAAATAAGAGGCCAAGGCATGATTCAAATGCCAAGTCTATCCTTTTAAAAGCAACATAAGATTAAACAGTAGATGTACTGCTTGCTTTTGAATCCTGTCCGCTAACACCATTGGGCCTCTGGATTTATGGTGCCCTGTGGCACATCCCCAAAAGAAATAAGCTTAAGCCTGACTCAAGACAAGCAAACTTTTCTCTTAAGTCTCAGCAAGTTTCATTGAATAAAAACCCTGATACATAATAACTTAGAATGGATAATTGCATTTTTCAGCAGCTGATCCACAGCTGATCAATTTTTTTTTTAGGTGCCTTTTCATTATTGAATGATAGTAGTCCCAAACTACTCTTCATGTAATGATGAGGAAACTGAAGGTCTAACTCCTTGCATCATTCATCATCAAGAGTCATCAAGACATCAAGAGCCGTAGTGGTGTAGTAGTTAGAATGCAGTATTGCCGGATAACTCTGTGAACTGCCAGAAGTTCAATCCTGACTGAATCAAAGTTGACTCAGCCTTCCATCCTTATGAGGTGGGTGAAATGAGGACCGAGATTGCTGGGGGCAAAAAAGCTAGGGAAGTGATTGAAGCCTGAGAAAAGAACCCCTTGTCAATCAACAAGAGTGCTGATTTACCACCAACTTATCAAGTACTTAGGAGGCAAGGGCTTGGCAGCAGATGCAAACAACAACCAATGAGTTCATAGCCAGCCAACAACATCCCAATTGACATCTAAAAAGTCACACACAACAGGTGCCATATAAATACCATACACAGAACAGTCCAAAGCACACACTCTGCTATTTTCCTGAAAATGGGCTCCAGTACAAGTCTGAAAGGTCAGAAGACAAAATCTATGGTCCCAGTGACTGACCCAGATTGGATCCTGCAACATTATCCTGGGACATGTATATTCACTTTCCTTCATGCAATATGCTGACTTTGTAAACCACTTAGAGAGGACTGTAAAGCACTACAAAGTGGTATATAAGTCTAAGTACTGTTGCTGTTGCTTGCTATCATTGGCTTGGACTATGCTCATTTGTAGTTCAACAGCTGCAGAGCCATACATTCAGCATGTCTTCTCTTTAATATGATATATATTAATATATCATGTTGCCTTCTAAAGCAAAATTGAAGTCCATGAATTGTTCTGTGGTATCTGGGTTGTTTAAATTCAGTTCTGATAATTCAAAAGAGGTGAATGAAAGTAATCAAAATTATCGAGAAAATATTTTTCAAGTAGGAATCTTGACTAGAATATTATATTAGAACAATCAAGAAAACTTCCCACTTTAAGGTTTTGGAAAACCTTTATAGGAAGACACTTCTGCCTATTTTTAAATACTGTATGGGAAACAGTCTAAGACATTTAAATTATTTTGACCCCCCCAAAAAAATGAAATAATACTTTCTACAATCTTTAAAATATAATATACTTTCATGTTTATAGGAGTAAACATTGCAATCTAGTCCTGCCACTTATCAGGTTGCTATCTTCAGAAGCAAAAATGGTACACTGAAAACATTCCAGGATACTTATTTTGTTCATACAAGTGATATTAAAAAGAAAGAAGAAACTTGCATGATTCTGTATTTGAAACAATATTTACATTCCACTTTCCAATTTTAACACCCAAGACTGCTGTTAGAAAGACACTTAAATATAAATTGTGCATGGTCTAAATAGATTTTAGATTTTTACCAAAGGTATAAACCATCCCAATCAAAATCTGTAGGCACCTTTCTCAAATATACTGGAGAAATGAATTAAATATTGGTAACGGACTTTAAATGATACAGAAAAAAAGGGTTTGTTTTCTCTTATATGGATCCAAGCTGAGGAAGATTTTAAGCTGTTTAGTGTTTCAGAAAACTTATACAAGAGAAAAGGTACATAAAGCATGTTCTTTAAACAATATTAACTTGTATGTTGATACATTAATAGATCTGGTATTTGTCTTCACCACAGTTCTCTTCAAGACTGGTTTCAAAGGAATAATGTTTAGACACAAGTACTGTGTGTAAGCTCCACCAACTCTAATGTTTCCCGTTCATTTTTTTTCCATTGAATGTGCCAGGTTCCATCCAAATATAATGCTAGCTGAATAACAATTGTGGTATTTGGATCTTTGTGCAACAAAACCATTGCATGTACATTGGAGGCTTTAAAATTATTGGGGCTTGTTGGCTGGAGGATTCCAAGACTGGAGTCTCAACATAGCTAAAACGTATAAACTGGGGAAGGCTGGTGTGTTTGTGTGTGTGTGATGTCCAATGAAATTCCATAACCACACTTATTCATAGACACATGAATGAACACACACAATTTTGTATCATAAATCGTGTTATGAAATGTTTTAAAACATCTACATTACAACTTACTGCAGAGTGAAGGGCTACTTAAATCACCCAGAGAAGCTCATTTAAAACACAGTTGCTCAAATATATAGTATGTGGGGAAATCTTCTCCTATTAAGGAGAGTCATTTGACTCTCTCTCTGTTAATATTTAAAAAGAGAGTAAAAACGTATCTTCTGCCAAGCTCTTCATTTTTAATTTATTCCAATGTGTTGTTTAAATTCTAATTTTAACTGCACAACACTGTCCTAGTTGACTTACTTCTTTATTACTGTAAGTTGTGATTAAAAAGCTATAGGTGGATAGAGTTTTTACTCAAAAGAGAGAGGAGATGAGAAGTTTAAAAAACAAACTGCCCATGTGTAAAGCAATCTATGAATGAGCCTAGAAGCAAGAATGGTATACAAGTACAGTATAGAAAAGGACAGACAATTGGTGCCTCTTTCTTTCTTTCTGTTCCCCTCTTCCATGATTGTCCTTTTGTTTTGCACTGTTTTTATGTTTTCTGCATTGTTCCTTGTTTTTTAAATATTTTAACAATTGTAAACTGCCCAAAGTTGTTGAGAGTTATGTGGCATATAACTTTAATAAAATATATTCTATATTATATTAATTATAATTTGTGAATGACATTGTAAATCAGGTTTGTGCTTCCACTCGTTTTTCTTATTTCGTGCCTTTATAGTTTCTTTGGTTGCTGTTTCTGACTCCTTTTCTGTATTCTGTATAATGTTGCTTACTCCAAAAAGGCATAATATAATAAGCACAGATATATTACATTCAGGAATATCAAATGAGTACATTGAAGTTTTTTTAGTGTGAATTAGTTTGCGTTTTTGTTACAAGGGGTTTTTTTCCCCTCCCCTTTGGCAGTATTGCAACACCTGAGGAAAAAAACGTTTGCTCTTCAACTGTTGCTGGCTTTGCTCTCTTTGCCTTCAAGGTAGTATAGTCATAATGAATCTGAGCTTCATTTCATAATTTATTGAATTTTAACAGTTGGGCAAACTGTAGCTAATCCCTTTCAATTACTGGAAATTGCCCCTCACCCTTCCTGCCTCATTCGACTAACACACTTGGCTTCAGTGCTACTGAATTTGGCACAGTCAATATGAAATTTACTGATAATCTGACAGTTTATCCAAAAAGGGATAGATAAAGTAAAGGATAAATTAAAGCATATCAGAGCTTTTGCTGGGAAATTACATTAATGGATAGGGCATATAAAAGATCTTAGTAAGGCCTTCTATCTTTACAATTACCCATTGCTAGCATTTGTTTTAGGAAGAACACATTTATTTATTATGCCAAAGAGCTTTTCTGGGAAAACATTAGGAAAAAATGTTAAAATGTTAAAACATAGTGTCAAAACATATATTTACAGATAATGTACATATACCAATACAGATGGAGTTGGATGAAATAAAGTATTGAATAAAGATATCATTTCTTCATTAGAATTTCAATTACAATTACAATTCTTTTCTTGGCCAAGTGTGATTGGACACACAAGGAATTTGTCTTGGTGCAAATGCTCTCAGTACACATAAAGAAAAGACACATTTGTCAAGAGTCAAGAATCATAAGGTACAATACTTAATAATAGTCATAGGGTACAATAAGCAATCAAATCATACTAGGAAACAGTTAATATAAGGCCCTGTCACACTGGCCGACGGATGCAAAACATTTGTAAAAAGGACACAGCGGATGAGAAAAATGTTCCATCCGTTGTTATCCGCTCTCAAAAGGGGCAAAAATTTGCATAACCAGAGCAGACAACATGGAAAGGAACGGATGGGGGGAGAACGTAGGGCGGATGGAAAGCAGATGCTCCATGGAAGCCTAGCGGATGGAAGTGGATGAGAGCGGATGGCACATCTGCAAGGCTTCCGGGGGAGCGCAGCAAAGTGGATGCGGAACGGAAAGAGCGGATGCAGAGCAGACGCCGAGCGGATGAAGCGGATGCACAGCGGATACCGAGTGGATGAAGCGGATGCACAGCGGAAGCCTAGCGGATGCCTAGCAGAAGCGTAGCGGATGCCTAGCGTTCACTGCGCATGCGGGGAGGATGCATTGCGTCAGCCCCGCGGATATAAAGGGAAGCAGCTCCCAAGCAGGTCACCATTCAGAGGAAAGACCTGCTTCCAGACACAGCTTGCCCGCCAGCCAGCCAGCCAGAAACCCAACAACCATGGGGAAGAAACGGAAGCCTCTGCCATCTGCTGCCAGCCCTGGCAAGAGGGATAGGGCCACCATCCCACCCCCTGGCCCTGACTCTGCTTCTGCTGGGGCTTCTGCTGCCCGGGCTCGATCTTCTGGTGCTGGGGCTTCTGCTGATGCTGCTTCTGGAGGTGGTGCTTCTGCTGATGCTGCTTCTGGAGGTGGTGCTTCTGCTGGTGCTTACTCTGGTGATGCTGCTTCTGGTGATGGTGCTTCTGCTGGTGCTTACTCTGCTGGCACTACTCCTGGTGCTGGTGCTTCTGCTGGTGCTTCCTCTGCTGGCGCTACTCCTGGTGCTGGTGCTTCTGCTAGTGCTTACTCTGCTGGCACTGCTCCTGGTGCTGGTGCTTCTGCTGGTGCTTACTCTGCTGGCGCTGCTCCTCGTCCTGCTGGTCCTGCTGGTGCTTACTCTGCTGGCACTGCTCCTGCTGGTGCTCCTGGTCCTGCTGGTGCTCCTGGTCCTGCTGGTGCTCCTGGTCCTGCTCCTGGTCCTGCTGATGCTGGTCCTGTTGGTCCTGCTTTTGCTGCTACTGTTGTTGCTGCTGCTGCTGGTGGTGTGGAGGAGCAGCCCCTACAACCTCGAAGCCCCTCTGATGAGGGCCCATATAGTCCAGGCCTGCTCCTCCACCTTAGGTGATGTCACTGCCCTTCCAAGGCTTTCCACAGGCCCTACCCTACCAAGGCTACGGCTACCAGGAGGTCCAGCAGCACAGGCAGCCCATCCCAGTCCAGGCACAGGTACATCGGATGCCACCGGTGCCACTGATGCCACCGATGCCAGCCATGCCACAGATGCCACCCATGCCACCGATGCCACCCACGCCAGTCCTCACCCAGCTGCAGACCAGACAGCCCCACTACACTGCTCCTTCCTCCACCCCACAGCCAAGCCCGGCCTCAGTACATCTGTCATCGGTATTGGGGCTGACACCCCATGTCATGGAGGAAGGGGCTCTCAACATCACAGGGCTGAGCCAGTTGACTGAGAGCTTCCTCAACACACCGTCCCCTGTTGTCCTCTCGGGGCCAGGCACCCCAGTGGCACTTCAGACCAGCACTCCAGCACCAGCCACCTCCACAGCACCTGGACCCTTCACCCCTGAGACTGGGCACGCCTCCGAGTGACCAAGAAGAGTGCCAGAGACTGGGTGGCTACCTGTTGACTTTATTTTTGCTTTGGACACTTGACTTAGGTCATTTTTCTTTTACAGCTTGTTATTAATAAAGATTATCTTTGCTTCACATAATTGCTTCATTTATTTTATTAAATAAAGTCTTGGTGGAAACTTTTAGAAATAGTTTAAGCCTTTGCATGCTTGTGGGTTGGGTAAGGATAGCAGTGGGATGGGCAGGGATACCTTTGGGATGGGTAATAGCTGTGGGATGGGCAGGGATACCTTTGGGATGGGTAATAGCTGTGGGATGGGCAGGGATACCTTTGGGATGGGTAATAGCTCTGGGATAGATAAACCTCCAGTGCAAGCATAGTGGGACTGTATGGTCCACCCTCCCAGGTGCCATACTTATGGCCCTTTATTATCAATAATAATGAAATCATTCATCCACACATGTCAACATAAACACAACTCTTTATTAAATGCCCTGTTCATTGTAGGCCCACCGAACATACATGGCCCAATCTCATCAGTGTGATGAGACAGGCTGAAGGAAGCATCCATTAATCATCTATCATCCTGTCTTGCCACTCCACTGCTCCAGCTGGGGAGTTGCACCAGTGTCTCAGGAGGTTGTTAGGGATAACATTGTTTACCCTAACTGGTTTAGGAGAAATAATAACTATGAATCATAGTTAGTGTATGTTAGAGTGTATACA
>BLBF01000017.1:2339248-2411784 GCA_015471245.1 Laticauda colubrina | reverse complement strand
TGTTTAGCTTGTCTACCTAACCCTGGTTGGGGAACCCAGGCTTAACAGAGGTTGCGCTGCTTCTTCCCTTCACGTGAAGCTCTGTTGGGGCCTTGCACATCTTTAGTGTCTATCAGGTTGCGTCCTTGCCTCCATTCCCCAGGCTCCATGTCCCCATTGCCTTGTTGGAGGTCCACGAGCCTGTTCTGCAAGACTGGGTAGCGGATGCGCATGAAATTGTGCAGGATGCAGCAAGCTTCCACGATGCTCCTCACGGTCTGTGGGTGATGCTGCATGGTGGTGAGAAGTACCTGGAACCTGTTGGCCAGGATGCCAAAGGCGTTCTCTACCACCCGCCTTGCCCTGGACAGCCTGTAGTTGAAGATCCTCTCTTCACAGGTGAGGAGTCTGGAAGTGTAGGGCTTCATGAGGTAGGTTCTGAGGGAGAAGGCGTCATCCCCCACGAAGTAGGGCACATCTTGCGTGTCGTTGGGCAGGGGGTCTGGATCTGGGAAGCCCATGATGAGGTTGCGTTCCAGCCCACCGTTGAGGTCACTGGCGTTGTATATCTGGGTATCTGAAGCTGACCTGTTGCCTGAAGCATCGATGTACATGAACTTGTAGTCAGCATTGACCATGGCGAAGAGGATGATGCTGAAGAAGCCCTTGGGAGTTGAAATAAGTGGACCCCGATTTGGCTGGAGCTTTACAGGCCACGTGCTTCCCATCTATGGCTCCAACGGTGTGGTGGAAGTTCCACCTCTGATACCATTGCTCTGCAACTTTCTTCCAGCCTTGTTCAGTGGAGGGGCACTGGAGGAGCTCCTCCAGATATTCTTCAATGATGGCCTGCACCGCTTCTCTGACCACAATGCTGATGGCATTGTGTGGCACCCTCCAGCCGTAGTGCATGCTCCTGTAGGTGATCCCTGAGGCCAGGTGGTGCAGAGTCAGTGCCACCTTGAGCCCAGGGTCCAGGCTGGGCCGGAAGTTGGTGCTCTGCTTGGTCAACCTGGGTCTTCATCAAACATGGCTGGAGGCATCCTCATGAAGTTCTGGAATGCATGAGTGTCTTTGTTCCTGAGCTCAACCATCAGCTTGTTGTACAGTCCGTACTCTGCTCTTCTCCCGATCCATCTTCAGCCCCAGACACTTCTTGGCCGCCTCCTTTTCTTCGCGTAGAACAGTTGAAAGAGTTTGTAGATGGCTTCGCACTGTTGCAGAATGATGTTGGCTACCAAAAGGAGTGTGTTACGATCCATGGTGGACATCAATGGATGCTGTGGAAGAGCAAGAGCCAGATGAAGGCTGCAGAGGTCTGCACAGCTAGGCTGCTGGACTGAAAGTGAGATCCAGGTGAGTTGCTCCCCCTTTTTATAGGCAATATAGGTTTTCCCCTATGTGTCCTTTTGCATCCTCTAGGCATCCTCTGGACATCCTTAATATCCGAGATAGGTCCCCTCTGCGAACATTTTTTCCATTTTAAATGCTTTCTTTGCGAGCTGCATCCGCTTTCATCCTTTGTCCGTCCGTGCTACTAACGCTGCGCGTCCATTCTGCATCCGTTTCGCTTCCTCCCTGTGTCTATTTTCCGCTGGAGCGGATTTGAGTTGCGCGGATGTGCAGCGGATGCCTAGCGGATATAGCGGATGTGTAACGGATGACAACGGATGAAGAATGGATGTTCCCCGTATGCGTTGCGGATGCAGAACGGACGCGTTGGATACATTTTCCGCTCAAAAAGTTTTGAGCAGCTCAAAACTTTTTGAGCAGATGGAACCTCAGTCGACGGATGCTGGACGAATAGAGAGGAAGAAAAACGGAAGCAGTGAGTACAGAATGGATGAATCACGTTAACCAACGGATGGCAAGTGTTTCTCTCTGTTTTACATCCTCTTTCCATCCGTTGGTGCAGTGTGACATGGGCTATAAATTGTAAGGGTACAAGCAACAAAGTTACAGTCATACAGTCACAAGTGGGAGGGGATGGATGATAAGGAGTGATGAGAAGATTAATAGTAGTCCAGACTTTGTCAATAGTTGGACAGTGTTGAGGGAATTGTTTAGCAGAGTGATAGCTTTCAGGGAAAACTGTTGTTGTGTCTTGTTGTTCCAGTGTGCAGTGCTCTATAGCATCATTTTGAGGGAAGGAGTTGAAACAGTTTATGTCATAGATGTGAGGGGTCTGTAAATATTTTCACAGCCCGCTATATCCTTTTGTATATTTTTATGTGATAGTGCGATTTTTTTATATCTAAAGCATAAAACACTCATTTTGTATGGTGTCCTGGCAACTACAAATAGGGATCATAAGAGAGAAAGAAAAGACACAGTCAGTATTAAAACTATTTTTAAAATGACTTAAATTTCATACATATTTGGGAATAAATTTTAATGATTGACATGAGTCAAGCTTTATTTAGGGTTGTATTGTTATGAAACTGTGAGAAAATTATTTGCACATATTTTTATATTCCAGGTTCTGGTTTTCAAAATATGAATGAATATATTCATGAATATATGGGTATAATTTAGTTCTTCCTTTTGATAGTAGTGAAGGAAGGAAATTGGGAATAAAAAATTGATTTTCATCAAAAAATTATTCAGGACTCTTGTATGTTTGCTCAAGTGGAATTCAGACATTTCCAACTACATTAAAAAAACTATGCAACAGAATGTTAGAAATCAATTAAATACATTCTGATGCCTTTGATAACTTGGTTTTCTCCAGAAATTACTTTGATACACAATTCCAGATGAATTGTATTTGATCATAACTGGGAATTCAGAAACAGTTGTCCAATACATTGGAGAACATCTGATTAGAAAGTTTGCACTACAGACTGACTGATAAAGAATGGAACTATTTCTCCAGGTGTATACTGCCATCTGCAGGATTATTTTCAGGTCCAGATAATACAGAGAGAAACATTTTAGACAAAATAATATTTCTCCATTAAAAAACATTACAAAGACTTGTAAGTCGTAACATCAAAGAAACAACATGATTCTATGGTTAAATGAAAAGAAGCACATAATCCAACCAATCATTGCAATTAAACAAGAAAAACACTTTGGACAGAACAAACTTAATCTTTGATTTCAAAAATGCTATTCATTAGTTCAGTTTAATGATATGTTTGGATCTGATATTGAGTTGTCTTGTCATGCTTTGTTACGGTTTAATTCTGATACCGTGTTTCAAGAGGCACTTTACTTATTCATTTTTATTTATTAAATCTCTACACTGTCCATCTTATCTAAGTGACTCTGGATGGTTTATCCCAAAATTGTCCTGCAACTCAAACCATGTTTAATAGGAATGTACTTCAACTGGAATTAGAACACTTCTATAATTATATACAGCAAATGAGAAATATGCAATGAGATACAAAATGCAAGGAGTTTTAAAAATAAATATACCCTAAGAGATATAGTACAGAATGACGAATGTAAGGCTTCTATACTGATAATATACATTTATTTAGACTATACAGAAATGCTTCAAGTAATTAAGAAGATTCCAGCATGGCTTTATCTGAGGACAGAAGTTTCTGATGGCACAGTTTATTCAGAGGAAACAGAAAAAAGACAATGGATACTTTAGATAAGCATGCCTAAGTGGAAGTGACAATTTAGAAGTGAAGCACAATGTTTAATTACACCAAAGCTGACAGGCAGCAGTTCACATCATAAGCTTTAATGCCTCATTATTTTCTTTATAAATCCCAAGATGACATAAAAGCTATGTTTAGTTAACGGCAAACAAACAAGAACCTCCTTAACAGGTCAAAAATGTTCAACAGTTCACATCAAAAGCACAATATTTAGACTGTCCATTATTATTACAAAATCACGAATTATAGTGACAATGAATAGAACACTGGAAACTAAGGAAGGCTACATGATATGACGGTATGTTAAATAAATCAGTGTTTTTGATTTCTACAGTACTTGCTTAAACAATGAGCAGTGATGTTTGTATAAGGGATAAATGTATAATCCACACTGAGAACTTAATGAATTTATAGATCACACTGAGAACTAGCAACATTTTATTTCTAGCAAGATTTCAAATACTAGAGATTTCAAGTTTTTCAACTGCCACTGAGCCATTTTTTTGTTTTAATGCATAAATACTTCATAAGTTAAGAGTTCACTCTTTTTTGTTCTTTAAGGAAGTAGACAAGTTATCGATCCTCCATAGATTCCCATCCAAACCATAGCGCTCCTGATACAGGTACATAACCTTTTGTGTGGCCAGGCTCACTTGTTTTAATCTCTCTAATCTACTGTTATTCTGGCTTTTTGGAGTATTTTGGTCTCATTCTTGCTATCATTTCTTTTTCAAGCTATATATGAGCTTTTACTTAAATTCCAATAATCTCATGGAGCTTTGACGCTGTGGCTCCTTATCACTAGACAAATTCTAAGTATCTAAAATCCCAATGTGACTAAAAAATGCACCTGTATAAAAAGATTAAAACAACTTTGTTTCATCTATGCAGAAATGACTTTCTTTGTTATTTTTTTGTGAGAGTTATGCCTTTCTCAAAATGACTTCACATACAAAGGAAGAAGTGACACTTTACCTGACAAAATGAGTCTTTGATTTTTGAAGGTTGCTATCATTATGTATTTTTTCGTTTGTTTTTAATAAAACATAAAATGGGGAGCAGGAGAGAAATATGCACACATTGCTAGTCCCACTTGGGTATTATTTGTACATAGGGTAATTTTTCTTTGCTATTGATGAGTAGGTGATGAATAGGAATGATTTCAGAATTGCAACAAAAATATTACCATCCCAAATAGATAGAAAATAAGAAAATGGAATTTAGTAAATAGGGAAGGAAATCTGGCCTGAGAACACTTGAGCTGAGAAGTTATGACAATAGATTTGTAAGAAACACATCAATTTTCAATCCCACAACTGATCTTAAGGGAAAAAAACTTCCTAACAGTGGGAACAATTAACCAGTGGAACATTTTGTCTTCAGCAGTTGTAGTTGCTACATCACTGGAGGATTTTAAGAAGAGACTGTGCAGCCATTTGTCCAGAATGGCATCGGGTCTCCTGCTTGAGCAGGGGGTTGGACTAAAAAACTTCCAAGATCCCTTCCAGCTCTATTCTGATTATGATTCTTATATCGATCCTTGCTCATAATTACTCACATCCAGGTCACCTTCCATCTTGATTATTAAACATGATCTACATGGGGCTGCACTTAAAATGTATCCAGAAGCTTCAGTTGTTCAAAATGCAGCAGCCTGTATGGTTTTTATGCAGGCCTAGATGTGCACATGTGTCATCTCACCTGAAGAAGTTGCATTGGCTGCCAATTTGCTTCTGGGTCCAATTCAAGATGCTGAGTATCCCCTTTAAAGCCCTACATGGCTTGGAACTGCAATATTTGAAGGACCTTCTTTTCCCAGTCACATCTACCAATTCATCAGAGCAGGGAGGCAGGGAATGCTACAAGGTCCCTCCTCTAATGAGGTACATCTAACAGGACCAAGAAGAAGGGCCTTCTCCATGGTGGTTCCCTCTCTCTGGAACATTATCCCTCTAGTAATAAGATTAGGTCCCACTTTGACAGTCTTTCTCAAGGCCCTGAAGACCTGGTTTTGCCAACTGGCCTGGGTAACCCACAATGGGATGGAGCTCATCAAGTGACTTATTTGATTGACTGATTACTGATTGACTGAACAGGAGTTTGGGAAGTTATTGCTTTATATTGTTTTTTATATTGGGTTTTTATCTTTGTAAGTTGCCTGAAGTCATTGAGAGTGAGCTGGGCAGCCGTAAACATTTTCTTAAATAAATAAAAAAAATGTATTCATTTATATGCTTGGATCATAATTTGGATATTTTTGAAAATCACATTTTACCACATTGCATTTGTATTTTAATGAATTTTAATTTTGTCTTTTAATTTGCTTTATTGTGTACATCACAATATTGCTTTGTGCAATCAATGCATTAAATAAATATATATCTCAGAGTTTTAAAGGAGCTGGCAGAGGTCATCTCAGAACCATTGCACCATATCTTTCAAAAATCCTGGAGCACCGGGGAACTACCAGAGGACTGCAAAAGAGCTGGTGTGGTTCCCATCTTCAAAAAAGGGAAAAAAACAGACCCAGGAAACTATAGACCAATCAGTCTAACATCAATACCCGGGAAGATACTGGAAAGGATAATAATAAAAAAAAACAGATCTGCCAACATCTACCATGTTTCTCCAACAATACGCCCCCCCATAGGAAGACCCAGCATGTTTTCTAGGCATAAAATGAAATTAAGCCCCTCCCCCCAAATTTAGGCCTAGTTTAAAACATACAAAATTGGGGGGGGGGGAGGCAGGGGGGAACTTGCCATTAGGAGTGCCCTGCGGGCAGCTACGCCTCACCATCAGCCACTCCTTACAGCCAATCATGCTGGAGCACGGAGAGCTCCCTTATCCCCACCAAGCGCCTTTGCTGCAGACCTGGGTCAGCAGGCAGGCAATGTCAACGTGGATGTCCAGCAGAATTTCAGCCATTTCTCAGGCCTCTGTAGCTTCCATGGTCCCCACCGGTGCTGGCGCCTCTCTCTCCAGAGCTGTCTCCAACAACAGCATCTGAGTCGCTCCTGGACTCATCCCCGTAACAACAGGGAAAAAAAACATTTTGAGGTACCTGGGAGCGCTGCATACTGCATTTTGGTTTAATCCCAAGCAGCTGGTTGGGCTTGAGAAGAGCTGAGTGAACGTCTCTGCTGCTGCTACCCGTGGTGCTCCAGCCTTGGGCTCTGCAAGTTTGCAAAAGTCCCGATGTGCATTCTAAGCACTCAGGTCGAGCTGCAGCTGTCCCTCTCTTGCCAGCGCCATCTCCAGCAACAGTGGCAGCAGCAGCAGGAACCGTGCAAGTGTTTCAGCCACTTCTCGGGTGGGGGAGCCACCTCCGTAACTTCCACGGTTCCCGCCACTGCTGTCGCTGTTATTGGAGACGGCGCTGGTGAGAGATGGACAGCTGCAGCTTGGCCTGAGTGCTCAGAATGCAGGAACGGCCTGTGCAATGGGACTTTTGCAAACTTGCAGAGCCCGAGGCTGGAGCACCAAGGATAGCAGCAGCAGAGACACTCGCTCGGCTCTTTTCATGCTCATGCAGCTGCTTGGGATTAAACCAAAACACAGCGCGCAGCGCTCCCAGGTACCTCAAAATGTTTTTTTTCCTGTTGTTATGGGGACAGGGAAAAAGCAGGAGCGACTCAGAGGCTGTTGTTGGAGACGGCGCTGGTGAGAGAGGCACCAGCACCAGTGGGAACCGTGGAAGCTACGGAGGCGTGAGAAACAGCTGAAACACTGCCAGCAGACATCCCTGCCAGCCCGCTGACCCGGATCTTCAGTGCTTGATGGGGGTAAGGGAGCCCTCCACGCTCTACCATGATTGGCCATTAGGAGTGGCTGGTGGTGAGGCAAAGCTGCCGGTGGGGCACCTAGCCGAGGGTGCACAGGGGGAGGAAGAAATTAATTCACCCCCAAAAAGATGTCCTAGCCATTTTTTCGGGGCTCAAAAAAAAAAAAAAAGACCCGGCCTTATTATCTGGGAAACATGGTAGAAATAAGTAAAGTAATAACTAGCAGTCAGCACAGGTTTGTTAAATCATGCCAAAGGTTTGTTAGATCATGGCAAACCAATCTTATTTCATTCTTCAACACAGTGACTAAATTAGTAGGCCAGCAAAATACTGTGGACATAATATATTTAGATTTCAGAAAGGCATTTGACAAAGTAGACCACCACCTACTTCTTGGGTAATCTAGGAAAAAAGTGGAATAGATAGCACCACCACTAGATGGGTTTGCAACTGGCTGGCAAACCGTACTCAATGAGTAGTCCTTAATGGGTCTAAGTCTACAAGGAAGGAAATAAGCAGTGGGGTGCCACAAGGTTCCATCTTAGGCCCAGTACTCTTCAATATCTTCATTAACAACTTAGATGAGGGCATAGAAGGGGAACTTACCAAATTTGTAGATGATACTAAGCTGGCAGGAATAGCTAACACCCAAGAAGATAGGCTCAAGATCCAGATGGATCTTGACAGACTAGAACACTGGACCATATCTAATAAAATGAAATTCAATATAGAGAAAAGTAAAGTCCTACACTTAGGCAAGAAAAACCAAAAGTACACATATTGACTGAGTGAAACCAGGCTCAATAGCAGTAACTGTGAGAGGGATCTTGGAGTCTTAGTGGACAACCAGCTAAATATGAGCCAGCAGTGTCAAAAAAGCAGCAGCCAAAAAAGCTAATGCAATCCTAAATTGTATTAACAGAGGAACAACAAGCAAGATCAAAGGAAGTCTTAATACCACTCTATAAGATCACACCTAGAGTACTGCATCCAGTTTTGGTCACCACATTATAAAAAAGATATTGAGACTCTAGAAAAAGTACAGAGAAGAGCAACCAGGATGATTAGGGGACTGGAGGCTAAAACATATAATGAACGGTTGCAGGAACTGGGCTTGGCTAGTCTCGTGAAGAGAAGGACCAGGGGAGACATGATAGTGGTCTTCCAATATTTGAGGGGCTGCCACAGGGAGGAAGGGGGTCAAGCTATTTTCTAAAGTGCCTGTCGGCCAGACAAGGAATAATGGATGGAAACTGAACAAGGAGAGATTTAACCTGGAAATAAGGAGAAACTTTCTGACAGTGAGAACAATCAACCAATGGAACAGCTTGCCCTTGGAAGTTGTGGGAGCGCCATCACTTGAGACTTTCAAGTAGAGATTGGACTGCCATTTGTCAGAAATGGTGTAGGGTTTCCCGTGGTGGGTTGGACTAGATGACCTACAAGGTCCCTTCCAACTCTGATTATCTGTTATGTATTTATACTCTTTAAGACTAGCATTATATTAAAATATATAAAACACTAAATTGTATTTTGCAGCCTTTTGACTCAAATAAAAAGATACTTTCAGTAATTCAACAGAGCATCTTTTAAGAATACATATAAAATCTGCATTCATAATGAGTTCTTCATTTTTATGTAACAGTAGAACACAAGAGCACATTTACAGCTTTCAACCCTGTACTCAATGGTCCTTGAAATTAAATTTAAACCAATGTGCATTCAAAATCCCTTCATCCTCTCCATGGAAAATAGGGAGTAGAAGTCAACAGGCTAATTTATTATACAAAAACACAGGAGATGCACTTGAGATGTTTACTTTTGCTGTTGTTCTTAATTAAGGATATACTACTTCAAAGGGACCAATTTTCTGCTCCTACTACCCTGGACTGATAGCATTTTCCAAACAACAAAACAAAATTATGTGGGTAGTGGTGAGAAAGGTTATAGACTAAGAAAGAATCTGCTTCAGTTATTTTGAATTGTAGCCAACTGGTTTCAAATAGAAAACTTTATATGCAATACATACCCTTTCAATCTTAACTTTTACTTTATTTTCTAGCAACAAAATAAAGCAAAGGTATAAATCTAAATCTAGAATTAGCAGGGCTAATGTGAATGATTCTTTTTTAATCCTTTTAATGGATCTCTTAACTCTAACAAAAGGAAGGCTTTTCTGTTCATCTGATCGTAGCAAGTAGGCATTAATTTCAGATAATAATTATTCTCTCTAGGCTCCCTTTTTTGTTGACAAAACTCTTCTGAAATAAGTGAATGAAGCCGTGCATTTTTCTCTGCAGACCATTGATGCATGTTTCAGAATGTCCAGATTGCACTGGAAAACTTTCTAGCTAAAAGCCTGAAGAATTACTACAAGATAGGTTAAACAGAGCAAAGTTCTCGCCCAAGGAATCTCAACCTGTGGCAGTGGACATCGGTGGTGGTGGTGTCATCACAGGGGGCCCATGAAGGCTTGAAGACATCTTATGATACAAAATATTGAGTTGTCTTGGGGGTACATGGTACATGGACACATAAGGTATTTAAAGGAGGTCCATGGTGAAGAAAAGGTTGAGAACCACCATTCTACCATGTTTGTGTAAGGCACTTTCCTATTATTCAACTGTTGAATACCTTCCCAACCACCCACTTCAACATGGTCTCAAAATACACAATTATTGCTACAGGCTTTTGATTTGAATTTAAGGGGCTAGATAATATAGAGGGGAGATGAATGTATCATGGAAGGCTGGAACTGAATAGCTCAAAAATTGGCCACAAATCAGGTGATAGTTAGAACAATTAATCAGTGGAACAACTTGGCTCCAGAAGACATGAATTCTCCAACACTGGAAGTTTTTTAGGAGATTGGACCACCATTTGTCTGAAGTAGTGTGGGGTTTCCCGCCTAAGGTGAGGGTTGAACTAGAAAACCTCCAAGGTCCCTTTCAACTATTCTATTCTATTCTATTCTATTCTATTCTATTCTATTCTATTCTATTCCATTCCATTCCATTCCATTCCATTCCATTCCATTCCATTGTGGTAAATCAAGGAAAAAATCAGGGAGAAGCAATTTCATATCCTTCTTCAATACAATGTTTTATTCTATTGTAAGTAGTCCTCAATTTACAATAGTTCATTTAGCAACTAGTTTCAAAGCACTAAAAGTGACAAAGGACCATTTTTCACACAACAGTTGCAGCATTCTCATCATCACATGATCAAAATTCAGATGCCTGGTAACCAGCTCATAGTTATTATGGTAACAGTGTCCTGGGATCATGTAATCATCTTTTGTGACTTTCCGACAAGCAAAGTTAATAAGGAAGCCAGATTTACTTAGTTAACAACTTCAGTGATTCACTTAACAATTGTGACAAGAAAGGTTGTAACATGGGGCAAAACTCAGTTAACAAATATCTTGCTTAACAACAGAAATTTTTGGCTCCACTAAGGTCGTAAGTCAACAACTTCCTGTATGCAGCAAATCCAATCAGCTAATTTCCTCTAATATAAATTAGAAGGTAAGATTCAAGTTTTTGTACAGTTCTAATATCTTCAGCATATCTGATAGAGACCAGGGGTGTCAAACTCGCGGCGTCACGTGATGTATCAGGATTCCCCCTCCCTTTGCTAAACCAGGCGGGGCGGGGCCAGCATGTGATGCATCTGGCCTGTGGGCCATGAGTTTAACACTCCTGATATGGACTAACCTATGTGAAAAAAATTTCATTCTGTTCTTAAACAATACATATATGGTAAATGTGTCATATCTTTTATTATGATAGACTTACTGAAGAAGAAAAAGGAGAACAGGAGAACATGTAAACTTTCCAGAAATTCCACTGCACCACATCAAAAGGGTCTATTGGCCAAATTAAGTTGTATTTTAAACATTCTTGAAAATGATTAACTCTGGCTGAATCATGTTATTTATTTACAATTACCCCCAACCCCCACAAAAAATGATCAGATTTTTATTCAGCTTTTGAGAACAGCACGTGTAGTGTACTAACGAAAAATTCAGGTCACTTACCTTTCTCACTGCTACTTGCTAGAAGGGAAGGTGGGCTTGTGGGCTTGGATTTGTCATAATTGTTAAAGCTCTGGCTGCGCCGATTGTTAGCACTTGCTGGGCCACGGTTTTTTATTTCGCTGCCTGCAGCTGAAACCCTCGTGGTGGGACCCGGAAGCCTGTTTTCAGAGTAAAAAGAAATAAGTAAACAGGCTTGCTCTCCAAATGTGGATGGGGTTGTCTTAATTCAATTGGTTTGATATTCATTTAATCCAAGATAAATATGAAGGAGGGTTTACCTCTTCTGCAAAGACCACTGACCAAGTGAAGAGCTCCATGAAGACTCTAGTGTGTCCATGTAGTTTCCAGTGCAAAAGGTTCTCTAACTAGATGTCTAGGCATATATACATTGACATTTCTGTATCTAGATATGTAGGCTGCAACATGCCACATGATCATTGGTGACCCTGATTTCTTCTCAACCTTTGCAAGATTATAAGTTAAGACTGTCATCGGGTATTTTCCCACGTCATTATAGTTGTGCTTTTAAAGTTGAAGCAACGTTTCAGCAGAATCTCATCTGCCATCATCAGGCTTCTGTACTGTGTTTGTCTGTGAGTCAGACTTTCACAGCTGTTTCTGTTTTAAATTTGGGGCTAGCCTACTGCTGTGCAGAATGGGTTTTTCTTCATCCTGATTAGTTGGGAGTCTTGGTCTGTGTTTACTGAACTTGGAGTTTGCTGTGTTCTGCTTAATTGGTGTTTCTAATACCTTTTGTCTGTTTTGTAGCTTTTTTTTTTGTCTGGATTGGCTGGCAACATTGTGTTTCCTGTATTGGAAGCTTTTAGTGTGGCTTGGCTCCTAGTAAAAGGACGGCTATCATTTATTAGGAAACTAGGTTTCATCTGGGTGCCTGGTTGGGGTGTGTTTGAGCTGGAGATATCGGGGGGATCTGTTTGTGCCCAGGTGTTTGCCTGGCTTGTGGTATGGAGATTTTTTTTGTTTGAAATCAAATACAGATGAAGCTGATAGAATAAGACACCAAGTTACAAACATCGCATGCAAAAGCAAACCACCCAAAAGCAACTTGCACAAAGAGGAACTAAAAGTCCTGCAAGCCCTAAAAAATGACAGCAGCATAATCATACTTCCAGCAGATAAAGGTAATGCCACAGTAGTAATGGATAGAAAAGACTACGAAACAAAATTGACAGACCTACTCCAAGACTCCACATACAAACCCAGAAACACGGACCCAACCTACATATCTGGAAAAAATAAACAAGAACCAGCCACATGAGTAAAGAGATCCAGCAGATGTTCATCTCAAGAGAAAAATCTTCCTGATGCCCCAAACTATACGGCCTCCCAAAAATACACAAAGAAGGCATACCTCTCAGACCCATAGTCAGCTCCAGAGGAACACCACTACAAAACCTAGCTAAATACTTAGCAAAACAGCTACAGCCCCATGCTGAAACCGCAGCTTCACATGTACAAAACTCATACCACTTCTTGGAAATGATCAAAGATCTACACGTGGAACAAGAAGATCTGCTTGTAAGTTTCGATGTGGTTTCACTATTCACTCAAGTCCCAATAAAAGAAACTCTTGAAATCATCAAAAATAAATACCAACCACCCAAACACCTCATGGAGCTAACAGGACACTGCTTAACCAACACATATTTCATATACAAAGGACAAAGATACAAGCAAATTGAAGGAGCCCCTATGGGATCACCACTGTCACCCGTCATTGCAAACCTGTTCACGGAAGAATTCAAATCCAGAGCCCTAGCCAATGCCACCCACAAACCCAAACTATGGTTAAGATACATCGATGACACATTTGTGATTTGGCCCCATGGAAAAGAAAACCTAAACAATTTCCTAACACACCTAAACAGCACACACCCCAAAATCAAGTTCACCATGGAAATGGAAACAAACAAACAACTACCATTCCTAGATGTACTAATCTACAAGAAAACAGATGGCACACTAGGACACACCATATACCAGAAGAAAACACACACCAACCGCTACCTCAACGCCCAATCCCACCACCACCCAGCACAGATAAACTCTGTGGCCAAAACACTAATCACCAGAACCAAATGCCTGGCAGACAAGACACACATAAAGACTGAACTATGCACCCTGACTAAAGTACTGACAGCTAATGTCTTCCACAAAAGCAAAATTACTGGCTTGATCCACAAAAACACACTAAGACATAATGGAGATTTAGAAGATGAACAGACCTATGGAACAGCTGTCCTGCCCTCCATAAGAGGTACTACAGACAAAATCAGTAAGATACAACACAGGCATCACATCAAGACTGCCTTCAAAACAGGCAGAAAAATAGCAGCCATCCTAAGAAACCCCAAAGATAAAATTGACCTGGAAAAGCAAGGCATATATGAAGTCCCCTTTGCATCATGTCCTGCCACATACATTGGACAGACCAACAGAAGAATAATTACCCGCCTGGATGAACACAAAAATGCAGTAAAAAAGCTGGAACACACCTCCTCACTAGTCCAACACATGAAAGCCACAGGTCATGGCATCAACTTCAATGGCACCAAAACCCGAGCCACTATAGAAAACCCCAGCCGCAGAATTATCAGAGAAGTCATAGAGATTGAAAAAAGACCTGAAAGCATGAATAGAAGAGATGATTCCACCAGACTGTCAATTATTTGGAAGCCTGCATTCACAAACAAAAAAATCTCCACACCACAAGCCAGGCAAACACCTGGGCACAAACAGATCCTCCCGATACCTCCAGCTCAAACACACCCCAACCAGGCACCCAGATGAAACCTAGCTTCCTAATAAATGATAACCGTCTATTTACTCAGAGGCAAGCTGCACTGAAAGCCTCCAATACAGGAAACACAATGTTGCCAGCCAATCCAGACAAAAAAAGCTACAAAACAGACAGAAGGTATTAGAAACACCAATCAAGCAGAACACAGCAAACTCCAAGATCAATAAACACAGACCAAAACTCCCAACCAATCAGGATGAAGAAAAAAAAACCATCCTGGCACAGCAGTAGGCTAGCCCCAAATTTAAAACAGAAACGGCTTTGAAAGTCTGACTCACAGACAAACACAATACAGAAGCCTGATGATGGCAGATGAGATTCTGCTGAAACGTTGCTACAACTTTAACAGAACTACAATGATGTGGGATAATACCCGAAGGAAGCTAAACAGCACACACACACACACACACACACACACACACACATATATATATATATATATATATATATATATACACACACACATATACATACATGCACTGTATATACACTGTATATATACTTGCTTTGGTACAAGCGCCTCTCATTTCAGTGATTTCCAAATATGTGTATTTGTGGTTGATGCTTTCATGTTTTCATGCTTCATGTTCATAATTTTACTCAAGTAAGTTACGTAGAACCTCATCTTCATTTGGCAACAATGTGTGTGCAGTACAGATGTTTTCAACAGTTAATACCTTTTTTTACCAGAAAGCTATGCTCCTGAAATATATCACAATCCTCTCTGATTAACACGTTACAAACTTTTGTGTCTCCAGTAGCATTTTTATGACTCTTTAAAAAAAATGTTGACAAGATTCCTTTCCCAACAGTTTCTAGAGAGTGACCAGGAAGTGGAAAGGAGAGAAAAGGGAGCCAAGAGGACAGGTCAGCCTAGATACATGCACATGCTTTCAAAACTTATTAATAACATTTCAAACACAAATCAACATCTTTAGCTCTCTACTTCTTTGGATACTGAAACAGAATACAAGACTTGCTTTTGGTAAAGATGAGATCTTCTGTTTTCAGATGCTTCTGAAGAAGAAGCCAAGGTAAGCAATTAAGACAATAATTAGAGAATTGTACATGGCAGTCATCACAAATGCACACATAAACATCTTTAGATAAAGGAGACCCAAATAAAAACTGTAAGGGTGGTGTCAGAACAGAAGGAAAGGAACAAAATAAGAAGGTATTTTTTCACTTTGCATGCTTTGGTGAGGCTGGCATCCATGCAGATCTAACATTGGAGAGAACAGATTTAATAAAAAACTTATATCAATCCATATCTACCCATGTTATTTGCTTGGTATCTAAGAACACTTCTCCCATATCTGCTTCTAATCATATGAGATGGAATAAAACTACAAAAAGACATTCCTTCTTAAGAACCCAAACATGGACAATTTCAAAAGACAGATTTACTATGTACAGGTAGAAGCAATGTTCAGTTTGATTTAAAGTATCTCCTAAAGTTTTCTCTCTTGCTGTGGTTGCATTTCAGTTTGTTTATAACTGTCTGTCTGTCTAATTTGTAGTCTTGTATTGTGTCCAATTTGACTGTAATTGAGGAAGATATTTTGAACTTACAAACTAGACAAATGTAATGGTGGTGAAGCAAGAGTGATGGAATTGATATTTTATTGTAAAAATCTAGCAATTTTCTGCACCAACAAGTGAATAGGAAGCTGAGAAGGAGGCAGATAAATTACAGAACAGAAGTAATATCTTGCAGTTTATGGACAAAAAGGCATAACATAATGGTGCATTCCAAAATACAGATTTATGGGGCATTTCTATTAAAGTTTGTCACAAGAACTTTAATCTGTGATAAATAACATAGGCATTTCTAAAGATTAGAGAAAAATGAATGGACTGAAAACCTTATTACTCATTCCCAGGCAGATTAGAAGTTTGCTATTATAAGACTTCCAGAAAAAAGATGGCATGTATGCCACTGTGTTCCATCTCTTGACACAGGAGATACCCGCACTGCTATTTCTTAGTGTTGAGGAAACTATTAGTAACTGTAAATGCATCAGCAATAAAGAGTAATTAGAAAGAAAGTTAAAACAGGGGAAAGGATATGATAAACAATTCTTTCTTTTTCCACATGGAAAATTGATAGCATTTACTTTGTCATTTAAGACCCTTTAGGCATAGATAGTAATAGCACTTAGACTTATGAACCATGCCATAGTGCTTTACAGCACTCTCACAGCGGTTTACAGAGTCAGCGTATTGCCTCCAATAATCTGGGTCCTCATTTTACCAACCTTGGAAGAATGGAAGGCTAAGTCATCCTCGAGCTGGTCAGGATCAAACTCCTGGCTGTGAGCAGAACTTGTAATACTGTACTCTAACCACTGAACCATCATGGCTAGATGATATATAGAAGGCCTGATATGTCTTCCACATTGCCTCCATATATTTGTGCTTTTGTAAGAGCAATTGAAATGCAAACATCTAGCAGTGTGGGAAGAGTTGCGCCTCCATCAAAACTTCTATGTATTTGGGATTCCCTGGACCTGAGAGCATGGCAGCATGCATTCATTGTGCCTTAGCAATTCAGGTGCTCATATCCAAGATAGCAATAGCTATCTTAGATTATATATTACTTTACAGTGCTTTACAGCCCTTTCTAAGTGGTTTATAGAGTTAGCCTATTGCCCCCAACAAACCGGGTCCTCATTTTACCCACCTCGGAAGGATGGAAGGCTGAGTCAACCTTGAGCCTGGTGAGATTCGAGCCTGCCAAATTACAGGCAGCAGAAGTAGCCTGCAGTACTGCATTCTTAATCACTGCGCCACTATGGCTCAGTGATCCCAAACAAGTATGTTATGTTGGGATTGGCACTGATAATGTGCCATATTGCATTTTAATAAGCTGAAACAAAAATAAGGTTCAGATTTGATATAGACTGTTGCATTACTATTATGTCCTCCAAGATCCCTTTCAACCCTATGATTCTTTGCCTAGTTTTATCTCACATCTTAGCACTACTCAATTAGATCTACCCATCTTCTAGCTACAGTAGTAATAAATCTGGGTATATTACATTAATTATTATCACATATATTCTGATATAAAGATCGAAAGAAACCAAACAGCTACTAGAATGCCTTTACTCAGACCAGGGCTCTCCAAACTTGGCAACTTTCTGGGAGTTGAAGTCCACAAATCTTAAATTTGCCAAGTTTGGAGACCTCTGATTTAGAGGAACTAGTAAGAGACTAAGTAGGACACTAAGCAGTCCACTAATAAAAAGGAGTTCTCTCAGATTATTCAGAATATTTTGTTTAAAATCAACAGGTAAGCATTGGTGAGGCCTGAACCATGCAGACTGGGATTGTTGCAAATAGGGTTATCCATGCTTTACATTAGAGGAAGAAACGCTAACCTAGAATTCTTTTTCTGACCGAGAGTGAATCGGATGATTTTGCTTTGAGATGAGTCCCTGGGTGATGCACTGTACAACAAGAAAAGGAAAAAAATTGGAAGATGCAAGTGAGTAAAGAAGAAATATTAATATAGGAGCTAAAAGGTATGGAAAAATAATTCATCCAGATGTTTTCAAAGGAGAAAATAATGTTGCTCACCCCCATCAAATGTCTAGACATGATACCTACTTTAAAAAAAAAACCCTTCTATGTATTAAAGCAATAATAGTAAAGAGTTTGAGCCTCCATAATTATATCACAATCATTTATTTTTTTTTGCAAAATGTCACAAGTGAATTTACATTGTAAACATAAATGGTAAAACCCCCATAGGATGATATGACGAGGCATGCCCCATATAATTGAGTACATTTTAATGCTGATCACATAATTATTTTTTTTAATTATTGTAATAAATACCAAATTTCACCACATGAGGGTGCCTACCAAAGAAAGCTTCATGAAAATGAATTGAGGAAAACCATGTAAAAAATAAAAAAAAGCAATGGTAAAATTCAATGTGCATGATCCTCATATTCTCTCTCTCTCCCTCCCTCTCCCTTCCCCTCTCTCTCTCATACTTCAGGTTCATTTTGTTATTGACAAAGATAGGTACTGTGCTATGCTATACTGAGAATAATGCTAACTATATTTCTTTCAGGCAAATAAGCTTTTTTCTTATATGAAAAGATACTTTGAATGTTTCAGAGAGAGGTACATTTAAAAAGACCGGCCCCAACCATCTTATTACAAGTACAAAAGCATCAGGATCCTGTTCTTGTTGTATGTGTTTTATATTTCTTTGTCTCCTGTAAAACTAAATAGTTGTTTATATGGCAAGGGCTTTCAATGAGGAATCAGCATGGGGCTAGCATTCTTCCTTCTATCCTGGCAACTGCTTTAAAGCATGAAACACAACATTGGGAAATCCAATCATCTCCAGGCACTGGAAGATCCAATTGCCTGACTGTAATGACAGTAGAATAAAGCATACACAGTTGTGTAAAGAATTAAAGAAGGAATTCTCTTGTCGGTAGCCACAACCATATTGGACTTTGCATACATTCATTCCAGCCCAATTAAGGAATACATATTTCTGGAAAGCAATGTCTGCACCTAGTCCCATGACTGGAATCCCAAGCATATGTAGCTTTTATGCATATAGGTCCTTCCCCTACAATCCAATTGCCAAGACTGCACAAATGGAGTCTAATTGCGAAACAATAATTGCATGATCAGCTGTTCAGAAGGCAGGCCTGAAATGCAGTTCTCTCCACCTCTGCTCAATTGTTGAAAAGCTGAACAATGTGACCTAGTATATATTATTTTGCTCCATCTCCTTACAAAATTTATCTGATTTTCAAATCGATTGCCAGGATAAGAAACCCAGGTATTATTTATAGTGTCCATGAGCATAGTGACACTGAATGTTCCTTCAGAATTAATCCACAGAATTAGATTCTTATTTTTAAAATAGAACATTCCACAACTTGGAAAAAAAATTAAACAAACAAAATTAAAATGATAGCAATGGCCAAAGACTTACAAGACTGCCCTAGATCATGGAATTTTGAGTAACACCTCATAAATCTCATAAAATAAGAATACTTATGCAATCTCATGCTGAAAGTTTTCATTACCCTTTTAAGATTTCTGTAGTCTGGAAAGGCATATTAGCAATTACAGGTGATCCTTGTTCAACAACCATTCATTTGACTAATATTCAAACTTGTCACAATGCTGAACAAGTGCTACTTATGTCTGGGCCAGGGTGAAATTCAATTTTTTTTTCAACTGGCTCTGTGGGCGTGGCTGTAGGCATGGCTTGGTATAATAGTAATAGCAACCAGGGGTGATTTTTTTTATCAATTCAAATATCCCTACCACCTGTCCCGAGGTGGGCCAACGTGGTTGAATTTCACCCAGGTCTGGGCCTTGAAATTCGGACCACTGCAGTATCTCCACAGTCATGATAGCAGTCCACGCCCTTCATAATTGGCTTTGTTTTCCAACTGTCATATCATATCATGGTCACATGATAATGATTTGTGATCTTCCATGCTAATTTCCCAAAGAGGAAGCCAGCAGGTAATTGGACATTACAGTCATGTGATGTTTGTTTAAGAATACACACGGTCCTCACTTAATGATAGTAACTAGAATTGTTGCTGCTAAGCAATGCACTCATGTGACATTCTGCTTTACAACTGCATCAGTTAGCAATGGAAGGTCTGATCCCAATGACTGTTGTTAAGTGAAGACTACCTATATATGATCTCATAAGACAATGGCCAGAGCTTTAAAAAAAAGGCTGATCCCTGTCCTTCTTACAACATGCTCTAGTACAAATATATTGAAATAACCTGGTGTGAAACTCTTGGCATTTGGAAAAGCAATAGTTCCCCAACTATAGGTGGAATGAAAAAGTCCACTCACCTGGACTGCATTTCTGGTTGTGCTTTTAACTGAAGCTGTGCTGTTTGCTGAGGATGTTGGCACTGAATCTGAGGCAAAGCTGGCACCAGTGGCTGTAACTGCTGGTCAGGTTGTCCCACCTGGCTGGGGGACGGTGAGCTTGCTTGCTGGGATGGGGTGGGTTGTTGCTGGGATGGAGAGTGCTCTGAATGTTGCTTTGGGGACTGCTGTTGCTGCTGCTTATAACGCGATAGGCTAAAGAAAAGGCCCAAGATGGCCTTTAAATTCCCATTTCTGATCTCTGAAAGGCAATTTAAAAAGAAGTATTTATATCATGAAATTGCATGATGACCCAGTTGAACAAATGTTTTATGAAATTTCAACTTTCTTTGTTCAGCTCAGGCTCCTTGAAGACCCAATTGATCAAAATAAAATTAGAGAAACCTTGCAGAAATAAAAGAATAATCCAAAGAATGTAATTTTGTTTCCTTTTTAGATAGAGGGAGAGTTAAATTGCTTCTCGTGGCCATGGTCCTATAGATAACTTCAGTTCAGGATCAGGGCAAATAATTGTATATTCAATAAAAAAGTTTAAGGAAATATATGACAAAATATTCTGGTAAGAAAAAAGTACCACTCAAATTCTTATCCATTTGCTTTTGTTTCCTTTGACACTTTGGTTTAGATTAATTGTTATTCCTGATTTACAGAATATTCTGGAGAACAAATGCTCTGGCCTCCTGAAACTACATCTAAGATAATTGCAGAATTAAGATCCCCACATGCACAGAATTAAGATCCCCACATGTACAAATCATATGAGTATCAAGCCATTGTCTCTCATTTTTGCACACATTATATTTATTTCATGCAAACATGGAACTGGCAATTGACAAGCCTTGGTGTGTCTTGGCAGCAGAAATAGGTCAGCCAGTGTGACCTTTTCATGCATACTTTCAACATGTGAGAGGGGTCATGTAAACCTCCAATAGTCTGGGACTTGACTGTGTAGGAAAATACCATTAAAAACAAATGTAATTAAAAGCCTCAGTAACTTGATTCTTCAGAGGGTATTCGCAATAAACCTGATACCCCAAAATGGGAAAAGCAAACCATCACTGGACTTTGTTATGTGCTGGTTCCAGTGCTTCCAAAATAAGGCATAAGCAGTGTTTCTAATGAACTCTATAAATGTATTTCTTCTTATCTCAGGAGATAGACTGAGGTAATTCACCTGGCATCTTGCATTTGGACTTTGTACACAGAGGGCTCATCAAGCTTGGTCTGAATTACTTCCTCTTACTACCTCCTTCTCCCTTTTAGGGCTGTTTAAGTACACAGACTCCAAGTTTCAATCCTGTGAGTATATAACTAGTCATTTCCATTCCAACCACAAAAAAAGGGTTTTTTAAGCCGAAAACAAAATACTGCCAGATGTCATAGTTTTTAAGGCACAGAGAGTTTTCCTTTGGTCTGGAGTTTGGAAATTTCCATGCTGTGAAGTTCCTTTGGTTGCTTCAATTTCCTTTGCCCCGTTATTACATTTTAATATTTGTTTTTCCTTGAGATGTGAAATCATTCAGCTCTCTAGTAAAACAAAAGGAAGACAACATAGAAAACTGACAAGAAGAAGGTGGAACAACTTGTATGTAGAAACTGTGCAGGCTTTGTTCAAAAATCTCTGCAAGTACATTTGTGCCATTTTACGTTTAACCCCAAACAGATTTTTTTTTTTCTACAAGCCAATCAACTGTGAGTCATGAGATTCTGAGAATAATAGAGAAAAGTATTAATCAGGCTTTACTGGAAGTACTTGATCATTCTGAAAAAGGATGAACCTCATAACCTATTGAGAGAAACACAGAAACCCATATCTGATCATTCTAGGCTACCTTGAATGTAAATCTGAGAATCGAGCGCTATCTGCCACGTCTGCTCACTTAATATTTCTCCTTCATGCATAAATACAATCAACTGAAGAATGGAAGACAGCTAGAAAAACAGTATAATTATCTCATTGGTAAATGAAGCTGGGATTTCTCCAGTAATCAAAGAGTTAATACTCAAGAGCTCTGTTGGCATGCTACAAACTGGGTGCCACAACTGAAAAAAGAAAATCTGTCAGCTGGGAGGACTTTTCTGGGTTGTGAATCTTCTTCTTAAGCGTTCTGGCAGCTGACACATACAAACATACTCTCAAATTCACTGGGGCTCAAGGGGCTGTGTGAACTCAATGGTAGGGCGGCTGCTTTTATTGTCAAGGTAACTGTGCTATGTAGTCTGGAAAGAAAAACTGCATGGTTTGGGGAGAGATCCACAGCTCATGCAACATGTCTCACAAATAAATAACCAAGAAAAAATAGTCTCACCTTGAATTCCATTTGAGATTAGTGAGAGAGATGTGAGATAGAACATACAGTGGCAGATATAACTGTCATGTATTTGAAATGTTTTCCTTTAAATGGATTTTTGCTTACAAATAAATGGCAAGTGAAAGCAAAAGTTCACCTTAGAACTGAGATAAATAGGCAAATCATCTTTTGAGCATGCAAAGCAATATGGAAAAATGAAAGTAGGGAAGCTCACAATGTGACAAAAGCCAGAAAATTTAAGATAGAGTACTTCTTTAAGCAGGACCAACCAAGCAAACCAAACCAAACCAAAGCATAAATGACATTACCTATGAAATAAAATGCATTTTGACCTAGATTATACATGCTAGTGTAAACAGCCATTAATTTTGTCAAGGCAAAATGGCATTGTATTTAGAAAAATAAAATTAGCCTCCTGCTCATACCTATTATTAAAACTGTCAGATATAGACCTATATTGGATCCCAACAGATGTGAAAATATTTCTTTATATGAAGGCGGAGAAAATGAAGCAGTAACTCTCCTTGGTATGAATAAAATGAAGAAAGCAATGAAAGGACAGAAGTAGAATGGACATGGAAGAGAGTGAACTTATTCTGATTAATGTGCATTCCAGTAGGTTCAGAAACATACTTATTAATATCCAGCAGTATTATCCAGAAGGAAAGAATGGATGGGCCATAGCTCAGGGATATAGCACAAATTAGATGTGTAAATATTCCTGTTTAATTTTAGTATCCCAGGTGGGGCTGGGAGACACTGTGTTGTGAAGTCTTAGACTACTCAGATCCTTGGTCACCACAGAAGATAATACTGAGCTGAATGGATCAAGATTTCATGTGAGGCAATTGTTTTTATGAATGCCTTCAGTTTCTTTACTGCAAAAAGTCAACCAGTTATCTTGTCTGAGTAAAAATTAAGGTAATTCAACCACTGCTTAACATATTTCTGTTGCTTTTTTCTACAAATAATTCTTACATGGCTTTCTCGTCATTTTTTCCTTATGCGGTAATTTCCTTTTTGGCCTTTAATTGTGAAATATTCCATCTAAGAATTTTTCACTGTCACCATCTCAAAATCATCAGCCTCTTCCATTGCCCTGATTGTGTGACCATTCTCTCTAAATATTTATATCTCAAGATCTTTTATAAATTTCTTGCATTTATTTTCAAAGCAATTTAGATTTTTTATTATCACACTGAAATTGAATTTGAGTGGTATGCCTGTTCAAAATCTTTCTCTAATCCAGACTCTAACCTAAAGTTAGAAGAAATGACCTGAATACAGTGTTCCCATGTTTATTTAAATCTTCATTGTGCTTTCCTCTTTCTTTTCCCTGTGATGAATGTTGAAATTTAAATCCCTTAGGGCATGAACAGCTCTCTATTAATATATAACAACTGATATTGAAGGTAATTAATAACTATTATGACTTATAATAAATTATTATAATTCCTATAACTTGCTAGTGTTAATCAGTCTAGGCTAGATTTCCTGCTATTTCATTCATTTTATTCCTGTTGAAAGTCACAGCATATTTTTGAGTCTCAAATAAAAATTGACAGATAGAAAATTTTCCAAAGAATAATAAAATTCAATTTGAAAGTAGCCTTACCTTCTGCAGATAGTCCCTGTATGTTTATTCCTTTGGCAGCCAGAAAACTCAGGCACACGTCTATGTTTTCAATCTTAAAAGATGAGGGATAAAGGAGAAAATATATTTTTTAAAAGTGCTGAAATTAACTTGTAATTTTGTTCAATATTATACAAGAAACTCAAGTGATGGCGCTCCCACAACTTCCAAGGGAAAGCTGTTCCATTGGTTGATTGTTCTCACTGTCAGAAAGTTTCTCCTTGTTTCCAGGTTAAATCTCTCCTTGTTCAGTTTCCATCCATTATTCCTTGTCTGGCCTATAGGCACTTTAGAAAATAGCTTGACCCCTTCCTCTCTGTGGCAGCCCCTCAAATATTGGAAGACCGCTATCATGTCTCCCCTGGTCCTTCTCTTCACTAGACTAGCCAAGCCCAGTTCCTGCAACCGTTCATTATATGTTTTAGCCTCCAGTCCCCTAATCATCCTGGTTGGTCTTCTCTGTACTTTTTCGAGAGTCTCAACATCTTTTTTTATAATGTGGTGGACCAAAACTGGATGCAGTACTCTAGGTGTGGTCTTACTAAGGCTTTATAGAATGGTATTAGCACTTCCCTTGATCTTGATTGTATCCCTCTGTTAATACAATTTAGGATTGCATTAGCTTTTTTGGCTGCTGCTTTTTTGACACTGCTGGCTCATATTTATCTGGTTGTCCACTAAGACTTCAAGATCCCTCTCACAGTTATTGCTATTGAGCCTGGTTTCACCCAGTCTATATGTTACTTTTGGTTTTTCTTGCCTATGTGTAGGACTTTACTTTTCTCTGTACTGAATTTCATTTTATTAGATAAAATTAGATAAAACTAACTGGCTATGAAATATTTATGTTGAGAACATAATTCTATTTGCATAATGGGTTCCTTAAGTCATTTATTCCTTCCCTTGTATTTACCAAAATTGATCTTGGAAGATTCAACCAATCCTTTGTCTATAAATGGGGAGAACAAGGACAACAGTACATAGTTCATTGCTTACATTTTTATGGATTGACATTTTTGGCTTATGTTACTTATGCTGGAATAAAATCCATGTGTAAAACTTCTTGTGAATTGAATTATCTTAACCACTACAGCTAAGGTTTTAATTTTTTGATAATTTTCATGATACGAGAAGAATTGCTTAGCATGCAAAATACTCCTCCATAAATGTTCCTAGTAATGCCCTAGCAACAATACAAGGCAGAAGCACAATTTTTCAGTATTCCATATTTTTTTTGTTGAAATTAAACAGTAACCTTATAATGATTTGATATAGAAATACTATTTATCTGAAATAAAATACCAAGTAAAGATTTCTAGAAGTCATAGCAGAAAAATACAAACCTGAACCAGAATCTAGAACGTGTTAGCCATGTAATTAAACAATTATTTATTCCTCAACTGTTTTTTAAAAAGCAAATTATTATTCTCCTCTAAGATGAACAGACTTAAATGGGTTACATAAAACTTTTGAATTTTCTTCATGAAAACAGCAATCGTTTTCTACCTACCACCAAACGATTGGTTGATTGTTTCTACCTATTCCTCCCAGTGAACTGTGAAATTCTTTTCCCATTTACTATTTTGTTTTATAAAGGAATAACACTTCTAATACCAGGTTCATGAAAATGATTCACACTGTATGACATAATTATAGCATAAAATTAATGCTATTTATCTTCCATAATATGATCAGAATCAAAGTTTTTTAAAATCTGGAACTAAAAATCTGTTACCTTAAGCCCATGTCACACTGAACCAACAGATGCAAAGAGGATGTAAAACGGACAAAAAAGCTTGCCATCCGTTGGAAAACGTGATGCATCCGTTGTGTACTCACTGCATACGTGTTTCATACGCTCTATCCGTCAAACATCCATCTACTGCTATTTCATCCGCTCAAAAAGTTTTGAGCTACACAAAACTTTTTGAGTGGATGAACTTTCCGCCGCGTACGATCTACACCCGCAACACATACGAGCAACAAACGTTCTACATCCGTTGTCATCCGTTTACATGTCCGATGTATCCTCTCAGCATCCTCTGGCCATCCGCACAACTCACATCCGCTGCAGCGGAAAACGGAAAGAGGAAGCGAAAGGTACACGGAACGTCCACACAGCATTAGTAGCATGGACATAGAAAGGATGTAAGCGGATGCATCTCATATATAAAGCATTAAAACAGACAAAACTTTCGTATATGGGACGTATCTCGGATATTTAGGATGTCTGGAGGATGTCTAGAGTATGTGGAAGGACACCTAGCAGAAAACCGACATTTCCATTAAAAAGGGGGAGGAAATCACCTGGATTTCACTATCAGTCCAGCAGCCCTGGTGTGCAGATCTCTTCAGCCTTGCTCTTGCTCTTCCACATCATCCATTGATCTCCACCATGGATCATCGCACACTCCTTTTGGTACTGCCATCATTTAACACCAGAACCAAGCCCTCTTCAGACTGTTTCACCTTTTCTATGCAAGGGGAAGAAGGAGACGTCCAAGAGCTGTCTCGTTCCGAAGATGGATCAGGAGAAGAGTGGAGTTTGGACTCTATGAGAAGCTGATGGTGGGGCTGAGGAATGAAGACCCTCGTGCATTCCAGCACTTCATGAGGGTGCCACCAGCCATGTTTGACGAAGTTGTGGAGCGTCTGAGACCCAGGTTGACCAAGGCAAACACCAACTTCCGTCCCAGACTGGACCCTGGACTGAAGGTGGCACTGACTCTGCGCCAACTGGCTTCAGGGACCACGTACAGAAACATGCAGTATGCCTGGAGGGTGCCACACAACACCATCAGCATTGTGGTCAGAGAAGTGGTGCAGGCCACCATTGAAGAATACGTGGAGGAGCTCCTCCAGTGTCCCACCACTGAAGAAGGCTGGAGGAAAGTTGCAGAGCAGTGGTATCAGAGGTGGAACTTTCCCCACACCGTTGGAGCCATAGATGGGAAGCACGTGGCCTGCAAAGCTCCACCCAACTCGGAGTCCAATTATTTCAACTACAAGGGCTTCTTCAGCATCATCCTCTTTGCCATGGTTGATGCTGACTACAAGTTCATGTACATCGATGCTTCAGGCAACGGGTCAGCTTCAGATACCCAGATATACAACGCCAGTGACCTCAAGGGTGGGCTGGAATGCAACCTCATCATGGGTTTCCCATATCCAGACCCCCTACCCAACGACACACAAGATGTGCCCTACTTCATCGTGGGTGATGACGCCTTCTCCCTCAGAACCTACCTCATGAAGCCCTACACTTCCAGACTCCTCACCCGTGAAGAGAGGATCTTCAACTACAGGCTGTCCAGGGAAAGACGGGTGGTGGAGAATGCCTTTGGCATCCTGGCCAACAGGCTCCAGGTACTTCTCACCACCATGCAGCATTGCCCACAGACTGTGAGGAGGATCGTGGAAGCTTGCTGCATCCTGCACAATCTCATGCGCACCCGCTACCCAGTGTTGCAGAACAGGCTTGTGGACCATCAACAAGGGAATGGGGACATGGAGCCTGGTGAATGGAGGCAAGGACTAAACCTGATAGACACTGTGGATGTGCAAGGCCCCAACAGAACTTCACGTGGAGGGAAGAAGCAGCGCAACCTCCTGAAACACTGGTGCAACTCCCCAGCTGCAGCAGTGGAGTGGCAAGACAGGATGGTAGATGATTAATGGATGCTTCCTTCAGCCTGTCTCATCACACTGATGAGATTGTGCCATGTATGTTGAGTGGCCTTACAATGAATAGGGCATTAATAAAGAGTTTTGTTGATGTTCAAATGTGTTGATCAATGATTAAATTGTTATTGATAATAAAGGGCCATATGTGTGGCAGCTGGGAGGGTGGACCATACAGGCCCACTATGCTTGCACTGGAGGTTTATCTATCTCACAACTATCCTTACCCATCCCACAACTATCCTTACCCATCCCACAAGCATGCAAAGGCTTAACCCTTTTTTCAAAGTTTTCCCCAACACTTTATTAAGTAAAAAAAATGAACCAAGTGTGTGAAGCAAAGATAACCTTTATTAATAACAAACTGTATGATTTTATTAAAAAGCAAAATGACCCAAGTAAAGTGTCTTAAGAAAAGATAAAGTGAGCAGGTAACAACTCAGTCTCTGGCACTCTTCTCAGTCACTCTGAGGCGTGCCCATGGTCTCAGATATAAAGGGGCCAGGGACTGTGGAGGTGGATGTTGCTGGAGTGCTGGTCTGAGGTGCCATTGGGATGCCTAGCCCCAAGAGTACAACAGGAGATGGTGTGTGCAGGAAGCTCTCAGAGAGCTGACTTTGTCCCGTTAGGTTGAGAGGCACTTCCTCAAGTCCCTTGGATGTGAGGCCCAAGACTGATGACAGATGTTCTGAGGAAGGGCTTGGCTGTGGGGCGGAGGAAGGAGGAGTGTAGTGGGCTGTCTGGTCTGCAGCTGGGTCAGCTGAGGCGTCTGTGCCGTCTGAGGAACCTGGGACTGGACTGGGAAGGGCTGCCTCTGCTGTGGGAAGTCCTGGTAGTGGTAGGGGCTGCTGAAATCTATGGAAGGGCTGTGACATCGCCTGGGGTGGAGGAGCAGACCTGGACTCTGTAGGAGCAGCTTCATCTGGGCCTTGAGGGCTGTGCAGAAGTGCTGTGATCTGCTTCATCACCCGGTACTGGGCCTCAGGCAGGTCCCTGAGGGTCTGGCTCACGTAGGTGATGAAGGGCTTCCGGTCCAAGGATGGTATGTCGCTGTGGACCAGCTGAGAGAAAAGTTCTGTGCTGGTTTTCATTGTGTCCCTGATCTCCAACAGCACACTGTGGTCCTGGCCCTCCAGTCTGCCTCTCTGCCTGCATCTTCTGGAGCTGGGGGTGGGGGTGGGTTGGCCTCTGGTGGCTTCTGCTTCTTCCTCCATTTGTGACAGCAGGGCGTCATCCTCCATGGGATCTTCCAAGTCTGCCAGCAGGGGGAGTGCAGCTGTCGGGTGGGTCTCTGCCGCGGGGCCCTCTGAAGACACCTGCCTGGACAGGGTAGCTGGCTCCTGGCTGGAAGAGGACTGGCTGTCTGTGGGCTGTCTGAGGGAGAGGGGTCTCAGAGGGGCTGCTCCTCGGTGACGGATCTCACCCTCCAGGAAACTGCACTTGGCCATGACGTACATCTCCCGGTCAGTGAGCTTGACAGCAGCCTGCCCGGATTTCTTGAGGTGTAGCTTGCCATACCAGGTGTGCATGTGCTTCCACCATCCAAGGAGTACTTCTACAGTGTACCCCAGGCTCTCTGCCTTGTCTCTCCAAGCTGCCTGCTTCTTCTTGGTGTCACAATACAGTCTGTGGCCCTTTCTCCAGAGGTATTCATTCTCCCTCAGCCATTCCAGCACCTCATCCTCATGCTCCTCGGAAATGGTGTCCTGTTTCCTCTCTCCCTTCTCCTTCTCGTCTCTGGCAGGGGCTTCAGCAGGGCTTCAGGGGCTTCAGCAGCAGGGCTTTGAGGGCCTTGGGGTTGGTCTACCACAGCAGCAGCAGCAGCTTCAGAGTCAGTGCCAGGGGTGGGATGCTGGTTCTGGCCTTCTTGCCAGGGCTTGAACGAGTAGGCACGAGCTTCCTCTTCTTGCCTGACTGACGAACCATGGTGTTCCTGCTAGATTTATGTGGTAGCACGTCTTTCCCCTGTATGCTGACTGCGTGCATGCTGCATCCTTTTATATCTGCGGAGCTGACGCAATTCATACTCCCCGCATGTGCAGTGAACGCTTTGCATCCAATATACATCCACGCAACATCCCCTTTGTTTCCTATAGGTGTCCGTGATGCATCCGCTTCATTCGCTATGCATCTGCCCCTTCTGCTATGCGTCCGCTTTGAAATTCTCCCCCGGAACCCCTTTGGATGTGTCATCTGCTTCCATCCGCTTTCATCCGCTAGGCTTCCTATGAACATCCGTTTAACATCTCCACTACATACTACCCACGCCCATTCTTTTCCATTCTTTTCCGTTCTGTTTATGCAAATTTTCACCACTTTTTGGAGCGGATGACAACGGATGGAGCCACCCCCGAAATTTTGCTCGTCCGTTGTGTCCTTTATACATACGTTTTGCGTCCGTCGGCCAGTGGGACCGGGCCTTAACTTTTATTTGCACAAACATTTATTTGCACAAATGGAGCTGTGCACACGCTTACCCACCACTTCCATGGCCTAGTTCTGAATGGACTGCAACTTGAGAGTAGACTATAGACCAGGGGTTGGGGACTTCTGTACTAGAGTGATTCATACAGCGTGAGCAGGGCAAGGCTACTATGCTTCATCCCTCTCTTGCTCTACATGGCTTGTTAACTGGTTTGTCCACCTACCATCTTCTCAACTGCCATCTGCTCCCATCCGCCACCTGTTCTCCCACCCAGCCACTGTCACCAATGTCATAATTCATTATATTTTACAGACCATTCTCCCTGCACGTTTTCCTGGTATACCCTCAGTGATTGCTGCCAGTAGCATTATTTATACATGCTATTGCTTAGGAAACTCTTCAGTCATTGCTTTTCCTCAGCCTTCCCTCCCCAAACTTTCTCTACAGAGAACAATTATACTTTAGTCTACACGGGGAAGAATCCTGTTTTATTCCATCTATAAACACACACGCATGCATATTTCAGTTCAGACTACCTCACCAACTGTTTCACACAAGAGCACTTCATACACATAATGTTTTGTGCCCCCTTTGAATACATAGGATTATACATAAGTCACATGACTGCCTGGTTGAAGACAGAAGAGAGAGGTTCATTTACACTGACTGCCAGGATCTATTTCCAATAGAAAACTATTTGTAGTGGTTCATCGGCAGCGGAATCGGACAGTGGTGAAGAACATGAACCAATCAGAGAGTCTGGAGAGGACTCGGATGAGGGTCCTGCATCCAATGCAGAGATGGGGCCAGGACCATCTGGGAGTGGGGTGCTGCCTTTGGAGCCTTCGGAGTCTGGCAGCAGCAAGGCAGAGGACCCAGCGGAGCCTGTTCCCAATGCACAAAGCTGCTAGAAGGTGAGAGCAGCTGAAATAAAAGGGGTGACTTGGGAGTATGGCTGGGAGGTGATTGCCCCTCTTATAAGGGATAAAAGTCAGGCCAAGATGATGAAACCTTTGCAGGAAGTAAAGTAGTTCGATCAGTTCTGAGTCATCCTTGAAGCTCTTTGTACTTTGTACTTCAATTGGTTTTTCTTGTACTTCAATTGGTTTCTTTTCTAGTTAATTTGATACTTTTGGAAGCAATGCACAGAACTGAAAGGTGTGTGCTTATCTTGGGGAACCGTTTAAGATTAATTCCAGCTGGGAATGAAAACATTTATTGCATTGCAATAAAATAGGTTTTGTTTTTAAAACAAGTTTGTGAATAATTATGGTTTATGGAGCCTGGGTCAGAACACTATTGTGCTTAGTGATTATATGCACAGAATCAGAACTGGATCAATCATTTAGCTCAGCAGCCCCCAACCTTTTGGACACCAGGAACTGGTTCTATGGATAGACGTCTTTCAGTGTACCGGAAGGATTGTGGTTTCATATGCTACCTGCATCCCACTTACGATGGTTCATTTGTTTGTGGGTCCCAGTTGCTGGCATGCTGTCGACTGGTTCAGGTCCCCGGATATGGGGTTTAAGACCCCTGATTTAGCTGAAACACTGAAGAATCAAACCAGATAACAACAACTGAAAATAAAATATCTCCAACAAATGGCTACCCAGTTTCTTCCTAAACTCCATGGACAAGCTTCTCTTATTCTTATGAAGTTTTTTCTACTATTCAATCAGAATCTTGTGTAGCTAGTTATTTCATACTTGATACTCTGAAATGACAGGAACAGGTCTTTTGTCTCTTCTGCATAGCACCTCTCTATGTACTTTAAAAGTGTTACCAATACATTCACTTTTTCTCAATTCCATTTATAGACAGTTTCCTCAGTCTTCTGATCTTTTTGATTACCTTCTTTGAAAATAGATTAAAGTTGAAGTGGGATTTTATCAGTATAAAATACAAAGGAACTATTATTATTTCTGATGATTTCAAAATTATACTTCAATTTAGCATAAAACTACATTTCACTTTTTACTATGTTTTCATTACATTTCACTTTTTACAAGCCATACCACACCATTTATGCATTCACAGCTTGTACTCAATAATTCGTAGAACTACTTGATATGTGTTATTACCTAACCAGACAATCTCCACTCTTCTCTTTTGCATTGAATTTCTATTTTCATGCTGATTTGTAATTATCATGGTATTTTTTCAAGGTAGCAGTAACAGAAGAATAGGTCCGTACTTTCCTGAGCTCTTTTTTTCCCTTTCTTTTTGCAGAGAGAAACATTTGCCCTCTTTCATTCATTCTGGGGTTTTAGTCCTTCAACCCACACAGGATTCCGTTGAGAGTCCTCTTTATCATGGTTGACATGTTTTGGCCCCAAGCTTTCTAGACTGAAATAGTGCAGTTTTATTTTTACCTAGTTCTGCTGCAAGTGCAAGCTAAAAATGATATATTATTGAATACTGAATTATATTACTGTTATTCTTCAAAACTATAATTCTTCACTACACAGTGAAGCATCTTAACAGATTTTAACATAATGTTTTAATGCATTTTAAAAATGCCCAGGGCTCTATAAATAATCTGAAATGACAGAGTGTCCACCAACACATGGGGAGAAATTTCAATTGGTCACCTATAGTTTCAGATTTTATGTAAAAAAAAAAGCAAAGATCATCATTCAATATAGATTTTGTTACTGGTGAAAATTACTGTATATTTATTAAAAATTGTTTTAATAGTGAATCTGCTTTATTAGTTTATAATATAGCCTTATAATAGCAGCCTATAGTAATCTGAATTGGGAAAAGCAAAATAAATAAAATCTTTCAAGTGTAGCTACTACATCTGACATGCCACTAAAAATATTAAGTTTGGTTCAGGTCAAGCCAAAATATGCAAATGGTGACATCATGATGAAAACTCCATCTTTATATCCTTACATCCATATCTCACTCAAACACAATGACCATAATCTTAACACTCCTGGTTGCAGTCATTAAGCAACTGCACATAGACTGTTAAGCAGATGGAGTTCCAGGTAAGAAATCCAGGAGGAAAGGAGTCAGGGAGGCCCCACTTAGGAGCTTAACATTCTCCCTGTCATAATCCAAGTCAGACAGCATTTGTGTGCAACCTACATGTGTGTTCAACCTACAATGGGCTTCCTAGGGTCTCCCTGACCTGACTGAGGCCCCCACGTTTGTTACTTTATTGTGCTGTCTCTCCACTCTCAGATTTTAACTCCCTCTTATCTCTAGGGCCTGACTGAAAGAGCTGAAAGAGGTTTGTAGTAGCCATTTGCATCTATAGCATTTAGAACACCATGCATTTCTAACACAAATCTCTTCCTGCCCTTTCCAAGTGAGTTCTGTGAGTTGTGAGTTCTTATACATTACATACCCCTTATAGCCATGATATTCCCAACCTAACTTTGTGTTCTAATGTGCAGTTTTGAATGAACATAGTAATCAGAAAATTACCTGTTTGGTTTTTTTTTAATCCACTGAATGAATATAAAAGCAATTTACAGACCATTACTGAACATTTATGAGCAATTTAAGAAAACATATGACAATCTCTATAGAGGACTCAAATTCATTCCTGCCACTGGGGCAGATTTTGTTTTTTAAATGAAGCTAGACTTAGAATGCAATACCATAGCCACTTCTTAAATGATAATTGGTGGTGCAGAATTAACATTTCAAAATACAGAAACAAACACTATATTGGAGTGTGTGTGTGTGTGTGTGTGTGCGTGTTTGATGTGTATTACGCTGATCCCAAATATTTACTACTTATAAATAATACAAGTACACTTGGCTGGATATCTAAAGTGGGCATTTAATTTTATGTTTGATGCGAAAAGCATTGATTTATGTATTTGTAACTATCAACCTCTCTTCCAAGTGAAATATAAAAGCTAATTACTAAATCTTACCATCACATTACTTCTAGGCACCCTGTTTTAGTTCATAGTACATAAGCTGAGCTTCCAAAGATTTTATAAATCACAAAAAGACAGGGCATCACTGAATGTTTGCTCTGTATCTTAGAGACAGGAAAAATACTCTCTGTGGTGACAGTTGTCATGATATCATTTTCCTAAGAATCTCCAGCACAGCAACTTCATGTAAATTATCCCTGCTGAAGTAGAGATGAGATAATTTGAGGGCTGCCTCAGGCATTTCACATATAACAATAGCAGCATTAAAGGTAGGTGTCTGATATATGAACTTTATTTATCTACTGCTTTCTGTATACAGAAATAATAGTAATAATAATAACACCCACAGAGCAAAGAATAGCCATCAAACAGAGGCCATTCATAGCACAGTAGGAAATTAGAATATGCTTGGAAAACCAGTTTATTGGGAAAGGCACCAGGCTAGAAACCAGGAGAGACTATGAATTCAAGTCCATGAAAGACAGGTGGTAGTTTTGAACCAATCACTCATTCTCAGTCCACAATATCAGGCTCGGGTGGTCAATCAATTATTGTTACAACCAAAAGGATCAACACTTGGTTGGCAATTTAAAACAAACAAACAAGAAAAGTGAACCCTGGATTTATGGGAAAACATTAGGAAGAGGAAAAAATGGGATTAAGGTATGTCAAACAAAACACCTTTTTCCGTTCAAAAGCCTGAAGTGTTTTTAAAAAGTATAAAGTTGACCTGATCATTCATTGTGAAAAATAATGGCCATAAAGCTCCCCAGATGATGCTAATGAAGAGAGAGATTTTTTTCTGATTCAATTACAACTGGTGGCTGAAAATGGTAAGATTGGTTTTGCATCAGAGCCAGAGTGAACCTGTGTTACTGCCCTGGGATAGAAGCTGTTGTTCAGCCTATTTGTCCTTATTTTTATTATCCTGTACCGTCTGCCAGATGGTAATAGTTAAAAAAAAAAAGGGTTCCCAGGATGAGATGGATCTTTGAGAATGTTTTGAACTTTCTTAAGGCAGCAGGAGCTATAAAGCTCTTCCAAAGAGGGGAGAGGGCAACCAGTGATCTTCTGGGCAATGATGTAAACCCTCTGGAGTGCTTTCCTATCTGCCACTGTGCAATTGGCAAACCATACACAGGTGCAGTAAATTAAGATACTCTCTATGGTGCAGCGGTAGAAGGCTACAAGTGACAATAGTGAAATATCATTGGCAAAATGAATTTGGTAGCTGGAAAATAGCTTAACTGTGTTTGTGCTATGGCTTAATGTCGCTTTTGAGAAAAGAATGAGATTATTTCACAAAATTGAGTAAGATATTAACTTGTATTCCTAGGCAGAAGGTACATTTTGTGGAGAGAGCACAACATGTCAATCTATACCTCCAATTTGCTCATATTACCACTGATCCATGGGCCCACGTCCAGGGGGTAGGCTTCAAAAATTTTAGCAAACGGTTCTCTGCCTGGTTGCTGGGTGACTGTGGCCGTAGCCTCCTGCACCACTTGGGAGGGCGTTTTTGCCCTCCCCAGGCTCCCCAGGCTTTCCTTGAGCTTCCGGGAGGGTGAAAACGGCCTCCCTGGGCCCCTGAGGCTCTTTGGAAGCCAGAAACAGGCCCATTTCTGATCATCCTGAACTTCTAGGAGGTCTGATTTTTGCCCTCCCTGAGCTCCACACATGCCCTGACTTACCTACGTCCAAAACAGGCCATGTGGGGGACTCCTGGGAGGGGCAGGAGGGGAACTCCTAGGAGGGATTGGTGAGGCCAGGCAAGAGTAGGATTTGAAGGTTCTCTGAACTGCACAGAATCTTAGCTAGGGGCTCTCCTGAACCCCTGCAAACCCCCAGCAGCCCAACCCTGCCTACATTTCTCATAGAGTTGTCATTACTCACATTAAGCACCAGACATGGCCATTTCATCTTTATTTGGAACTCATCAAATATATGCATTGTAGCTTTGAGGGCTATGCAGTCCACTCCATTGTGGACAAAGGAGTATATATGTCTGTCTACAAAGAAAAACGTAAATCTCATTCACCAAAAGGGAAAGTAGAAGTCATTCAAATTAGGCCATGACATGTATGTGACTTGTAACTTTTGATCCAAGAGCTTAAGAAAAGGAAGCAGGAGTGCATATATCAGTCTGAACATAGAATGACATCTACAGTTGGAGATTCTCAAAAATCTAGTCAATCACCAACTGGTAGAGATGAGTTTCTGTGCTGGACAAAGGATTTAATGAGATGGTTTCAACATTACATTCTATGAGTAATTCGGTGCTTGTTCAGATGAATAATGCCCAGAATCATTATTCTCATGTTACACCAAGGGCTGAGCTTATTTCCTAGTAATTCTCTTACCACGTGTAATTACTATAACATCAGTATATAGAGATGAAGGTTTAGGGACTTTCCTGAGGCTCAACAGCAATGTGTTTTAATCATGGCAATTTTAAAATGTGCAGCTTCCGCAGGCTACACATCTAGCTGGGAGTTGAAATTCACACATCTTAAAATTGCCAAAATTGAAAAACACTTCTCTACATTAGCTGAAGGAAGAGCAATCTCTGCTCTTTAGCTATTGTTCTACACCAACTCATGACATGATTGCAGGCAAGATTCCTGAAAGCAGTAGTATTGAGAAGTAGAGTTTATCCCTCTCTAGAATTCACCTCTTTCAAAATGTTATTTGGATTGAAGAGTAGTTTCAGGGACAACATGGGTACCAAGCAATCCCAAACTTTCCAAAACCAGGCATGTCTGAGTCCTAGTTCCCCCCACCACACCCAGATTAGAATATATACTTTATGTGCTGTGCAAAACCTAATGCTGACTTTGAATACATGGAAGTGGTGTACATATGTCTTATAGCTGCAAATTCTGTGTGTTTTTGAAATAATGTAAGTACTGGTATGTGAACATTTCCTATAATTACATATCAGTAATTGTACAATTTTTATACTTTTTTACAAATCTGAATAAAAAGTTCATGAATTATATGATTCAGCCTCTGAAAGCAGAAACCCATACTTAAAACTTACTCTGTTTACAATAATACTAGTAACATTTAAGCCAAGTCAGCACCTGATCCAAAACAAATAAATACAAGAAAGTTTGCCAAAAGGAGATTCTATGTTTTCCTTTAGTCTTTGTACAATTCTGGCAGCTCATCCTATTTTTTCAGCCACTTTTGTCATGTTCTTCCTGTTGCTGCTGAGGGCAACTTTTTAGGCAGAACAGAGGGGAAAAAAGAAATGCAAATTGAAACCAAAGATTTCATCCACACATGAAGGGGAATGGCATCAAGGAACACAGGAGCAATCAAAAGATGATTAGAATCTATATGTTGAATTTCAATGTAGTACAAATCTTCTTGATGAATAATTATAAGCAAATTATACAAGGTCCCAAGATATCAAAAGTACGTGGTTTGCAAATGTTAATATTCTTAAATTTATAAGTTTACTTATTGTTTAAATAATCTCAGGATTATTATAATAACTAAATATTGTTCTAAGCTTGAGTATAAACAGGCAGTATTGGCATATTCATTTTAAAGAAGTAAATTGAAATAAGACTATTTGAACATTAATAAGATATATTTATGCATGAGAATTAAGAGCAGTACATTATTTGATGGATTACATTCATTTAAACTATGTCGAGAAATTTCCAGGGGAATAACCTTGTTTCAGCTTGTCTCAAACTAGATCTGGAGCTAATACAGCTGTTTGCACTGTAACTCCCCCAAAACATAATGGTTGACTGAGGACTATGGGAGTAGGAGTCTAGATCATCAAGGAAGGTAGATTGAGGAAGGCTTCCTGATCAGCAAAATCAAATACAAATGCCAGCTCAATCAGAACTAACTTATAAAGTGTTTGCATAACCACTTAGAACCACTGATGCAGTTGATTTCATTTTTTCACCCAAATATTTTCCCTTCTCCCCAAACATCACAAGTTTACATTTGGAGAATAGCAATGCGGAAATAATAGAATCGACATACCTCATATAGCAATCTCATACCACGGTCAAGACAATGCCAAAAGAGAGGAGTTTATTGTGTTCCTATTTTTCTTGTAAACAATTGTCCAAAACTATCCATCATTTCTGTTTCAGAAGCTACCCAGAAATAAGCTGCCACACACGGGTTAAATATGGCTTAGAATTATCAGCTTGCCTTTTAATCAGCCATAAGGTAGAATCCTGTCTCTACTTGCCCAGGCAATCAAACCTGCCCATAGTGAATAAATAGTTCCCACTGCATTTCAATATGGATATGAATTAATTTAACCTCTATCTAACCTCTAACTACTTTTGAGAAATACTCTTCTACATTTATCCTGGGTTTCTATGCTCCCTTCTAAGAAAATAAAGAAAGCTTTCTTCAATTGCACTAGTAGTCACTCTTTGCTTCCTAGAACCAGGATCTAGCCACTGCCAGTCCAGCACCTGAACCATCTTACCACATCAGCTTTCTTTACTTTCTATGCAGTTGTGAAACAAGTGCCAGAATGTAATCCTGGCTGGAAATTCTGGATTCTTACTCTTGGGAAGGACAATGATTCCCCTTAATACTTAAGCTCTGATTTCTATCTCCAGCTATTACTCAACAAGGTGAAGGAAGAATATAGTTCACAGGATTATTTTATCATATAAGTGAAACTGTCTTGTCAGCAAAATGCAATGAACTGGAGCTGAGAGGACCTGCTACTGTGCAGGGCTGTCTGGCTTACATCACTGCTTTCCTGACATGGCTAGTTGGTTCCTGCTGATTTCTTACTTGCTAGGCTATTTTGATAGTTGAGGGATTTGCCACTGCTAGGAAGTGACTGATTATGGCTGGGGTCTGGGCTGCTTGGGCCATGTTTGACTGCAAAAGATGGAGAAGGACTTCTTCAAAGCAAGATATGCTCGACATGGTCTGGCAATGTTTTCATTGATCCCATTTGTAGTCAAGCCTGGGGCCCTGGAGGCATGGTTAAGCCTGTTTCATGGCTATGTTCATTGTTATTTGTTTCCTTCCTTGGCTGCTATTAATGCTATTTCTGATTTCGCTTTGTTGTTCATTTAATTTTTAAGCACTGTTGGACACCCACCATCTTGGCAGCCATATAAATTGAATGAATATTTTCCTCCACAGCAGAAATAAAAATAGTTTAAAGCAGACATAAACCAATGATGGGTAAATTTGTAGTCCTCGAGAAATTTCTGAACTACAAACCTTGGCTTCCCTCAACACTGTCGGATGTTGTAGTTCAGCACCAACTGAAAGGCCAACATTTTCTGTATTTTGATTTTAAGTAATATTTACTATCATTGTGTCAACAACAGCAATCATGCTGGTAATACAAAGAGCTATCCTATATACACAATACCTAATTCTGAAGAAGAAACTACTAACTCTGATATGGGATGGGACACTGTATCGCTATTGTTTATCTAACTTCAAGAAAATAACCTAAATGCAAGCCAGGCCACCTGAGGAAGCACAGTCTCTAAAGATGATGATTTTTCCTTGTTATGCATTTCCACTGAGAGTTTGTATAAAAGCAAGGCCATAATATTTTGCTGTTATAAAACTAAAGAGTTCACTTGCCAGCTGTATTGCTTTTGGAAAATGCATGAAAAGGGAATCCGGGCTTATATAGAGCTTGAGCCCTTTTCTTTTATAACAAGAGACGAACTACAGGGAAATAAAATGGAAAGATAAATAAGCATGAAAGTAAATTAGAAGGTAACAGAGGAAATTCTCCTACAGTAAGACAGACCATTGTATGTCTAGCTTTATTCTAGCTTCTCTGTGATTAGCTACAATTATCCATAGCATTGCAGTGAGACTGACAACAAACAAATTAAATGGATGGATGGATGGATGGATGGATGGATGCCTTGTCCAGCTATCAACTGAACCTGGGTCCTTGTGCTTAGAAAATCTGTACTTTGGCATAGATATGGAAGCAAATGTGTCTTCTCATCAGTAGACATGTTTCAGGGAGTGTAGTTCTTCAATTCGTGCCTCAAGAAATTTTGGAGACACATCTGCCTTTCATCCCTTCAATTAATTAAACTGAAGTACCGGAGAAGTCTTAGCTTGGTTTGAGAATTTTGAGAATTGTAATCAAGATGCAACACCTCTGGATCCTATTCAGCTTTGTTTATTCAATTGGCATAGCTACCAATCTCAAATCAGGAACTCTGGATGAATAAGCCTATCTTAAATATCTGCTGCCACAAATATTAATCAAAATAGGTAGCATCTAAACTGCTATATAAAATGTAAGAAACCTTTTTTTTAAATTTGAGATCAGAAATTTATGTCATATGCAAAAGTTGTGTTTATGTTTTAATATTACCTATGTATTCGTAGGAACATAGTCTTCGATGTGCATAAAATTCTGAAAAGCTTTAGATGAACTTTATTATACTATTTAGTGAGAAAGAAAAGCCAAACAAGATTTTTTTACCCAACTTTTTAAAAGAAGTTTGGAAAAAACAAAACATGTATTATTTCTCCCTTCTTGAGAATTTATTTTACAAGTGACTCACTTTGAATATTTAAGTGTGAACAGTGTCAATACTAAGTATTCTAGAAATAGAAGTATATTTAACTAAATCAGAGCAGCTTTGGTTCGAGAACCAAAAGGCTTTGTATAAACAGCTCGCTATTACAACAAATTTCCAATGCAGGAAGAATATTTACCAACCATCTCACTGTAGACTGCTAAAGAACACCAATGGTCACATCCTGGTTCTCATTATTGTATTGCACACTGTAAAGCACCCACTCTGAATTCTTAAACATTGTTCTAAGTATGTAAACATAAAGCTATTCTTTGTCATTCTCTTGAAATGACAAAAAAAGCCTTCATATTTATCAAAAAATGAAGCAGCTAGGGATTATGCTTGAATTCTTGCCTATAGTATGGCTGTTAATTCTCTTATGCAATTTTATGTTTTTTTTAAAACTTTATATGCCTGTAGGTTGAGATTGTAAGTCATAGAAATGGTAGTTGATGTGTTGCTTTGTTAAAAAAAAGTTGAAAGTTGCAACAGAGCAATCCAGATATATGCTGAAGGATTCTACCTCACACATGCATTCCATTATTTTTGTATTATTACTGCAGTCAACAAATTTGAAGCAAAAATTATTTGAGTGTTGGAAGCCACACAGTTGTTGAATTAAAAAGCATGTGGAAGAAATGTGCATGTGTGCTAAGTCTTTTCTAGGGAAAATTTCATTTTTTCCATCCAATTTTATACCTATTATATGTCACACTTTACACTTAAGAATCAATTCAACCCATATTTACAAAATCTTTAATTCTTAAACATCTGTAGAAAGATAATGATGTATAGTCAGATAATTGTATAGATGATTCTATAGATAATCCCTATAAGGTAGCAAAGACAATTAATAGTATAAGAGATCCAGATTGTTGGGGGCAATAGGTTGACTCTGTAAACTACTTAGAGAGGGCTGTAAAGAACTGTGAAGCAGTATATAAGCCTAAATGCTATTGCTGTTCTAATCTGTGCGGTGTCTTTTACCTGATAATTATAATACTTTAGTTGAGGTGAGATTTGTTTATTTACAATGATAAGTGTCCTTGATATCCAGAAATTTTAAAAAGAGTAATAAATAAAATACTGGTGTTGAACATTATTTAATTTTAAAAAAAATCAAATAACCAAGTGAGCATTCAAGTAAATATTTAATAATATTTTAAAAGGATGGCTTTACAGTAAAATTGAGATTAGCTCACAAAAAACAGCTTCATATCACCAACTTAAAAGTCAGCAGAGAGAACAACTTCTGACAGTGTATGAAATAAATTATCTTTTTATTCAAATTATTTTGATTCAGCACCTGTAAAGTGGTTTGTTGAACTACCAAACCTGGATTGTAATAACTTGGAGACCATGGGATGGTACTCCAGAGATAGAGAAATCTATAACTTTGTCTCCATCTAGTGGTTGTCCAAAGTTTTGCGTTCCAGGTCTGGTAGCCTTACTTTTACATATAATTCTAAACCATGGCTGGCTTCTTACTAAAGCCCCTGTCACACTGCACCAACAGATGCAATGAGGAAGTAAAACGGACAAAAAAGCTTGCCATCCGTTCGAAAACACGATGTACTCACTGCCTCCGTTTTGCTTCCTCTCTATCTGTCCAGCATCCGTTTATGGACGTTTCATCCGCTCCAAAAGTTTTAGGCTGATTAAAACTTTTGCGCGGAAAAAGTATCCAGTTCGTCCGTTCTGCATCTGCTACGCATCCGTTACGCATCCACTATATCCGCTTGGCGTCCGCTGCTCATCCGCGCAACTCGCATTCGCCCGGACGCAGGGAGGAAGCGGAACGGACGCGGAACGGATGCAGAACGGATGCAGAACGGATGCAAAACGGAAACAAAGCGTTTAAAGCGGAAAAAACGTTCGCAGAGGGGACCTATCTCGGATATTAAGGATGCCTAGAGGATGCCTAGCGGAAAACCTATACTGCCTATAAAAAGGGGGAGCAACTCACCTGCATCGCACTTTCAGACCAGCAGCCCAGCGGTGCAGACCTCTGCAGCCTTCATCTGCCTCTTCCTCTTCCACAGCATCCAGTCATGTCCACCGTGGATTGCGACAAAATCCTTTTGGCAGCCAACATCCTTCTGCAACACTGCAAAACCATCTACAGTCTCTGTGAACAGTACTACGGGAAGAAAAGGAGGCACCCAAAAAAAGTCTGGCTCCGAAGATGGTTCACCAGAAGAGCGCAGTACGTACTTTACGACAAGCTGATGGTGGAGCTCAGGAGCGAAGACCCTCGGACGTTCCAGAACTTCATGAGGATGCCTCCAGCCATGTTTGATGAAGTTGTGCAGCGCCTGACACCCAGGTTGACCAAGGCAAACACCAGCTTCCGGCCCAGCCTGGAACCTGGGCTCAAGGTGGCACTCACTCTGCGCCACCTGTCCTCAGGGACCACCTACAGCAGCATGCAGTAAGGCTGGAGGGTGCCACCCAGCACCATCAGCATTATGGTCAGAGAAGTGGTGCAGGCCATCATCGAAGAATACAAGGAGGAGCTCCTCCAGTGCCCCTCCACTGAAGAAGGATGGAAGAAAGTTGCAGAGCAGTGGTATCAGAGGTGGAACTTCCCACACACCATTGGAGCCATCGATGGCAAGCACGTGGCCTCCAAAGCTCCAGCCAAGTCAGGGTCCACTTATTTCAACTACAAGGGCTTCTTCAGTATCGTCCTCTTCGCCATGGTCGATGCTGACTACAAATTCATGTACATCGATGCTTCAGGCTATGGCTCATCTTCAGATGCCCAGGTATACAACACCAGTCAACTCAAGGAGGGGCTGGAAGGCAACCTCATCGTGGGCTTCCCAGATCCAGACCCCCTGCCCAACGACACGCAAGATGTGCCCTACTTTATCGTGGGGGATGATGCCTTCTCCCTCAGAACCTACCTCATGAAGCCCTACACTTCCAGACTCCTCACCCGTGAAGAGAGGATCTTCAACTACAGGCTGTCCAGGGCAAGGCGGGTGGTGGAGAATGCCTTTGGCATCCTGGCCAACAGGTTCCAGGTACTTCTCACCAACATGCAGCATCGCCCAGAGACCATGAGGAGGATCATGGAAGCTTGCTGCATCCTGCACAATCTCATGCGCACCCGCTACCCAGTCTTGCAGAACAGGTTCGTGGACCTCCAGCAAGGCAATGGGGACATGGAGCCTGGGGAATGGAGGCAAGGGCAAAACCTGATCGACACTGAGGATGGGCAAGGGCCCAACAGAGCCTCACGTGAGGTGAAGAAGCAGCGCAACCTCCTGAAACACTGATGCAACTCCCCAGCTGGAGCGGTGGAGTGGCAAGACAGGATGGTAGATGCTTTATAGATGCTTCCTTCAGCCTGTCTCATCACACAGATGAGATTGGGCCATGTATGTTTGGTTGGCCTACAATGAACAGGGCGTTTAATAAAGATTGTGTTTATGTTGACATGTGTGGATCAATGCTTACATTGTAATTGATAATGAAGGGCCATAGGGGTGGCACCTGGGAGGGTGGACCATACAGTCCCACTGTGCTTGCACTGGAGGTTTATCTATCCCACAACTATTACCCATCCCATAGGTATCCCTGCCCATCCCACAGGTATCCCTTCCCATCCCACAGGTATCCCTTCCCATCCCACAGCTATCTTAACCCATCCCAAAGGTATCCCTGCCCATCCCACTGCTATCTCAACCCATCCCACAAGCATGCAAAGGCTAAACAATTTCTAAAAGTTTCCACCAAGACTTTATTAAAAAAAATAAATGAAGCAAGTGTGTGAAACAAAGATAAACTGTGTTAATAACAAGCTGTAAAATAAACATGAACCAAGTCAAGTGTCCAAATAAAGTCCACAAATATCCAGGCAGCCAGTCTCTTGCACTCCTCTTGGTCACTCGGAGGTGTGTGCCCAGTCTAAGGTGTTAGGGAGCAGGTGCTGCGGAGGTGGGTGCTGCTGCAGTGCTGGTCTGAGGAGTGCCTTGCCCCGAGAGGACAACAGGGGACGGTGTGTTGAGGAAGGTGTCGGACAGCTGGCTCAGCCCCGTGATGCTGAGAGGTCCTTCCTCAATGCCATGGGGTGTCAGCTCCAGTACTGAGGACAGATGTACTGAGGCCGGGCTTGGCTGTGGGATGGAGGAAGGAGCAGTGTAGTGGGGCTGCCTGGTCTGCAGCGGGGTGAGGACTGTCGTGGTTGGCATCGGTGGCATCATTGGAACCGGTGGCAACGGTGTCGCCCGATGACTCTGTGCCTGCATTTGTAAGGGCTGCTGTCTGTGCTGCTGGACCTCCGGGTAGCTGTAGCCCTGGTAGGTGAGGGGCTGTGGGAAGCCTTGGTATGGGAGGGACATCACCTGGGGTGGAGGAGCAGACCTGGACTGGGTGGGAGCAGGTGCCTCTGGGTCTGGAGGGTTGTTAAGCAGCGTGGTGATCCTCTCCTTCACCACCTGGTACTGGGGATCCGCCATCTCCTTGAGGGTCTGGTTCACATAATTGAGGAAGGGCTTGTGGTTGGAGGTGGAGGATTCGATGGGGACCAGCTGAGAGAGGAGACCTATGCTGGTGCGGATGGTGTCCCTGATCTCCACCAGGACCTTGTGGCTCTGTCTCTCCTGCGGTCCGGCTCTCTGCCTTACTGTGGTGGCGGAGGTGTGGGTGGATGCGACTTCGGCAGCGGTGGACTCGATGTCTCCTTTCTCCCACCGCACCAGGGAGTCCTCATCGCTCTCCACCGTGGCACGCTCCACAGATACCTGCATGGAGACAGGGACTGACTGTCGGCTGCCAGAGGACTGGGTCGCAGCAGGCTGCCGGAGAGAGAGGGTAGAGATTTGGGCTCCTGGTGCTCCTCGGTGGCGGACCTCACCCTCCAGGAAGCTGCACTTGGCCATGACATAGCTCTCTCTGTCCATGGCCTGGCCAGATTTTTTGCGGTGCAGCTTCCCGTACCAAGTGTGCATGTGCTTCCACCAGCCGAGGAGCACCTCCGAAGTGTAGCCCATACTCTCCGCCCTCTCTCTCCAAGCAGCCTGCTTCCGCTTGGTGTCCCTATACAGCTGGTGTCCCTTCCGCCACAGATAGTCGTTCTCTCTCAGCCACTCCAGCACCTCATCCTCGTGCGCTTCCTCAATGTAGTACTGCCTCCTCTCCCGTTGTTGCATACGCCTCTTCCTCCCTTTGGCAGGACCAGATGGGCCCTCATCAGAGGGGCTTCCAGATTGTAGGGGCTGCTCCTCCACACCAGCAGCAGCAGGATCATAATCATCATCAGCAGCAGCAGCATAATCACCAGCAGGATCATAAGCAGCAGCAGCAGCAGCAGCAGCAAGACCAGGATGAGCAGCAGCAGAGTAAGCACCAGCAGCAGGGTCAGCAAGACCAGGAGCACGAGCAGAACGAGCAGGACCAGCAGGACCAGGAGCAGCTTCAGCAGAGTACGCAGCAGAAGCACCACTGCCAGGAGCAGCTACAGCAGAAGCTCCAGCAACAGAAGACCGAGCCCAAGCAGCAGAAGCCCCAGCAGAAGCAGAGTCAGGGACATGGGGCGGGAGGGTGGTCCTGTCCCTCTTGCCAGGGATGGCGGCAGGTTGCTGAGACTTTCGCTTCTTCCCCATGGTTGTGGGGTTGCTGGCTGGCAGGGAGGCTGGCAGGAAGGCTGGCAGGCACCAAGGCTGGCAGGAAGGCTGGCACCAAGACTGGCAGAAAGCTTATTAGGAAGCCTGGCAGGAAGGCTGGCAGGAAGGCAGGCACCAAGGCTTGCAGACAGACTCGCTGGCAGGGAGGCTGGAAGGCAGGCTGGCAGCAATGCTGGCAGGGAGGCTGGAAGGCAGGCTGGCAGCAAGGCTGGCAGGGAGGCTGGAAGGCAGGCTGCCAGCAAGGCTGGAAGGGAGGCTGCCCAGGAGGCTGGGAGGCAGGCTGGGAGGCAGGCTGGGAGGCAGGCTGGGAGGCAGGCTGGCAGCAAGGCTTGCATGCAGACATGCAGGCAAGAACTCTGAGGTATCCAGCAGCAGGTCTTTCCTCAGAATGCTAGACGTGCGAGCTGCTTCCCTTTATATCCGGGGGGCTTGCGCAATGCATCCCCCCCGCATGCGCAATTAACGCCAGGCATCCGTTAGGCTTCCGCTGTGCATCCGCTAGGCTTCCGCTCTGCATCCGCTTCATCCGCTGTGCATCCGTTCTGCATCCGCTTTTTCTGTTCCGCATCCGCTTTGCTGAGGCCCCCCGGAAGCCTAGCAGACGCGCCATCCGCTTCCATCCGCTGTGCTTCCGTTCCGCATCTGCTTTGCATCCGCCCTGCATCCTCCCCGCTTCCGTGTTGTCCGCTCCAATTATGCAAATTTTCACCCCTTTTGAGCGCGGATACAATGGATGTAACATTTTTCTCTTCCATTGTGTCCTTTTTGCATCCGTTGGGCAGTGTGACACGGCCTTAAGTTAATATCAATCTGCATTTGGCTTCATAATGGAATCAGTATGAACACAGCCAAATACTTCAAGCAGAGCTCTTCTTTCCAAGATTATTTAGCTGCGTTTTCAAGAGTATTTGAAGATCCTTAACAGTACTTATATATGAACTCAATGAAATAAATATCTGCAACATTACGATTTGAAGAATCAATTTATGTGAATCTATCCAGAAATTAATCCCACTGAACTAAAGACATAGATGCAAATAAATGAAGTCCCACTTCAATTGGTCCAGTTCATTGCCAGTGCTGATGGAAACTTTGTACTGCAGATGCAATACAATTATTATTTCAATCTTCAGCTGAAATTATATTACCTAAGACAAATGCCAACTATTGATTAAAAGAAAATTATTCAAAAATTACATTTTTAAACATAACACTATGCATTTCTAAACCAATTTCCTATGGAATTTATAGTGCAAAAATGGCCAAGACGAAGACAGACAGACTGACACCCCCCCCCCCCCCGTGTGTGTGTGTCTATGTGTGTGTAATTTCTTAGGTGGCCAACCACTTTCAAAGTCAGCTAAATCCATGGTGTTAAGATGGCTTTTGCTCTCCAATCGGAAATTATCCTAAGAAAGGATACTTGAAACATTAATCCAGCTGGCTGCATTTATTCATGCTAGCTCTTGAAATCATTTCCGTGTTACATTTTCAAAACATCCAAGATGAGATTAAAGCAAATAAATCCAAGTGGAAATGAGAAGACATAGAGAAGCCAAAGGCACCTTTCAGGACATCTAAGCCCAACACAGAACAATTTAGATTCACCAGTTCACCACAAGCACCATACAGCTGCCACAATTATTTCCTGTTCTAATGATAAGATAAACTTGTGGTTCGTTTGTCAAAGCTATATTTCTTGCTGTGTGTCTGATATTGCTTGCTGGATGTTTCACAACTTCCTTCAGCTTCTTATGGCCAAATGTTGAGCTCCTCCTTCTAATGTGGGATCATTTATTCTAACAATTCAATTTTGCTAACAATCTTTCTTGTGCTTCTTTCTTGTGCGTGCATGTGAAATTACACACGTTTTAAATAACATTGCCATCTTTCATTGCCACTACAGTTAAGGCAGAAATTGCTAAAACGGTGAAACCATTAGCTGAAGCCATTGAGATTATATATTGTTTGCTTTAGGTAAAACACCATTGTAGGTGATTTGTCAGAAAATGTGATGTTATCAGCATAACTTCTGTATAAAAACCATATGTTGTTTAATAAAACACAAATCTGTGCATCATAGCCCTGATCATATCAGCATGCACTTAACACTAGGGTAAAATAAATCTGGATTGTTTGTATGCAATACACATTTCAAGGGTTATGCATTTGGCCTTCTCAAAAAAAGCTTTTTAGAAAGGGTATTTACAGCTTTTGCGGAACTTCTGTGCAATACTTCCATGCTATTTTGAACTAAAATGCCTTTGTAGCTACTTGGAGGTGTTAGACTGCAACATATGCAGTCTTGACATATCTTGCTTTAAATTGCAATCAATTTATGAATGCTTTAAATTACAATTCTATGCTTATAGGATATGCTCAGGCATATATTATTCTAAGCCAAATTGGATTTCATCCAAAGCAAATTTACAAAAGTTCTCCAAATATGCAGAGTTTAATCAAATGATAATTTGCTTAACTATATTTTTTATTATTGCATTGTAGTTGTGAAACATTGTGCTCTACTTATCCAATTACCATATATTTCTAAATGTCACAGCCTACTTACACCTCTTTAGTTTTAAAAAGTATACATCAGCACAATCAGTGCTGCTTTTACCACTGCAACATGTCAATATTATGAACATATTTTATATCTATGTATCTCTGTCTACATCTACTATAAACCCATATTTCTAGCTCTATTTATGTAGATGAGTATATGAATATAACAGATGTAGAAGTTAGAGATATTATAATAATCCCACAAACTAGCAGGAATTGAAGCTATTTTGTTCCTTGCCAAAACATAGTAGAAGCAATTATAAATTGCTATTTGCTATTTTTGTTGTTGTTTGGATATCTTTGAAGGGTGTTTAAGAAAAGAATATTGATTTATTAAGTGCTAAATAGCTTGATTCAGAACAAAATCCCACTGAGCTTAAACTAATTTCTTTATGAGTAAATCTGTAACAGCACAACCAAATTTATTGCTACATCTTTTCTACCCATCAATCTATTTGCTACACATCAGCAAAAAAGGGGGGGGGGAATTTAATTATGGAACAAAGAAAAACCTTACCATTTGAGATCTGTTCTTTGGACAGCCATTGATGTCTTCAATCTTCTCATTTGCTAAAAATGAAAAGAAAAATAATTTGAACAACACATGCACATACACCTACACAGAAACCAAATCTTTTTTAAAGACATCTGGTGCAGTTTTCCAAAGCACTTGTTGCAGCTAAATCAAACAGCCTAGAGTTGTGATTGCCCCATCAAAACAAATGTGTTAAATACGAAGAGTCACCCGTCTGAATATTTTCTCCTGAACCATTCTTCCTGAGACAGCTGGAGGAGGTCATGGCCATCTCAAAAGGAGACAACTGGGCTGACAGTTTTTCTTCAAGTGATGAGCACAGTTTAATAGCCAGATATTTCAAATCTGCAACCAACATGCATGACTTCACCATTGGATTTTTATTTAATAAATTATGGATCTGTGTAACCCAAATAACATCCAAAAAGAAAATTTTCATTTACTTTCTATGGTCCTGAAGTTTCCAGATTTCCAAGGTTTCTCTACCAAGTCACACATACAGAGTGCAATGCTCACTGTGCAAAATACAGTTCTGTGCTATGTACTTTAATTGTTTTGTAATGCAATTTAATTGTGTGGTGCTCAGAATTCTGATTCAAAAGGATGTCATTTTCTCTAATCCAGCAGCTGTCTTGATTATTTTGAAGTGTCATATCAAATTATTTTGATACTGCCTCTGCAATGAAATGGGAGTACCTGAATGAAAGAATGAAAATAAAAAGTTCATAAATAGACCCTATCTACTAGATCAAAGATACAATCTTTGATTGTACAATCTTTGATTTGGCTATCAAGGTGTTGCTAAACTACAATTTTCAGCAGATCTTGCCTATATGGCAAGATGATAAGATATATGGGGAATGCAATCCTGTAATGACTTTGAAGAAAGCCACAAATTTCATACACTGTATTAGTCCTTAAAAACTGATCTAAGGTATTGTAGACAGAAGAGCATTCATATAAAACCCAAGTTCACTGAAGACAAGATTGCTACTGATTGCTAGCCATAACCTTGGAGGGGTGCAAACACAGATTTAGTTAAGGAAAGAATGCTAATTCTCTGTATATAAAAGTCGAATGGCTCTTGTAGAATTTGGCAAACTTGGCTAAACATGGTTAACTTATAAAATAAAAATACCCGTCTACCTTTTGTAACTAATCAGAGGGCTTGCTGGATTTAAGACATAGATTATTGAGAGTGATGTCATCCATACAAACACTGGCTGGTTCATTTGGAAGGCTTTTACAGGCGTCCTATGTCAAATCTAACAGTTCAGCCAATGGCATCGAGGTTATCAGATAGATAAGAGAAGCCAAAATGGAATTTCCTCATGACACTGCTTCCATTCAATTCCTTCAAAATATTTTGAAGATCACTGCTTAATCAATGTTGCTTCTGTTACTCTTGGAACACAGAGCAGCAAGAAGCACCATTGGTCAATCATAGCTCCCACCAACTGACCAATAGGAAAATAGAAACATCAACATTTAGTCAATGACTTGTCTCATGAGGTATGAGTTCTAAAGTAGTAAAACTCCCCAGCTCCTAACTTTACACACAAAAAAGGAAATAATATCCCATCTCCCATGTTATCAGTACAGGTTCTGTATATTTGGCTATTTGGCTATTTTTTTTAATAAAAAAAGTTCTACACTGCAAAGAAAGATCAAATTTTCATCTGTCCTGAATATAAATTGTCACTGCACTATCTGATAATAGCATGGCATCATAGTTTTCCAGCCGGTACCTTTTCAAAATGGTTACCAATCATGAGTGTTGGCTGCAGTATAGTGTCTTCATATGTGTGGGAAGAAAGGAAATGAATAATTAGAAGGTGCGAGGCAAGGAAAATCAAGTCAGGCAGTGTTGATTAACACAGTATAAATCAGTAACTATTATTATGAATTATAATAAATTAGGTCAATGCTAGAATATATTTTCTAACCCAACTGAAATATAATTCTAAACATTTAAAAATGCAAATTTAGGATGTAGTACAAATCTATAAAGTAAATTATAATCTAAACATGCCTTCCAGTTAAAATTGGACTAAACTATTTACTTTTCTAATATGAAGTTATTTTAGACATTAAAGCATATCGCCCTAACATAATTAGACAGTTTCTTAAAGAAAGGACTGAACACTCTTTCAAGTTAAAAATGGTGGATACTGCTTATATAAATAAGGAAAATAAAATCAATCAGTTTCTTTTTATTCAGTCAATTCCTACTAAATTTTTACAAGGTGCCAAATTGTAAGTTATGGATGGGTTCCACAGTGGAGTGTGCAAATAGTAGAAAAGAAACATAGAATTGATCTAAGTAGCCCAGTAGTCTAGAGCAGGTATTTTCAAACTGGTGAGAATCTGATGGGGTTCTGTGAAGATCAAGTGGGGGGGAATTCATTTCACTGCAGTCATGTTTCTATCACTAGTGCTTCTTGATCTCTTGACCAAAATAAGAATTTGTAAAATAGTAGTTCATACATTCTCTGAAAATGGGCTTCTGGCTTTTTCTTCTTCCATGTCAAAGGAGCAAGTTACATGGCTTATCTCCATGTGAAAGCAGAATGTGGGAGTGCCATAGCATTTATTTCTTCTATGGGGCAATTTCAAAACTGGAAGTCAGCCTAAAGGTTCTTGGTGACACATTCCAAGTCAGTTAGCTTCTTCATGGAAACACAAAGAACTAAGAATCAAATGTATAAGGAGTAGAGCAAGAGAATGTTTTCTGCCCACACATACTACAGTGAAGTATTCCTTAAATATCTTTGCTGGGCAGCTGCTGGTTTACTAACTTATATATAGAATTCAAAGTGACCAGCAAACCAAATTCCTTTCAGCAAACAAAGTTCAGAGGACAGCAATATGTACTGGCTGCTACGGCAGAGGTCCTTTTGTAATGGACACATGTCAGTAATAGCAGCATATCAATCCAGAAAGTGCAAGCAAACACAGAGAAAAAGATGGCGCTTAGGCAAATGGCTGAAATTCATATGATACCTTTATGTGGCATATGGAGGAATGAAAGGCAAGAGATCCAAAGGAGCAGAAGTACCAAAGGTGCTTTTTCAGGAACCAACTGGAATTTCTTTTTCTTTTTTTCTTTGAGAACGTCTGCCTGCAAGAAATATAAATCTTCCATTCCCCACTATCCTCTCAGAGCTTAAGAAGCTTCTTGGATGAGAAGCAAAATGTCTTCAAAGGAAAAGAACACCAAGAAAGTCCAGTTGCCCCCTAAAAAAGCACCTTTAGAACAACAATGACCTGGATGACTGAGAATCTCCGCAGACAAAAAAAGCAGGACATAGCATGAATACAGGCAGCTCTCAACTTACTGCCACAATTGACCCCAGAATTTATGTTGTGAAAAGTGAGAAATTTGTTAAGTGAGTTTTGTCCCATTTTACAATCTTTCTTGCTGTAGTTCTTAAGGCAGTTGTTAAGTTAGTAACACAGTTGTTAAGTGAATCTGGCTTCCCCATTGACTTTGCTTGTCAAAAGAGGATCATATGATCCCCGGAAACTGCAACCGTTATGAATTGCCTGTTCAATTATTTGCACAACTTGGTTGAGACATTTATAATTGCAATCTGATACAGCCAGTCAATTGTTAAATTCTTTTGAGAATAATTGTGGTTTTCATTTATAAACTTGATGAACACAACAGAAAATCCTGTTTCCCTGAAGTGGCCAACTAAATTTAAATGAAACGCCCATTAATATTGGTTGAATCTTCTCACTGTCTCCTCCTTTCACTGTTCAACAATGTGATATTTTGAAGCATCCTTTCTTTGATTCTAGAAACAATACTTAGCCATCTTGGCTTATAGCCACAGATGGTTTCATCTTTCTTAAAAATATCCTAATCCTTTTCCAGTTAGACTATTGTAGATAAATCCATATTTTAACATGTATTGAATGAATGTTTCAGTCTCTATTTCTTCTTCCTTCATTCCACTGCCCTTGCAGGTTTAAAAGAGAAAATAATATAACAGATCTTCCTAATCATTTCTACTATACTATGTAAATTTCAGATATGTATATTATGTTCCATATTTAGCCACTATAAACAAATCAACTACAAATATTATAATCATTTTTGTAAGGAATTTTACAGCTGATCAACTTAGAAGCATTTTCCTTAATCTTAAAATTTTCAAATCCCATGTCCGATTCATATTAGCATAATGCAGATATTATGATTAGAATGGATAGAATTATCAGGAAGACAAGTTCAAATAATGTTTTCTAAAACAGATTCCTAATCTTTCTGCGATGTCTAAAAATCCATTCTTTTTTCCAATTAGAATCTGGAAGTCTTTAAAAACTTGGCTTTCTCTCTGATCATGGGTTATGGGGTTGCAGTAGCCCTATAAGTAGGATTTTATGGCACATTGTTTGCCATCATTTTTTTCTTATTGTTTTTTAAACTGGTTTATATGTAAGTTACATAGAGTTGCTTTGGACTTGGGCAGCATCTAAATTTAAAAAAAAAAGATTTAACATTCTATTTTCATTCAAGATATAGCTTCTTACTGATATATGTGTATATGACATAAATGCCATAAGAAAGATTTGAATAAGATTTCATTGCTATACACTGAAGAAAATCAAAGAAATTGCTCAGTGGTATCTGCCATGCAGCATGAGTCAGGAGGAAACCAATGGAAAATGTGAGCAAACAAATCTTAATAAAATCTTTAAAAAATCAAAATCAGAAGGTATACTGAAATGTTCTGTCCACAAATTTTTTGCCAATACTAATCCTTAGATAACCACAGTTACATAGCAATAGATACTCTTTTCAAATACTTTTCAAAATAGCAATCCCTCTTAGACTTATATATTGCTTCATAGAGCTTTCCAGTCCTCTCTAAGCAATTTACAGAATCAGCATATTGCCCCCAACAATCCGGGTCCTCATTTTACCCACCTCGGAAAGATGGAAGGCTGAGTCAACCTTGAACCTGGTGAGATTCGAACTGCCAAATTGCAGGCAGTCAGCAGTCAGCAGAAGTAGCCTGCAGTACTACATTCTAATCACTGCACCACCACATATGTACTTTTCTGAGAAAACCCAAACAAATCTGATATATCTGAATACCGAGAGAGCTGTTTAATATTAAAAGTTGTTAAAGAATTTTTAAAAAAATTTTAACAGGATGCTTTCAAATACTTAATATGTTTTTAAAGCCCTTTCAAGCTGACTGCACAATATATATTTAAACAGTCCTGTACCCCCTGCATACAAAGAGGAAAACACAGTTCATATAAACATGAGAGCTCCCTGCAACTATGAGCTTAGTTGTTATGCTAATGACTGTTATTAACATGCAAGTGAATTGAGTACTGATACGGTAGAGGCCAAACTAGATGCAATACCCATTTGCACAATTAGCAACTGCATGAATGCCTTTTTAAAAAAAAGTAAACTGCAGTTGCTCAATCCAGCTCATGGCCATGTCATGGGAGATGGGGGTGGGGGTTCCCATCTATAGCTAGGCAATTACATGCATTGGGAAGCAGATCTTTATTTGACATGATATCACAATCTATATTCACAGGAAATTCTGAGGGTAGAATCGCCACAGTAATGTGGAAATTGTGAATCTGTAGCACCTTAATGCTTTATATTGGATTCGAAATTCAGAATTGCTTCCACTTCGACAACTCTCCCACAAGCTTCCAGGTATTTTGGATTACAACAATTCATCAACTTTTATCTAGTTCTGGAGATGGCTAGATTAGCCTCTAGCAACAAGAATGTCAGAATTAGTGGCCTTCCTCTCAGGTTTCTTAAGGAGGTGTGATGTTCTGATTCCTATTTTATCAGTTTTACAAAAGCTGTTGCTGCAGTCAATGTGTTTGTTACCAGTTCAGAAGTGGCAATGAAATTAAATGTGCCTAGGGCTAGAACATTTGGGATGCAAATGACTACAATTCTTTCGGTGCTAATTTTGGAGATTAAAATAGGAGCAGGTGTGTTTAAACAGGGATTTCATTTGAAAAGCATTATCGGGTGTAAAGGGAGAGCAAAGTTATAAGAGCAACCAACAGCAGAAAACAGGTCAACAAAACAGAATTAAATCACAAATGTAATGGAGCCCAATCAATTTTATATAATATTTTTTGCTATATAAATTATAATTTGAGGCCCATTAATGCTCTTGCTGTAGAAGTTAAGACACTCACATTCTCTAGTGATAGAAACCTCTGGTTCTGATTTCTCTTGGTCTAATTTTTTATTAAAATTTACAAATATTAAAAAATATAAATAAGAAAAATATCAAAAGTCAAGAAATGAAGAACAATTTATAAAAACATTTAAAAAGTAGAGGAAACCAGAAGCGAGAAAGAAAAGATATCAAATATGACTTCCTCTTCCCCCCAGTATAAATAATTTAACTTGACACCTCTAGTGTTATAATTTTTTGTAAAAAATCCTGTGTTTCCATAATTCAACCCTTATTAATAGTCAAATTACAGAAACCACATCATTCAACCCAATCAACAAAAGTATAGTAATAGCTACCAGAAACAAATATTTTAATCTTAATCAAAAATTTCAATTTCATACTTCAAATTTGCCATTATATCTAAAAGAGATAAAGCAAAAAAATATTTCCCCATTTACAAATAGTATAGTCTTGCTATACAATCCTGGTCTAAAAGAAATCCCATTTAACAGCTAACAGACACCATAACACATTATGTTTTAATGCTCATCAAATACATTCAATTTATGCATTTTCTTTTCATTTTTTAAGCCTGATTTTAGTTCTATTGAGCGGTGACCCACACATTGATTTCTTATCAATTTCTTCTTTGTGGAGCAGATTGAGCAGTGTCGCTCCTAATTTGATTCCATATATTACTTTTGTAAATACAACATGATTAAAGGGGATATACAAATAATAATTAAAACATCAACTGGTTTCTTTTGTAAATCCATTTTGACACTGTTTTCCATAACACTTATATAAAAGTAAAGGTTCCCCTTGCACATCCGTGCTTATCATTTCCGGCTCTATGGTGCAGTGCTCCTCTGTGTTACAAAGCCGAAGAGCCAGTGCTGTCCGAAGATGTCTCCATGGTCATGTGGCCAGGGAATGCTGTTACTTTCCCACCAAAGTGGTCCCTATTTTTCTACTTGCATTTTTACATGTTTTCAAACTGCTAGATTGGCATACTGGCATTTTAAAATCCATTTTTGGATCTACAACATCTTTTTCCATATCATTTTTATAAGCCAGTAATTTTTAAATCTCCAAATTCAAATCACTCCAAGAATCAATCTCAGTTTTATTTATCCAATAAAATCTGTTATTTTTCTACATATGCTGCTATTGTACCACACTATCTTGTTCTAATAGCAATAGCACTTAGAATTATATACCACTTCAAAATGCTTTAAGACCCTCTGTAAGTGGCTTAAAGAGCCAGTATATTGCTCCCAACTATCAGGGTCCTTGTTTTACTAACCTTCGAAGAATTGGAAGGCTGAGTCAACCTTGAGCTGATCAGGATCGAACTGCTGGCAGTCAGCAGAATTAGCCTGCAATACTGCATTCTAACCACTGCACGACCAGTGCTCTTAAATGTAAATAGCTTCTCAGTAAATTACTGAAAAAACAGGCCCATTTCTGACCATGCCTGCTGAAAACTGTTGGCACAGCTTCTAGCCATTTCTCAGTAGAAATCAAGGAGGAATGTAAAAAAGCCCTATAATATGAATACAGGTAATCCTCGAGTTATGGCCACAATTGTGCCCAAAATTTCTATTGCTAAGTGAGACAGTTGTTAAGTGAGTTTTGCCCCATTTATGACCTTTCTTGACATTGTTGTTAAATGAATCATTGCAGTGTCCTTGAGTTATAAGCACAATTGAGCCAAAAATTTCTGTTGCTAAGCGAGTGTATTGAGTTTTGCCCCATTTACGATCTTTCTTGCCAGTTGTTAAATGGATCACTGCAGTTGTTAAGTTAGTAACATGGTTGTTAAGTGAATCTGGCTTCCTCACTGACTTTGCTTGTCAAAAGGTCACAAAAGGTGACCACACGACCCTGGGACACAGCAACAGGCATAAATAAGAACCAGTTGCCAAGCATCCCGTTCGGGAAATGGCTCCTGGGAAGCAGAGAGAAACAGTATTTGACTGGGCTGCTTCTCTGCTGCCCAGGAGCTGTTTCCTGAGGTTTGCAAGCTTTTCACTGTGCTGCAGCAAAAGGTAGGCAGCAATGGCTGGCCTGAAAGGCTGCAGGCATGTCACGCATGTGCATGATGTTGTGCATGTGTGATAGGGACTGACTGGGCAGGGAACAGAGAAGCAGGCAGAGAGGGGTGGGGCCAGTGAGAGGCTCATTTTACCGGTTCTCTGAACTACTGGGAACCGTAACAACCAGTTCTACTGAACCGGTGCAAACCGGTAAAATCTCACCCCTGGACTTGGCCTTGTGTTTAGGATTACTGTCATGTTGGAATGTCCAAGTACGTCCCATGCAAAGCTTCCGGGCTGATGAATGTAAATTTTCTTCCAGTATCTTTTGATATCATACTGCATTCATCTTGCCATCAATTCTGACCAAATTTCCTGTGCCTTTGGACCTCACACATCCCCAAAACATCAGTGATCCACCTCTGTGTTTCACAGTAGGAATGGAGTACTTTTCATCATAGGCCTTGTTGACTCCTCTCCAAATGTAGCATTTATGGTTGTGGCCAAAAAGCTCAATTTTGGTCTCATCACTCCAAATGACTTCGTGCTAGAAGGTTTGAGGCACGTCTCTGTGCTGTTTGGTGTATTGTAAGCGGGATACTTTGTGGCATTTGCACAGTAATGGATTTCTTCTGGCGATTCAACCATGCAGCCCATCTTTCTTCCAGTGCTTCCTTATTGTGCATCTTGAAACAGCCACACCACATTTTTTCAGAGAGTCCTGTATTTCACCTGAAGTTATTTGTGGGTTTTTCTTTGTATCCCAAACAATTTTGCTGGCAGTTGTGGCTGAAATTTTAGTTGGTCTATCTGACCGTGACTTGGTTTCAATAGAATCCCTCATCTTCCACTTCTTGATTAGTGTTTGAACACTGCTGATTGGCATTCTCAATTCCTTGGATACCTTTTTATATCCCCTTCCTGTTTTATACAGTGCAACTATCTTTTCACGCAGATCCTTTGACAATTCTTTTGCTTTCCCCATGACTCAGAAGCCAGAAACAGTCAGTGCAGCACAGATGCAAGGGTCTGTCAGGAGTCCAGGAACTCATTGACCTTTTGTACACACAAACTAATTACAAGCAAACAGATCACAGGTGAGAATGGTTACTTTTAATAGCCGTTCAAACCCCTTTGTGCCAACCTGTGTGCATGTTATCAGGCCAAAATCACCAAAGTATGTAAACTTTTGATCAGGGTCATTTGGGTAGTTTCTGTTGTCATTATGATTTAAAAGAGTAAACACAGTTGATTTATAATAAATGGCTTCAGCCATACACAAACCATGAGTGAAAGAAAAGTTTTTTATTATCTTGGCATGATACAGTTTCTGGCTTCTGAGTTCTTCTGAGGTTTTTTTTTTCCAACCAAGATTTCCAGATCAGATACAAAGACAGATTTCATGCAGAAGTATCCTAAGGTTACACAGGTCAACCATAAATAACAGTTACTTCCAAAACATGTCAACAGAAATTTGCAGGTCTGGGCTATGCACCACAAAAGAAGAGAGAATCAAATTGCCATGACAGTGCATTAAGGTCTTCCTAATTCTTTATATGACATTTGTGTGCCATAAAAGACACCCATTAAAACTCTAAAAAGAGAAGTGTAGCAGGATTCTCTGAATAACAATTTTCACTGTTGTCCCAGGGTTATATGGCCACTTTCATTGAAAGTTTAGTTCATATCTACGTTGTACAATTTTTAATCTGAAATGCATATCTTCTCTTAGATATATAACTGCGTTAAAGATAACAGATTCCTGGATTTTTGTATATGAAGACGAGTTACATAAAACTGTTAGTTTTTAAATAAACAATAGATAAAGTATTCTCAGAGAATTTTATGCAGGGTGCAAAAAAGAAAAAAAAATGATACTCTACTGCTTCCATAGATGCCTAAGATAAAAGCCATTCTATTTAGAGACCTGTCTTAAGACATTAAATGTAGCTAATGAGAAAATTCTTTGATACTTGAAAAACTGTAACTATTCTAAGATAACTGTTTAGAGCATAAGAGGATCAGTATTGCTGTGGGAAGCAGTGAGGCTACTAATCATATTAATTGCATAATTTCATAATTAAATTTAAATCTAATTCAAATAAAATGAGATTAAATTTTGGCATTGCTCCATTGCTCCATTATTTTATTCTGATCAGATCGACTTTTAGAGTGTATGTCACAGCATACAACTAAGTGCCATACTTTCATCATGAAAAATTAATGAGGTCTCAGATTCATCTCTGGTTTGTCTGACTGTAGCCTTGAATCCATACCACTAAAATCACCACTAAGCTTCACATTTGTTTCTCAAATAAATGTTTAGGAGAGCTCCTTTAATAGTTAAGTTTTTGTTTAAAAAAATCACGAAGTTGTGAAACCTTCAGTCTCACTGCCTGCTCTTTATCCCTTGTTTACTAAAGTCAAGCCTGCACTTAAAGTATAAGTGATTTCAGCTTCAATCAAAGATAAAACAAGAATCAAAAATAAATATATAAGACTAGTTAGTGCTAACAGTAACACTGGGCAATTAAAAAAATTGTTAGGTAAGGTTTGAGAACCCTGTAATTCTTTTCCATAATACTCTGTAGGACCTTTTAATAATCTTACAGGAACAATAATGAATGAACCATATGTATAAAACTCATACAACTGCACCTTATGTGTAATATTGCAGCTAAATGTACTTTAGTTATTGGTCTGACAGAAAACCGTCTGGACAAAAACATTGCAACTATGCCAAAATAAAAGGCAAATTTACTCACCTACAACCTGGATGATTTCAGCCAGTAAAACTCCATCGGTCACATCTTGCTGCAAATCTTTTATCAAACGTTTATGGCCAGATTTTGCTAGATAATGATTGGCCCAATCTGTATAAATCTGTGGAAAGGAAAAAGAGAGCCAAAGTTAGGCCCTTTTCTGTTGAAATCATTAATTTCTCACTTAAAATTAACAAAAGCCAACCCCCAACATTGGCAGCTTCTGGAACAAGTGAGACAAAGTGTTTCCCTTCTTTTCCCAAACTAGTTTGAAGCAAAGTTAGCAACATTAAAATTCAAGGCATTGTGCTGATCAAGTATTCAGCTTATTATACCAGGGCTTTTTTGTATAGAGAAATTTGCCATCAGAGCAGGAGGAAACTAAAGAAAGCTTCTAAACATGCTACACTCTGAATTAATAAGTTATCAGACCTGGAACTAAATAGTCTGCATAAGAGACTGGGTTGGATTTCTCTACTAAAGTCGACATTTTCCTTTTGTATCTTTATCAAGAAGCCATACCGATACCAAAATGTACGATTGTGTACATGTTTACACCAAGTTTTGTAAAAGTAAATAATTAGGGTACTTCAAATGGCTACATTCTTTAAATTGCAGTTAACAAGAAATGTAAATTATATTAGCACTACCACATAGCACCAAGTTGTCAACAGTTGTAAAAGGGCTATTCAGAGTAAGATTTGTAATATGCAAATACGCAATGTTTCCTCCTCCGCCAAATAGCTTAAAAAGTCTTGACAATCTCTTCTCTGTTAATATTTCCAGAGAAGGGTGTACACATATACACATTCGCATATACACAAAAATGTACGTGGCTATCTGATTTCTATTTGAAGTAATTATGTTCCAACTTTCTTAACTAAACATAAAACAAAGTTCTTAGAAACAAATCACTCAAGCTCAAACCATAAACCCTACCTCCTTGGAACACTGTTAAAATGTACCTTGGCATTTGGAATGCAAAAGGTTGCTCCACTTCTGAAATTATAAAGGCAGATATCTTCATAAAAACAATTTGAAAGTAAGCCCTACTGTAAACAATGGAAAGTGTTTCTAAATACAAAACTTCATAAGAGGTGGTTGTTTATGTCCTTATCCAGTGAGCTCAGGCAGTGAAAAACACAGGTGGTTAGAATGAAGTACTGCAGGCTAATTCTGCCCACAGTCTGGAGTTCGATCCTGACAGGCTTGAAGTTGACTCAGCCTTCTATTCTTCTGAAGTCGGTGAAATGAGGACCCAGATTATTGGGGGTCTCACTGTAAATTGCTCAGAGAATGCTGTAAAGCATTATGGAGTGGTATTTAAGTGTAAGTGCTATTGCTATTTTGAAAAGTATGTTGTAAGAGTTAGATGAACAGTGTTTTCAGTTGTGTTTCACTCTATTCGGTTAATATTTATTATTTATTAGATTTATATCTCACTTGTTCTCCAAATACTCAAGATAATGTACATAGGACCCACTTTTTAAATTTTAATAATATTGTATCCCATTACTCATTACATTATTATACTCATTACTGAATACAGGTACAGATTTCAGCGAATAATTAGGACTGCAGAATAAACAATTCCAACCAGCCTGCCTTTCATTGAGGGAGGGCCTGCATACTGCATGAGCCAGAAAGCGGGCTGTGAAAATATCTACAGACCCCTCACATCCTGAATATAAACTGTTTTAGCTCCTTCTTGTGGGCTGCTGCTATAGGATACTCAGGGTTGGGATTCAAAAAAGGTCTGTGGGCGTGGCTTAGGTGGGAGGCATGGCTTGGTGGTCATGTGACTGGTTGGACATGGCTTGGTGGTCATGTTACTGGCTGGATGTGGCCAACTCAATAGCACACACATTGAGGTATGCATCTCCTCGCCTGTCCTCTCATGACTGTGGGGATGCTGTGACAGGCGTAAGTGTAAAAAATGGTCATAAGTCACTTTTTTCGATGCCATTGTAACTTTAAATGGTCACTCCACACAAGCAAAATACTAGCAAAGGAGGGAGGGAAATTCCAGAGAAGTTCCTGAGACAGGAAGTCTAGTCCTGTCAAGAATGTAATAAGGGTTAATGGAGAGGCAGTTTCTGTAAGCAACATCAGAATGTTTCCTTCCTGTTTTCCTTACAGGATTAGGCCAGTAATTTCTTCTAACAACCAGTTCTACAAACTGCTTAGAATGTTAACAACCGGTTCTAGCGAATAGGTGAGAACTGGTAGAATCCCACCCCTGAGGATACTGCATGCCAAAACAATTAGATACAGAGACAGTTTTTTCCTCATGCCATCACTCTGCTGAACACTGCATTTTCACAGTTCTGTCTTATATCTAAGTATATTTACCCATATAGTATGGCTGTATTACTTTTATCCTTCTCATCTGTACTACCACCTTCTCTTATTGGTATAATTATTATGATTAATATTACTTTGATACATAATTATTACATTGTTGTTTTGCATGCATGCTGAGCTTATACACCGGAGACAAATTCCTTGTGTCTAATCACACTTGGCCAATAAAGTATTCTGTTCTGTTCTGTTATCACTGTGTAAAATGTCCTCTTAACATATCATTTTACATCAATTTTCAGCATCATAGTGAAAAAAAATGGTAAGGAGCACTTTTACTATTCAGTTAAAATTTCAGAAAAGTAAATGCATAAATAGTTAATTTCCTTGCTTGGCCAAAGCAAAAGAATGAAAGAAGCAAGATTAGTGATAATACATGATAAACAGCTATGTTCTAGAAATAAGGTATGGAAAAAGGTTTTTCCTGGCTTCTTTGAATATGATCATTAGTACAATCCATTGCTGAAAGGAACATTGCCAGATGTTTATTTGAATCTGATAAAATTGTATATGCTGGGAGAAAAATATACATCCTGCATTTTTGCTTTCTAGCCCAATATTATGAATACTAAATTAGCCAGGTCATTTTTCATTTTTCATTTGTTTTATATTCATTGCTAGCTTCCTTATGAAACATTATATATCAAACCAATTATAGAATACAAACAGAAGGCTCCTTACTGCAGTTGTAACTTAAGCTTTCCATTGCTTTGCTTTTCACACTTAGGAGATTCAACAGTATAAATCTCAACTCAGTTGTTTGTTAGTGATAGAATACTGTGATTTTCAATTTTCCATCTTCCTCTCATTAATGAATCAAAAGCTATCTAAAATTTCAAGGGACTGAAAAGATCAAAAAAAGAAGTTAAAGTCTACAAGAGATTGAGGAAATCTGGTTGGTTGGTTTTCCTGAATAATTTCATTCTTTAAACTGTGTATTTCTTTCTGAGCAAAAATCCAATCATTTGCAGAGCTCATCAGCATATCAAGCTGCTGTATAATGAATGACATTGTTGGTCTGTATCTACAGAAACTATCATCTCTCAGCAGGCAGTAGTTTACGGTTTTCAGACAGAAGTTTTCCAGCAATAGTAGCAGAGGATTTTCCAATAAAACATGTGCTCTACTAGCTGTGACAAAAGCAGTTCCCATCTACAGCTTGCCTCCCCATAGTTTCTTTCTCCAAATGCTATCTCCATCACAGTATGCTTCTGGTGATAAAACAATTCTCATTTAGGTTAGCAAATACTTTGAGAGAAGGGTGATAATTTGTCAATGGGATAAAGGTCAATACCTCTCACAAACTGTGTTAAAAACTAGAAAAATTAGGTTGAGCTGGAGGTGGGGTTGAAGGTATCATCATTTTGAAATCATTGCACAGTCACAAGAAATCAAAATTCATTTTCCTCCTGTGAATTCTATTAACTAGCACTGATTTAGCTTTGACCATTAGCTGATTAGATTCTTATGCATAAATGGCAATAATAAAGTTTTCTGTGCTTCGAACTCAACAAATGCTTCTGGTTATTTATGTGTGACAGAATTTCATCCAGAAGTGCCAGCCAATGTGCAAAAACTAGTTAATTTTTTTTAAAATTAGATAATTGAGTTATGTTAACTAGTAGAGAAGATAACCCTGTATACCTCTGTCAGGATGTGGCAGGCCACTTATTTAAAAGAGTAAAACAAAAACAGCAGCAGAAGCCCAGCTAAAGGCAATGACAACTCAGAAGTGCCAGGAACTAAGTGTAAGAAAAAGTACCACTGCCTAGAAAGATAAGTGAGAGAAGGGGGGAATGACCTGGTGTGGGAAATCATCTCTCAGCACTTTGGTCTCACTGGTCGTGCCACTTACATGCTGATTAGCTACATGTTTAGAAAACTATCCTATTTGTATCTCATGGTTGTGACTGGTTTTGTATTAATACATCCATTTTTTAAAAATGGTAAAAATAATTTTCTAGTTTAAGAACTAGAAAACGCTACAAGATTACAACAATTGCATCTCACAGTTGCATGAAGGTTATTTTATATATAGACTTTCACATTCACATTTCATATTTTAGATGTGAATTCAGGGTGTGACACATCAATACTGCTTTTGCAAATATAACCTAGCAGTTTAAAGTTCACTGCTAAAACACTAAAGGTGAGCAATCAAGAGTTTGACATATCTCTTCATAAAGTTAATGCAAGCAGAACACAGCCTGAAAGAAAACAAAATAAAATCTAAGAAAGTATTTATTTTCTAAAATTAGTTAGCTTAAAAACAACACAGTGAGGAAAATATGCAATTCTACTTCCCAAAAGTGGTTGTGATATCAAAAGCTTTGACAAACCAATGCTCATAGTTTGTGAACCCAGACTATGAGAGATTAATTAATGCATTAATCAGATACAAATAATTCTAGCTCGTGTGCAAATGTTCCCATTTAAATTGGGTTACCAAGAAAGAAAATTTATTTATCCTTAAACTCATTAATTTGAGCCAAAATTTATTTGATCTAAAATTTCAGCTACAATAACTTGATAAATAGGCAAGAAATATGATGACATAATATTCTATATTATATTATATATAGATTGTAAACATTCTATATGTATGTATGCATCGTAGCATCATAAGGTATATGTGTGCTACTGTTGAGAACTAAATTATTATGAAAAGTAGAAAACCAAAAATTCAATATGGCAAGGAGTACTGCAGATGTATAATACATAGTTATATGCATTCAAATCCTGCCCATGCAATAAGCAGAATAAGAGATGGAACCTGGACTACAAGCAACTTCAAACTTTCACCCCATTTTATACACACTTCATTCTTAAACAGGTCTCCAGCTGGCTTCTACTAAATTTTCAAGTGACACATATAAACCAATTCTGTTATTTTGTTAAAATTCTGAACAGTAATGTAAAAAAAACAACAACTAAGCAACTAAAATGGAATAATTCATTTTAAACAGCATTATTTAGGACTGAGAGTAACATATAGAGGGATAGTGCATCGGTAACAACATCAGTTGTTCGACCTTTGATTTCACTTTTGGAGTGAAACAGCTGTTCTTAACTATGGAATTTAACAACTGCCAGAAGACCCCTGAAAAAAATGCAACCAGGTCTGGGGGAAAGAAGCAGGCATAAAAAGAGACTATCCCTTCCATTGTCTGGTCTTCATTTTGGAGGACCTGCTGGTGTGACTATGACTAGACATTCACTCTCTTTCTTGGTTATGGCAGTAAAGGCTAGGTCACATTGCCCGACGGATGCAAAACGTATGTAAAAGGACACAGCGGACGGCCAAAAATCCGGGGGTGGTTCCATCCGTTCTTATCCGCTCTCAAAAGGGGCAAAAATTTGAATAAAGAGAACGGAAAAGAACGGACAGGGGGAGGACGTAGCGCGGATGTAAAACGGATGCTCAACGGAAGCCTAGCGGATGAAAGCAGATGGCACATCTGCAGGGCTTCCGGGGGAGCATAGCAAAGTGGACGCGTAGCAGAAAGAGCAGATGCGTAGCGGATGACGCGGATGTGTAGCTGCATCCGCTTTCATCCTTTCAACGTCTGTGCTACTAACGCTGTGTGTCCGTTCCATGTCCATTTCGCTTCCTCCTATGTCCGTTTTCCGCTGGAGCGGATTTGAGTTGCGCAGATGCGCAGCGGATGCTTGGCGGATATAGCAGACGCGTTAACGGATGACGACGGACGTATAACGGATGTTTCCCGTACGCGTAGTGGATGTATAACAGACGCGTTAGATACTTCATCTGCTCAAAAAGTTTTGTGCAGCTCAAAACTTTTTGAGCGGATGAAATCACAGCAGACGGATGCTGGACAGATAGAGAGTATGAATCATGGACACAGTGAGTACACAACGGATGCATCGCATTTTCCAATGGATGGCAAGCGTTTCTCTCCGTTTTACATCCTCATTGTATCCCTTGGTGCAGTGTGACATATCAGGAAGCCACAGTGTGAAGCCTTATGGAAAGCCTTCCAGAACATTGATATTCCCACAGCTGGGAAACAAGCAAACAGTTCTTTGGGAAAGGGTATGTTCTCCTTGACAGCCAAATCAGAACTGGAAGCATAAGTTCTGTGGGAGAAATCATTCCCTATCTCACTGCCATGGGCCAATTGACCTCTGAAGGTCATTGTTCTCCCTTGATATTCTGCTCCACACAACACAGGATATCCAAACTGATGATAACTTATTCCATTTTCTGAGGGAAATTCTAGTTTCCTACGTATCAGTTTGATATGGCTTCATCTTGCTTCAATGACAGGTTGGTCCTCAGATGTGGGCTCTAATATGAAGATATGTCCTTACTAAATAGTAAGATAGGCCATCTAGCATTGGGAATAGGAGATATTTGGACAAAATGTTAAAGCATGGGATTCTACTGGTTCGGACCGGTTCAGGCAAACCCCTTGCTCTGAAGAGCAGCTGGCAACAAACCGTTCGTTGTGACAACCCTGCTGCTTCCTGTGCTTTATTTCCTTTTTTAAGAGTGCAACTGATTCGCGAGGCAGAGCAGCTTGCCACGCCTCAGCTGTTTTATTCACAGGGTCTGCTGTAGAAGGTAAGTATTTGAGCTTTTTATATGTGCAGCACACACGCAGGGTGCTCAATCACTGAACCAGTTGTTATACCGGTGGAATCCCACCCCTGATCAGATGACTGTATTGTACTCATGACAACATCTACATAAAAACCTCAAACATACTTTGATCCCTTAAAAATAACAAAGGCAGCAGAAAAGTTACTTTAAAAAAATCTCAGAAAACTTTATGTTCACACAAAACATGCCAAGTTTCCCCACTGCACTTGTTTCATTGTCTATTAACTTTCAAAGCATGTATCTTTCTGCTGCTCCTCTGAACATACAATTTTGAAAATGAATCTGTCTCTGGTGATATGGCTTAAGAGGACACTACAGTGACAGCTGAATGGTATATTTTTGGTTGCAAACATCATAATTAGATCTGCCAAAGTTGCTTCTTACTAGCTTTTGAAATCAGTCAGAAGAAAAATCCCCCTCTGCATCCTTACATTTGCTAAAATTCCCTGCGTCTGATCTTGTTATCCAAAACCACCACAGATTTTTTTTATATATTCACACATATTTAAACTTAGCATCAGCAAGCTGAGATGAACCTCACAAGAACATTCACATTTGTTGCTCGTCACAATCCAACCAAGTGCAAAATAAGAATTAAAAGTATTTTTAACAATGTAGTTACTGCTTTTGATTCCTATTTTTTCCTAATTAATTTTAATTAATTCAAATTAAATAAAATGCCTAGTAAAAGTACTATAGTGATTCAAAGATAAAAGTTAGCATCGTTTATACATGTAAAAGTTAGCAACTGTGGATGAATGATAAAAAAAAAAATCCAGGTAATGTTTTATTTGCTAAATTGGATCAGCCTATTTCTATGGTTTCTATGAGTTAAAAGAGATTCCTAGGTATTTAGTTAATACAAGCATTTGATACACTGATTTCCAGCTTTTATACTGATGGCCTCTTACAAAACTAACAATTACTCTGGCAGATTATAACTTAACTCCAATAAAACAGGAGATAAGTATGTAACTTTTAATAACTTTTTTTATTTACATTAACTTTTAATGTAATCATATCACCTCAGAAAGCACATTTCTCTTCCTCTCAAAAAACCTGCATATTGCCATTCTTCATATAAACCTTGTATTTCTAAATCTTGCAATCTTTTCTAATTTTACAACTTGCATTTACTGTAAAATAAGTATAATTCAAAGATATCAATAATATTTAAAATTTTAAAAAGGTATGTATATCTAAGACACATGTGTATTCTAACCAAATAATCAAACATTTATAAAGATTGTTACTGAAATATAGAAATAGCTGAAGTAAACATCTTAGATCAATAACAGAAAAACATCAACTTGAATAATTATATCCTTGACCTTTAACATTTTATACATTTTAAATGCTGTTCTAGCCTTGACTATCACACTGTAAACAAAGGAAGCATCTGTAAAATCAAATACCAAAAACCATTAAATTAAGATACAAACTCTAAGACCAATTAAACTGTGTGGATAATAGCACAGCAGTAATGAATAACAAAACATAATTGCTTACTCTTTTATACTGATCATAGGAAATTTTACTTCTTTCATAAACTGGAATTCGGAAATTCATATTTACTGGCATAATCTCTAAAATGAAGATAGAGCAGACTTTGCCGATACAGCTTGCTGTTCTCTGTCAGAGGAGACACAGCAGAGGGTAAAACATATTCCAGCATGTGAACCTTGGTAGTTAATTTTAGTGGAGGTCACCATTCACTCTGGTCAGATCTTCTTACACAAGATAAGGAATGCCTTGCTACTTTTGCACACCCACCGAATACAAGTCCCATATGACCCCAATACCTCTGTTCCTCCTTGTCTTTCAAGTCTGCTTCAAGTATAATTCTGAGCCCTTGTTAAAGTTCACAAAACATCAATTTGGGGGGGGGGGAGTAGTATACCTAGGAAAGTCATAATTTTGTACCTTCAAACCATTACAACAACAAATGTAAAAGGACAGAAGCACCAAACATTATGTAAAAAAGGCATAATATATTTATTTGTTAAATTTCTGTTTTAACTTTTCTCTCAAAGCTCAAGGCTTTGCATGTAGGAATCTCCCTTCACTTTTGCTTGATAGATGTCATACAATCAAATTGGTTGGCATAAGATATAATGACTAAGATCGCCTAAATTCTGTGATCAATTAGAATATTTGAATGTGGCCTCTCCACACTCGTCTAACATCTTAATCAAAAGTCCACAATGTTCTTTAAAAATGGGGGGCAACGAGTTTATTTTGTTTCAGTATATTAAGCTAGATTTTTTTTTCAATAATAGGATTTTATATATCCTATTATATCTATTATATTATATTTTATATATTCATTAAATCTGTTTTGTCCTTTTTTCCTCTAAATGGCTAGAACCTTGCTTTCGTTTGCTGAACTCATCCCACACTTGAAACTATCAGCAGAACAGCATAATTTTCTTGTTTACAACAGTGTGTTCCTCAGTGGTAGGAGAGTGATAGTGTTTAACATTAAGTGGCCACTTCAGTTGGTGATAGCTAGCATATATTATGTTGTACAAAATGCACGATATATTTTGAACCTTGGTGTTGGAGAAAATAATCAAGAAATAACACAAGAAAAACTACCCAGGAAGAAAGAATATCCTAATCAAGAAACATCAAGGAAGAAATCATCCCATCCCAAGATTGTACTGCACTATATATGAACAAGGACCAGAATCCATTCTCTCATGTACTGATGTTATCTTACCTAGTTATGAAATATCTTCAGGAAAGCAATCAGTCTCAGAGAACGCCAGAACTTAACTACCCAAACTTCTTGTTTTCCAGAAAGTGATGTTACTTGGCATCTGCCTCAGCAAATGGGCATTCTCTGAGGGATTAAAATGGTACCTCAGTACTCATATTAATTGGCTCTGGGAAGTGCAATGAGTACCAAAAACAATAAGTACTAACAATATTTTCCCATAAGGAATAATCTAGTGCAGGGATGTCAAACTCATGGCTCGCAGGCCAGATGTATCACATGCTGGCCACGCCTACACCCATTTTAGCAAAAGGGAAAAAGTCATGATACATCACCCTTGATCTAGTGAATCACAAGACAGCCAACACTGACAAGTTTTAATTTATGCATTAAGTACCAATCAAATGATGAGTAGGACAAAATGTTCACAACAAAATATGTGGAGTACCAAATCTGACGAGTTTCAAAGCAGTTAAGTACCAAAGTACTACTGTGTGTTGTAAGTGTCTGGGACTAGCATTTAACTTATTTTTTTATCACTAGAGGCACCAATCTATCAATGCGGGGCTATTTTTATCCAATACACAATCTTCACCCCAAAAGGCCCTGAGTCAGAAAGTTGTGTAATAAAAATGGATATGGTATTTTCCCAATGCAAAGAGATTATGATCACTCTAATGACATCAATTCAATAATCAGTAGAAACCCTATTCAAGAACTGGAAAAGTCTGTGCTGTTGTTCAAAGTCATAACACTGTCTTTTTTTAACGCATGCTAAATACAGCCATATTTAAACACTTAAAACTGTCACTGAACACAATTACTTAAAATGCTCATATTTTATCAATATGCTCAGCCATATCAAGAGTAATATTAAGAGTCATCCAAATGCTTCGAATACATATACAATATTATTAATTAAAGTTTTATGCCAACTATCTCCCCTACAAGGTGACTCTGATTACTTGAAGTTGAACCCATTTTTCTTTGTAAATATCAATCTGAACATAATCTTAATGCTATTAATGCTAAGAATTTCCTTTAAGTGATATATGAATCCAGTTGCTCATCTTTGTCTAAAAGTCATTTGCATTAAAATCTCATACATGTCATCTGAAAGTTCATAAGCAGGAAGTCTATCATCTTCAGTATTACAATGTTCCTTATAATGTGAAGAAACATAATATAATTAATGTATATACATTAACTATATTAATCATCTGAATCACATGATAATGTTAAAAGGTTATGATTCAGTGGGGCCCCATTACTAGCCATGCAAGGAAATATGCAGTCCCATGGGTTGTAGGTTGGACACAACTCTCATGTATAACCTAATCTTAGAGTAAAATAATAAAGGCTACTAGAGGAATGAAAATATCCATCTGTTTTAAAAACGCCACACTTTCTCAATCTGACATCTTCCAAAGATGTTGGATTATGAGTCCCATCAAATGCAAGTTTTAGAGAAGAATTATTTCAATCCCACTATGATAAATTATGGATAAAACCCATTTTGCATAATAAGTGGGTATGCTAACCATTTAAAGAAATCCCACAAAATTTGTCAAAATACAGATGTGCACACTGAAGCATTTATATGAATCATTTAAGATTTTTGGAAGTTAAGGCCAACACATTGCGGTAAATCTGGAAGGCAATCAGGTGTTGGGAAAGAGTTTGAATCCTTTATAAAATGTAACCCAGGGAAGTCATTTGATCAAAGTGGGATGTTCAGTTCCAAACCAGGCTTCAAACTGTCAACCATGCCATCCAAAAGAGGAAGTCTATCATCTTCAGTATTACAATGTTCCTTGTAACATGGTGAAACATCAGTTTCCATTCAAATCAACTTTTGATGACTTCACAGGATCTATCTTGGCCACAGTAGTTTGCCATTGCTTGTGTGTGTGTGTGTGTGTGTGTGTGTATCTCTGTGTGTGGGGGGGGGGGTTTCCTTAAATTTTTGAGGGTATTTATATGTATGGTATTCAGCTTTGTTCAGATATTTTCCCACATCATCATAGCTGTGCTTTTAAAGCTGTAGCGACATATGGGCAGAATTTCATCTGCCATCCTCAGGCTTGTTTATTGTGTTCGTCTGTGAGTCAGGCTTTCATATCTATATATATATAGAGAGAGATATATACAGAAGCCTGATGATGGCAGATGAGATTCTGCTGAAACGTTGCTACAACTTTAAAAGCACAACTACAATGACGTGGGATAATACCCGAAGGAAGCTGAACAGCATACATGTAAGTACTCGCAAAAACTTAAATATATCTATCTATCTATCTATCTATCTATCTATCTATCTATCTATCTATATCTATATCTATATCTATATCTATATCTATATCTATATCTATATCTATATCTATATCCATATCCATATCCATCTATCTATCTATCTATCTATCTATCTATCTATCTATCTATCTATCTATCTATCTAT